>OZ038382.1:154348264-154719209 GCA_964036045.1 Eutreptiella sp. 'Long Island Sound 2002' | reverse complement strand
CGGGTTCCACGGCGGACGCTGCAGGATCCTCCCTGCCGGCGGGCAGAAGGGTGTGTCACCGCGCAGGAACGCGTATACCGCCCTCCTTCGATCTTGCATCGGCAGCTGCATGATCTGGGTGAGCCGATGGTTCCTGCGGGCATACACATCTTCCCCAATCTGGACCATGTCCTCCACAAAGAGTCTGGCCTTGGCAGGACCCCGGGACGACGCCGCTCGCACCGCAGCGAACAGCCGCTTCAGGTCCCCGGGTACGACACCTGCCATCAGGGATTCTGCCCACCTGCAGCCGTGCTCCCTCCACGCCACGAACTCCATCGCCCTGTCCGTTAGGGGTAGCTCCGCCGTGAACTCCTCCACACGCCTGCACAGGAGCCCAGCCACCTCCTCGTCCCGCGCACACAGTAGGCGCATGTGGCCGATGTCCTCCTCCGGCCCCCCACAGAAGATACAGGGGTGGGCTGGTATTGCCACACGCGTGAGCTTCTGTCTCCACCGTCGCATGACCTGCATGGTGGACAAGCGACCGTCACGTGCCCGCAGCATATTCCTGTGCGTTGGGCCGTGGTGCTCAGCTCCCAGGGACATCGCCTCGCAGGCGCCAGCTAGTGGCGTGTGCGCCCTGGTGCGTGCCGCTAGCGAACGCCACTCTATCTCCCGGACCTGCTGAAGGGCTTGCATGGATGGTACACGCGGCTCGAGCTCACCATTATCCCCCGGTACCAAGAGGATGGCGTGCTCCTTCGGCAGGACAAGATGGACTGGCGGGGCCATCGCACGGGCCGCGGCAGAGTCCGGTGCCTCAAGCGGGACCGCCGCTAAGTGCGAGCTCTGCCTCACCACCCAGTGGTGCGGCCCCCCAACTCGGCGCGGCAGCCGCCGCAGCCCCTCCACTATCCAGCTCAGTGCATGTTGATTGACCAGATGTGACGTCGGCCCCTTGATGCCACGGTACAGGGCCTCCTGCGCCCTGCGGAGATGCGCTCCTATGACGGACGCATCCACCACGTGTACCGTGCACGCTGACGGGGGCGTGTGCAACAAGTACGCCGCCGCGCCAATGATCTCTGCCTCCGGGACCGTGCCGTAGATGGCACCCGTCCACGTGGGGATTCCGTGGCTGGCCACCGCCACATTTGTGGCGTCGTCTCCCTGGGGCGACGCGTCAGACGATGTGACTTTAGTCGCCACCGGCACCCAGCAGTACCGGTGGGGCTCTAGCCACGCCACGTCGGAGTGGGGGCTCTGCACCACCTTTCCCAGAGACGCCGCACTGGAGGCCGTGAGCTCCGGGGACAGGACCACCCTCGGTCGATACACCGCATGTGGTCTCCAGGCCAGGTCACATCCGCAGACTGACTTGATGGCGTCCAGGGCGGTGGTGTATTCCGCCCCCCAAACCGTTGCGGAGCAGGAAGGCTGGTATACCACGACAGACCCCTGCTCCACTGCGCCACCACCACGCAACGACGTGACGGCGACATGCGGATCATGCGGCACGTTGGACATTCGGACCACTTCCGGGACCGAGTGCTCATCCGGATCCGGGATTGGGCCTGCCGGTAGCAGAAGAACAATTGCCCATTCGCTGCACTTGTGCACCGCCGCGCACGCCCTGGAAAACGCTGGCTGTCCGTGCACAACCCACAGTGGTGGCGGGCTTATGCCGCCCCCGGCGTGGGGAGTGAGTAGGGGGACGGACGCCGGATCGTCTTGCTGCTGGTAGCCCTCAAAGACGTCCCCCAGCAGAAACAGGAGGGCGGCCAGCGGGACGAACGGCATGGACAGCCCCGGGTTGGCCGGGTCCCATCCTTCCTCCCTGTATCCGCCCACCACATACACGTCCCCCGCAGCGGACTGTCTATTGCGTTTGCTGGCCTTCTTTCGGCGCACTGGGTGAATGAGCCGGTGAGTCAACGGACCGGGCAGCTGCGGCCGGAAGACGTCGCGAAGCCCCGTGAGCCACACGTGGTCCAGCTGGTGGGGTCCTACTCCCGCGTGCGGAAGGTGCAGGTGGTCCTCGTGGCACTCCTGTAGCTGGACCGCCCAGTGCCCAGGCGTAGGGCAGGGGAGCCGCGCATGCAGGAGGTCATTTGCGGGATCAGTCAGGGACTGCACTGTCGCATCTGTGCGGGGCCCCGAGAGAATGCAGATGTCCCTACCCTTGAAGGCGTAGGATTGGGATACCCACTTCCGCCCTGCCCACTGCACTTGCGGCAGATGGGCGTGTACACACGAGTACACCGACGATGGCATGAGAAGCCCCACGCGCAACGTCCCCATCGCCCTGAGCACCCTGTCCACCCACGTATTGCCAGCGTGTGTGGCGAATGACGCAGAGGGCACCATGAACTGCCCGCACACTCCGTACTGCACGTGCATGTCTCGGAGCATGGCCCGCAGCTCATCACGGACCGTCATCGACCTGTGGTGGGTGAGCTGAGCCACGGTCGCCACGACGGAGTCGCGGCATATAACCTGGACATCTGCCAACCGTAGCCCATGACCTGACCGCACCGCCACGTTGGACAGGTCCTTGGGCAGCTTCTCGAACTGCAGGGCCGCAGCCTTGATGGCAGTATTCAGCTTGACCACCGCCTCCGCCGTGTCGGACAGGTAGGGCGCCGCGTACCGCACGATGCCACCAACCACGGCCGCCATCACCTCATGAGGCACCGACGCCGGCCCCAGCGTGTTCTTGCACCAGCCCAGCAGGGCTTCACACCGGAGTACATGTTTCTCCTTCATGGTCGCCATCCCCCTGGGATCGAGGCGCAGGCCCAAGTACGGTACCGTGCCCTTGGCACGTAAGCATACCCATGGGGCCGCTGTGTCCCCCGGGTTCAGGTATACCATAATCGAGTGGATGCGAGCAGTACTGGCATAGGCGCATTTGCTCACGTTGAGGGACATGCCCATGTCCGTGAGATACCGCGCTATCATCGCCGCATACTCTAGGAATTGCGGCAGGGAGTGCGCTATCAGCAGGAGGTCATCACAGTACGCCTGTACCAGGGGTGGCACCGCGTGGCGAGCATCTCCCCGCGCCTTACAGGCAAGGCTCCGCAAGAGAGGCTCCAATAGGAGGAGGTAGAGCACAGCGCTCTCCGCACTGCCCTGCCGCAGGCCACTGTGGAGCCGTATGCTCGGCGTCGGGCCATGCGCAGTGACGATGCGCACCAGGGACCCGCAGCTGAGGGTGTGGAAGAGCCTGATGAGCTCCTCCGGGACACCCATGTGGCGCAGGAGGAGCGCCAGTGCTCCGTGCGGCGCTGTGTCAAAAGCTTTCGACACATCGAAGGCCAGGACGTGGTTTTCCTCCATCCCACGCTGCAGCCTGCGCTGGGCCAGGAACACCGGGGCAGCCGCCGTGGAGCCCGGCATGGCTCCGAACTGCCAGTCCGCGGCCAGTCCCTTGCGTGCCAGAACAGCTGTGAACCTCCGCATGAGGGGGGTCATGAGCATTCGCATGTCTTGCTGCCCCAGCGCTATCGGCCTGTACTCGTCCAGGTTGCCCGTGGCTGTGCCCTTGGGCATCAGCCAGATAATGGCCTCGTGCCAGGACTCCGGGACATCCGCACCCCGCAGGATTGCCCTGTACGCATGCACCAGGAGCCCCTGCACCGGTTCAGGCAGCTCTGCTATGAGGGCTGCCGTGACCCGGTTGGACCCCGGAGCTTTGTCGTCCGCCACGGCCTGCCTCACGGCGTCTTTAAGGTCCTGCATGGTGTAGTCTTGTACCGACCTCCACTCCTCCGGCACCCCTTTGGGAATGTGGGCCCGGACCAGCCGCTCGAAGGCCGGCAGGTTCACTGGCCGCTTGGCGTACAGCGCCTCCCAATACCTCTGGACCTCGCCAATGACGTCCGAGGCCTCCAAGAGCACCTTCTCCGACTCGCGGACGCGTACGGACCATAGGCCTGACGGGGCATAGTTCACCACGTTGATGGCCCCCCGTATCGCCGTCCATCGGAGCTGCAGGTCCGGTACCCTGCCCCGCCAGTAGTCCTTGATGGACCGGCGCCTGTTGCTCCTGAGGACATCCCGCAGCTCCTCCACGCGTGTCTCCAGCTGGCGGAGCTGTTGGTCCAATGCGGCACGCAGGTCCTCAACCGAGGCGGGGGACAGGTCGGGGTCCACTCGCCGGAGGTGCTGTAGCAGGGCATTCGCTTCCTGGGAGTGGAGTCCGGCCGCCGCCGCGTCCCGTTGCCACAGCTGATGGGCACGCCAGGCCAGGGCCTGCTGATCCGAGAGGACCTGGTCCAGCGATGCCTCCGTTTCCGCCTGCCCGTGTGGGTACTGCGGGTCCACGCCGGAAGGCATGCGCACTCCCGTGACCCTGGACACGTCATCACGGAAGGCGTAGAGTAGGTCAAAGACCGCTTGCACCTCCGACGTGCCCATGGTGGCAGTGTCCTGGTCCGATGAGAGCCACGCCTGTAGCCGCTGATCCCCGCAGGCCTTCTGCAGTACTGCCGCCACCGCCTCACGAACCCCCGGGGAGTCCGGGCGTATGGCGTGCAGCCTGCCCTGGGCGTGCGAGTAGGCCATCCTGGTGACCCTCTCTTTGCCGGCCACCGCTAGCGGGATGTCCAGGACCACAGGGCCATGATCCGACCCCAGCGACGCTGGAGACCGCCCCGGCGCCAAGTGAGGGCGCTCACGCGCCGCCCACGGGACCAGAGGCGAGTTCAGAAGGAAGGAGTCCAGTCGGTGCCCCGCCCTCGTGGGCCTCCTGTCCTCCTCCCGTTCCGGGCCTGCCCTGCGGAAGCCACACTGTTCCCACAGGGCTTGGAACCTCCTCGTGGTAGGGTGCCACGGGGACTCCAGCCACACGTTGAAGTCCCCTCCGAGGAGCACGGCCCTGGTGCCACCCGCGCTCTTGGCCGCCGCGTACATGGCCACGTCAGCCCAGAAGGACGCCTTAGACGCCCAGGAGTCGCCGCCGCTACCCGGGCCGTGGACGTTGATGACCGTGAGGGTGCCACCTGCGGTCACCACATCCAGGGCCATGGCCTTGCCCGGCACGATGTCCACGATGTCTCGAACCTCCTCCGCGGCGAACACGTCCGCCCGAAGGGCAATCAAGAGCCCGCCGCGCACCGCCGCCGCCGACGCCGCCTGGGCATCCACCCCTGGGTATGTATGATACCCATGGTGACGCCACTGGTTCTCGGAGTGCACCACACCTTGAGGGTCCTGCAGGCCAGTCTCCTGGAATAGGCCCAGGATGGCACCCTCGGCCTTCATGATACCCGCCGCCACCGCTTCACCGTCGAGCATACCTGGGGTCACTGGTACACCGTCCCCCCGCATCGAGCCCTGGACGTTCCAGGACACCGCCGCTCTGGTGTCGGAGGCGGGGCCCCTTCATGGCTGCACGTGTGGATCGGGGCCCCCCGCCGGATCCGGATCACTGGATGGAGAGGGGCCACCAGCAGGCTCTGGGGGACCACCTGCATCCGGCGCGGGTGGCTGGCGAGGTGGCCCCTGACCCCGTGGGCCTCCGCCCGAGGATGTCGTCGCCTGCTGAGACCCGGCAGATGCGGCGGGCTCCCCCTCAGCCTGCCCGCCGGACGTACTTGCCGCCGTACTCCCCGTAGAAGTCACTGCCCCACGCCGCGCTGCAGACCCAATCGCCCGAGACCGTGCTGCCGACGGCGACGCCCCGCGCCCCGCCGCAGGGCGGGCACCCGTGGGCAGCGTGAGCGCTCTGGACCCCGCCTGGGCCGACGCGAAAGGCCCCGCCTGGCCCCCCGGCATAACGCCAGCCAGCATGGCCAGCGCCTGGTCCCGTTGTGCCGGATCAGTCACATGGTCCCGCTGGATGTGGTCTAGCAGGTCCTTGGGGTGGAGGTGGGTAGGCCGGCAGTGCGTGCCAGCTTTCCATGTGCAGTGACCAGCCCCATCCAGCCGAGACCAGGGGCAGACGTTGATCGTCTTTGTCCCACGCTGATCCGTGGCCAAGTCACCGCCGAAGTGCCGCAGCACGTACCGAATGTTGACATAGGCGCCATACTGAGGCGGGGGGCTCCTCTTGGGCGGCGGCTGGGGCGCCGCTTTTGGGGCCTGCTTCGCCGCCGCAGCCGGGGGCGCCGCAGGCCGCACTGGTGGCACGCTTGGTGGTTGCGGCAGGTGCAGCATTCCCCCCACGGGAAACTGCTCATCCACCCAGCGGCGCCACGCGTCGGCGAACTTCTCCCGGTCGCCCTCGACCCTCCACCTGGAAGTGGAGAACGCCCGGAGCCACGGCCCCATGTTCTCCGCCATAACCAGGCGGAGGGCATCTCCTCCGCTCTGCCGGCGGAAGCGTGTCGCGGCCGCGCCTGCCACGGTCCCCTGGAGGTACAGCGCGTCGCCCCCGTCGCCACTCAGTGTACTAAGGTGCAGGGCCTCCAGGTCGGCGGGGCGGACCGTGAGCACCGTGCCCTGCCCGCGATCGTACAGGCGCAGCGCCGAGGAGTGGGGCTCCAACGCCGCCACAACCCAGTACCACGCCCGCGACGCGCTATGCAGCAGTGCAAGCGAGGCTGCCGGCCTGTTGCTGGACGACTGCGCCGCCGGGGCCCTGGGGAGGGCCGCCGCGTGACCCTGCAGCGCCCTGCATATGCCAGCTGCATGCTCAGCCTGCCACATGTTGCTCGGGACTACGGGCCAGACGTCCTGCCCCTGGACCACTGGCGGCCGCGTGACCTCCACGAAGACCGCCGGCGCTGGCGGGATGTCCTCGGCCGTGCACCTGTGCGCCCTGCGCACCGGCCCCAGCCCACTGAGGCACTCCTGGAACACCCGGTAGCAGGCCGGGCCCCTGGACTGCTGCCTCCTGAGCCGGCACGCGGTGACTACGACCCACTCCAGTCCCCCCGTTTCCACCCGAACACAGGCCCAATACTCCGCCCCCTCCAACACCACCAGCCGCCCCATATCCGCCATGCCCACCGTATGGGTGGAGGACACGCTCTCCATCCGCAGCCACCGCTTGGCGCTCTCTTCCCACGGCTGGGGGGCATGCATCCGCTGCTGCTGCATCGCGTCCTGCACGTGCTGCAGGGACACTGTCGCCAGCATGGACATCACCCCGTCCGACGCCGCTGCCATACACAGCAGGGCATGTTGCATGCGCGCCCCGGGCAGCCCCACGTTGTGCGGGACGTTTGCCAGGTCCAAGGGCGCGCGGGGCGCCGGCAGGGCCTCCAACACCGCCGCAGGCAGCTCCCCCAGGGACGGCAGACGCGCGATGGGCCCCATGTCCCTGTTGAGGACCACCGCCGCCACCCACCGCCTGTCCAGCGCGGACAGGAGGTTGCCCGGCCTCGGCACCCTGAGGAGGGTACCGACGGCGGACATGAGGGCGCACACGCCACAGTCCTTGGTGTTGCCGGCCGGCTGCTGCACCTGTGCCGCCCGGGCCTCCGCCAGCAGACGCTCCGCACCCGGCCATCCCGCCCTCTGGCCCCTGGGTGCCATGCGCATCGTCCGGACCGCCATGTCCCACGTGTGCGGCCATTGGGGCGGGGCCCCCGACACCACAGGCCGGCCCAGCGGGTCCACTGCCAACCGCGTGTCAGGGGCCACGAGGTGGTGGGCCGTCCGGTGCCGCATGTCCGGCGTCTCCAACCGGTCGAGGTACACCGCCTCTGAGCCCCCCAGCTCGACGTACCTCGCAATGAGGAGGGCAGCCGGGGTTTGGTCGTGCCGCTGGCCTTCCCACCCCTCCCTCGGGAGCATCATGGCGTGGGGGGCCAGGCACTGCACCACGTCGGCTGCCAGCGCGACCACGTCGTCGCTGAGCTCCACCCCATGGTCCGCGGCCACCAGGAATTGGTGCCTGGGCTCGGAGTACACTCGCTCCAGGGCGCCCCGCAACTCAGCTGGCGGGGGAGAGGCGTCTCCGCAGCCCCGCAGCCAGGGGAGTGCGCCCGGGAGGTGCCGCCCCGCCCCTCCTGACCAGACGGCGGCCCTAAGGACCGGCAGGTCCCGCCAGACAGCCACTGCGACCTGATCGCGCCAGGGCTGCGGCTTGTTGGCACCCCACTGGAGGACGGCCACTACAGCATGCGTGGTCAGGGGCTCCGCCGTGAGCTGCAACGCCGTCCCCCCGTCGGTCTCGATCACCGTGCCCCTTGGGGCAGTGAAGACGTGGCCATCGGCCCCACGGACCGCCACCCATCCCCACAAGACCGCCACGGTCTCCCAGCTGGGGTGGTTGGTCCTCCTGGGCAGGACCACCACCGGTGGGCACGGGCCGTTGGCGGCCCACACGCGCCATTCCACTCCCACAAGACGTTCGTGACCAGGGGGCCGGTACACCTGGGGCCACGCGTCTGGGAGCTGGCGATGGACAGCGGTCCACACGTCAGCCCCGCCAGCCCGCGTGAACTGAAGTCCCCCCAGGATGTCCCCGTCCACAGGGCTGGGGAGGCGGGCGGTGCGAACTTCCAGCCCCTGACTCAGGCGAAGCCCTGGCCCCTCTCGGTCTCCCAGCAGCGAGACCTCCGGGTCCGTGGTCGCAAGACGAGCCGCCACCGTGGGGAGATGCAGGGAGACAGTCCACGGCTGGACTGAGACGGGCTCGCGAGGGAGGTCAGGGCAGGCCGCCACAGCACTGCCATCCCTCGCCCAGCTGAGCGCCCTGTCCCACCACTGCGCCCACGCACCCGGCGCTGCCGGCAACGACCAGGACAGGTACGTCACGACCGCCTTAGCCTGCCACTCGCGAGGGTCCATGCCGGCAGGATGTGTGTGCCACGTGCACACCCATCCCAGGTTGGCCTCCTGGACGGTGACCATGTCCCTCCACGGGACCACCGGGAACGGAGTGAGCAGGGCCGCCATGCCACACGGCAACGCCACCGCCCACTCGGTCAGGCCCCCACTCTCCACCGCATACACCACCGCCGGGAGTCCTCCCCCTTGCGCCTTTACCACCGCATCCTGCAGCAACGTCCCGTGGCCCCTGCCGTGGTCCCGGCTGCGGTCCAGGCTGAGAGCCCCCACACGGGCCATGGCCTGGAGGATCAGGAGCAACTCCTGGGGTACTCCCCGCGGCACCGGCGGCTGGGGGTGGGCGTACCGGCAGGCATCTGCCCGCATGCACCATCCCTTGGCCCAGTGCCTGCAGGTTTCCTCCTCCCCCGTCTTCGGCCCAGCCTTATCCGCCACCCCCGGCTCCCTGGGGCTCACCTCACGCGCTTCCTTCGCCCCCACGATCACCAGCTCCTCGTCCTGCTCCCCGGCACCCTGCGCCTCCTCACCCTTGAACTCCGGCTCCTCGTCCTGTTCCATGGCGACCTGCGCATCCTCACCCCCCCTGCGCTGGTCCTCCTCCTCCAGTTCCTCCGTCGTCGGCGGCGGGCCCGCAGCATCCGAGATCCTCGCCAGGGCCGCCGCCACAATGGCCTGCACGTCCACCTCCTCCCTGGCCACCTCCGGCTGATCCTGCTGCTGCTCCTCCCCCGTGGGCTGCTCTTGCCCCACCTCGTCACCGCCACGGCCTGCTTCCCCGTCTCCTCCCACCGGGATCGCGCGTTCGGACCCCTGGGGGGCGGCGCTCCCGTCGAGGCGCGTGCCCACCACCACCAGCAGCTTGAGGTCACCGCCGCGGCTCTCAAGGCGGTAGCTGCTGGAGGTGGGGACGAGGACCGCCCCATCCCCGGTCAGCAGCAGGCGGTCCGCGCCGAACACGACCTCTGCACCCTCGGGGTGCAACGCCACCAGGAGCGCATGGGACCCCAGCGCCTGGGGTGTGAGGGGCCGCCCAGCCTGCTCGCGACGCCAAGCGTCAGCCCCACCCCGCCACAAGGCCACGTACAGGCCTTCGTCCCGCCGCACGTCCTCCAGCCCTGCCTCGCCCATCAGGCGCATCACGGACAGGCGCACCGACAGGGGGAGGCTTTCCTGGGGCTCGGCCGCCCGGACATCACCGGGGTGATGACCCAGGACCGCCGCATCCCCCAGTTGGACACAGCGGACCTGGCCGTCGCCCGGGGACGCCGCCGCCAGGGCCATCTCCCGGGCGACCTGCCCTGGGCGCTGGAGCTCATAGCGCTCCAGGGCGCTTGCCAGCATCTCTGCCCCCCGCTGCCCCGTGCCCGTGAGGCGGTGCCTGTGGGCGCCCTCGGCCGCATGGTACCTGCAGTGCCGCCGCTCACAGCTCCCCAGGGGAGGGGGCGGCACCGCAGTGGGCATGGGCCGCAGCGGCTCGTTGGCCGGGTCCTCGTCCATGCCGGCGTAGACGTCGGGCCCGGCGTCGTCCTCAAACATGAGGGCCAGCGCCGACTCGCCGGGCCCGTATGCCTCCTCGTCCTCCACTTCCTCCACTTCCTGCCCCCCCTCCGCCCCGTCCCCGGCTGCGACCACCGCCGGCGGCGTGTCCGGCCGCGGCGGGAAGGGCGCCAGAGGCCGCTCGTCAGCGCCTCCGCCCCTTGCCGCCTCCGCCGCGTCCAGCCGTGCCCGCAAGTTGTCGGGCAGCCGGGCCCAGCTGGTGCCCGCATGGAGGTCCATGCAGTACGCCAGCCCCGCCGGACACGGCACACCGGGTGCCACCTGGCGCCACTCCCGCCACTCCCACATCCACTCCTCCACTCCTTCCCCCTTGGCACGTCCCCCACTGGGCTCCACAACCCCGCCGCCCTCCGCTGGCGTTTGCGCCTTCGGCACACCCCGCCCCGCGTCCTGTCCCCCCGAAGAAACCGCCTCCGTCGACGTCTCCTTGGCCCCGTCCGTCCTCGGGGCGACAGCCGCGAGCGCCTGCGCTATTAGCTCGCCGGCGTCAGCCCCTTCCGGCGCGGCTCCCCCACTCCTCACGGCCGTCCGCCGGTACTCCTCCAGGGCCTGCGCGAGCAGCTCGCTGATGCCTCGCGGGCCAGCCACTGCCGCCTCCTGCGCCGCATCCTCCCCCGCTTGTACCCCCGTCGTAGTCCTCCCCGCGGGGGCCGCGCCCTGCATCCCACCCGGCACCACTGGCTCCGGGCTCGTCGGCACCACGGGCGGGGCCTCGCGCGGCACGGCTGGGTCCGGCATCTGGACCGTCCGCGGTGGCGACCCCGCCGCGGGAGCCTCCGGTTGAGGCTCTGCCAGGGGCGGCGCAGGTGCCCCCATACTCTTCGCCTCGCCCGGGGGCACACCATGTGCCTCCCCTTGCGACACCCCCTGCTGCTGGGCGCCCCGCCCCGGTCCTGGAGCCGGCACCAGTACCGGCACCGACACGGCGTGCTGAGGCATCGGCCGTGAGTGCCGCTGGGGCGGGGGGCGAGGGCATTCCACATGCAGGTGCGGACTGTGATGGTGATGGTGACGGTGAGGGTGGACGGGGTGCCGTGGCACAGCCTCTTGCGACACCCCCTGTCGTTGGGCGCTCCGCCCCGGCCCAGGCACCGGTACCGGCTCTAGCACCGGCATTGTGTGCTGAGGCCGCCGTGGGTGCTGCTGGGGTAGGGGATGTGGGTACTCCACATGCTGGTGTGGACGATGTTGGTGATGGTGATGGTGAAGGTGGACTGGGTGCTGTGGCCCAGCTCCTTGCGAAACCCCCTGCTGCTGGGCGTCCCACCCTGGCTCAGGCACCGGAACCGATTCCGGCACCGGCATCGTGTGCTGAGGCGTCAGTGATTGCTGCTGGGGCAGGGAATGTGGGTACTCCACTTGCTGGTGCGGATGGTGATGGTGACGGTGATGGTGAAAGTGGACGAGGTGCTGTGGCACAGCCCCTTGCGACACCCCCTGCTGCTGGGCACTCCGCCCCGGCCCAGGCACCGGCACCGGTTCCGGCACCGGCACCGTGTGCTGAGGCGGTCTTGGGTGCTGCTGGGGCAGGGGATGCGGGTACTCCACATGCCGGTGCGGATGGTGATGATGATGGTGATGGTGTAGGTGGACAGGGTGCTGTGGCACAGCCGCCAGTTGGTGGTGAAGGTGAAGATGGACTGGGGGCTGTGGCACAGCTGCCGGGTGTACGTGTTGGTGTGGGAGGTGATGCTGCATCATGGGGAACCCGACGGGGTGATGAAGTAGGTGATGGAGATGAAGTTGGTGGTGGTGGTGAGTCCCAAAGGGCGGGATGGGCATGGGCCCGAGGCCAGGGGGCGGCGGCATCGGAAACGCACCCGGCGCCGCATACCCCGGCTGCCCCGCCAACCCCACCGGGGGCCGTCCGCGCTGCGCGTCCTCGAGCTGCCCGAGATCTTGTAGACATCGGAGTAGTCGGTTGAGCAGGTGCACCCCGAACGGCACCGTGCCCGCTGCGAACCGCGCCTGAACGTCGGGCGCGTTGTACGGGTGGGGATCGCGGGCCAACATCTGCCGCAAGCAGACGTCGACGAAGTGGTCCCACCCGTTGTCCCTGGCCGGACGGTCCGCGTCCACGCGCGCCTGGAACGCCGCGTACGTGTGCGGCCCGTGTCTGACGAGATCAGACACTGTGTCTACCAGGCGCCGGGCACGTCGCCGGAAGGCTGGCAACTCCGCGGGATTGGTGGGGACAGATAGCGACATTTAGCTAACGAAGGCTGTGTGAGCTAAGGACACGGGAGAACGGGTGGACTCCATGGCCCGTCCCGCTTGCCATTGGCGTATGGTTGCACGACACTTCGCACGACACAGCTGCGCACCCCCCTTGCTCGCCCCTTCTCCCCTCCGTGTTCCTGTGCCCCCGACTGTGCTCGCTTGGTGTGCCCCTTGGCTCTTGGGTTGGGGGGGGGGGGGGCGCCCGACGCTGGCTCTGGTCCCTCCCCCCGGGAGTTTCCCCACGGGGGGGCCGATGCATGCACTCCCCGTCAGGGTGTAACTCTGTTGTACGGGCCGTCCATTTGTACCCGCTCAGTACAAATGGACCTGCGTCGTAACCAGGTACGTCGGCCCTTCCCCACACCGGGGTCGGGTACACTGTGGGTCTCTGGGGAGTCCTTGCGGGTTAGGCACGTCTCTTGCTTACCCCGATGGACGGTGTGCCCTACCCGCAGCCCCTCACAGGACACGAACCGCAGTACGTGCCGTGGGGAGTGCTCCTGGTCAGGCCCATTGGCCACCCCCCCAGGCCGGTGCCACCTCGGGCCGCTGGCCATCGGTCCCGGGCGTAACCCACCTTATTGCTCGCGCTCAGATGGGGCCGATACGGACACCGGGGGGGCCCCCAAACCCCAGAGGTCGGGTACCTCACCAGCGTCGTTCGCGGGCCCTTGTCACCCCGCCCCCTCCCGTTGGTCCCTGCTCCCCTGCTTTCATCCCCAGGGGCCCTGGCCCCTTGCTGTGCCCCCTGGCTCCCGCCCTGTCCCGTCTGCCCCTGCTGCCTGTCCCTGCTCCGGCATGTTGGTGTCCTTGGTTGCTCGCTTTGTGTTTTTTTTTTTTTTTTTTTTTTTTTCTCGCCGCCCTCGCCCTTTCTGCGGGTGGGCGTCGGAGTAGGAGGCGGGGGGGGGGGGGGGGTTCTCGCTGTCCTCCCTTTTGCGCAAGCACGTCGGAAGCTCGGCGCAGGCACGAGGCTCGGCACTTGTCCCTCCGCTGGGGGGGGGGGGGGGTTGCCGTGTGGCCCCCGTCGTCACCCTACCCTTCCTGCGGTTGCACCCCCGGCGGTCCCCCCGTGGGGGCTTGCACGGCGCGTGCCCCCCTTGGGCACGGTCGTCTCGCCCCTCTGTCTCTCCACCCCGCCGCGGCGTCCCCGGGGGGGGGTCCGCCGCTCGCTACCGTCATCCCTCTTGTCCCCTCGCCATCTCCCCGTTGCCCTCGCCTCTGTCCTTGGTGGGTGCGGGAGGTGGGGGCGAGGGGGGGGGGGGTGCGCCCTCGTTGCCCTTCCTCCGGCGTAAGCACGTCGCAGGCACGGCACTGGCACGCGGCACGGCACTTGTCCTCCTGCTGGGGTGTGAGGCACGCCGCGCTCTTGCCTTTGCCCTGTCCACGCTGCGTGCTCTCCCCCGGTGCCCCCCCCGCTGGTGAGGGGGGGCCGCTGCCCGCCCTTCCCTTCCCGCAACCCCCACCCTTGGGGGGGCGGAGGCTTGTGGGGGGGGGGGGCCTTGTCGTTTTCCTGCCGTTGCCCTCGCGTCGTAGGCACGAGGCGTGGTTTTCGTCCCTCTGCAGGGGGGGGGGGGGTTAGCCTCGCGGCTCCCTCCGTCGCCCCTTCTATCCTACGCCCGCGCCCCCGGTGGTCCCCCCGCCGGGGCTTGCACGGAGCGCGCCCTCTACGGGCACGGTCGTGTGGCTCGTCTCGCACTCTCCTTCCTCTGCCTCCCCACCCTGACGCGTCGTCCTCGGGGGGGGGGGGGGGGCGCTTTTCGCCCCCTCCCTTCCCGCATTCGCCCTCGGGGGGGTGGTGGTGGTGGGGGGGGGTGGGGCGCCCTTTTCGCCTCCCATCCGTTGCACGCACGTCGCAGGCATGTCGTAGGCACAGCACAACCACGGGGCGAGGCACTTGGCTGCCGCGGGGGGGGGGGGGGGAGGTTTCCCTTTGGGCCTTCCCGCCCTGCTCCATGGTAAAGGCCCCGCACTCCAGGATCACCAGCCGCTGTTGCCCCCTCGGCGGTAGTCGCCGCGTCTCCGCATGGTGCTCAGTGTCCCGTGCCTGCTCCCTCCTGTGCCCATACTTACTGGAGGAAGTACGTACCCGGGTGGATTCGGAAGATGATGAAGTGCGGGCAGCGGGGAGGACTTACCGTACGCCTCGAAGGCTTCTTGCGCCATCCGCCGCCCTGGACGAGGGGTGGGCCCCTGTTTCGGCACCCAACAGCCCGGGGGGGGCCGACCTCCCATCCTCTCCCTGGTGCCTGTGTATCCACTTCCGAGCGTCCTGATACCGGTGCCGTGGTATCAGTCCGCTGGAAGTGGCGGCTACAAAGCGGCCGGGCGCTCTCGTCCCCCGGGCCTCTGCCACCCCCGAGCGCGATGGAGGCCCCTGAGGTCCTATGGCAGAGACGCGGGGAGGCGGATGGGGGATTCATTTGTGGCATCCCCTGGCCACCTAGTTAATCAGTACAGTTCAATTTACGCCGCAGGGGGCCCACCGGTTGGCGCCGCTGGTGCCCGTCCCCTCTGCGTCACACGCTCTGCAACAGGCGCAGGGGGTCCAGTGGATGGCGCCACTGGTGCGCGTCCCCTCTGCGCCACTGGTGGGGTCACTGCACGGGAGGCCCTACGGATGGCGCCGTAGGTGCCCGTCCCCCCGTGTCGCTTCCTGCTTCCTGTCCTAGGCGTGACGGACAAGACATGACGCATGGATGAGGTCAGAGTAGGTTGCAGGACGCGCACGGCGCACGGCACGACGTTTGGCAACTATCCCCTACCCTGCCCCCGCTGCTCCCTCCCTCGCCCCCTGTGCTCGCCTAACGCTGCGCTTGCCCCTGTCCCCCTCGTCGCCCCCTCTCTCTGCTCTGGCCAGCCCTTTGTGCCCCTGTCTCCTTGTCCTCGTCTTCGCTGTACCCTCCCCGCCACACACCTCTCCCTTTCCCTCTCCCCCTTGCCTCCCCCTGGCGCCCCGGCCCCCAGGCTTGAGGCTCGCTGGTCGCTCCGCACTCCCCTGCGGCCTTCTTCACTCTTCGCCCGCCTTGCCTCCCCCTCCCTCTCCTGCCCTGTGTCCCCTCTACCTCTCGCTGGCCACCGTGTAGGCAAGTCGCACGCACGCACCTGGCCCTCGTGGTATGTCTCTACGCTGCGCTCCGCCTTGTCCGGTGCCCCCGCGTACTGCGGGCGGCTCACTCGGCAGTGGGGCACCTTTGTGCTTCTGCCCCACGCCCACCCCTTCATGCCGCTGTGGCACACCCTCGTCCCTGCCCTGCCTTCTCTGCCCCTCCGCCCTCCGGCCAGCGCGAGCACATTGCGGAGCATTTCGCGTGGCAGCGCCCTCCCTTTGCCTCCTCTCTCTGTCCTGGCCCCTCGGCCCTGTCCTGCCCCCTGTCTGCTCACACTCCCTCGTCCCCACTTGCCCCCCTTCCCTGGTCCCTTGGTCCCTGGCCCTCTGTGTCCCTGCCCTCGTCTGCCCTTTACCCCCCCGGCATGCATTTCGCGGAGCAACACGCGAGGCACCCCTCACTCCCCCTTCACCTTGCCGCCCCTTGGTTCTCTGGTTCTGTCTGCACCGCAGCCCGCGGCCCTCTTCTCCCGCCCTACCTCCCCCTCCCTCCCCTGCCCTTGTCCCTCTCTATTCTTACCTGTTGTCCCCTCGCTGGGCACTTTGTCGGCATGTCGCACGCATGTCGCAGGTTCGCTTCCTGCATCTCCCTTCCTGCCCCGCCCTTTCCCCCCTCATCTCCACGCAGTTGCATGCACGTCGCAGGCACGCACCTGGCCCTCGTCGTGTGACTCTACTTGGGGCGGACCTCTTCGCGGCAACGCGCCGCGGCTCCCCTCCTTGTCCATTGCCACTGCGCATTGCGGGCGGCTCGCTCGGTGGTGGGGCACCTTTGAGCTTCCGCCCCACGCTCGCTCTTTTGTGCCGTCGTGGCACCTGCCCTGCCCTGCTTTCTCTGCCCCTCTGCCCTCCGGCCAGCACGAGCACAATGCGGAGCAATTCGCGTGGCAGCGCTCCCTCTTCGCCCTCTCTCTCTGCCCTGGCTCCTTGGCCCCGTCCTGCCGTCTGCTCGCCCTCCCTCGTCCTCTCGTGCCTCCTAGGTCCCTTGGTCACTGGCCCTCGGTGTCCCTGTCCCCGTCCTCTCTTCACCCTCCCTGCTTACACTTCGCAGAGCAATTCGCGAGGCACCCCTCCAACTCCCCCTCCACCTTGCCGCTCCCTGGCGCCCTGGTTCCGTCCGCACCGGCCCGCAGCCTGCGGCCCTCTTCTCCCGCCCTATCTCCCCCTCCCTCCCCTGCCCTCTTCCTCCTCCACACTCCGCAGTACACTTCGCAGGACACTTTGTTGGCATGTCGCATGCATGTCGCAGGCACACGCCTGGCCCCTCCCTCTCCGCCCTGCCCCGTCCTCTCTCTACACTACGCAGGACACTCCGCAAAACACTGTGTTGACACTTCGCACGCATGTCGCAGGCACGCACCTGGCCTTTATTGGCGGCGTCGTTGGGTGGGCTGGCTCCACGCTGTGACCGCCCGCCGCTGCCGCAGCCCCCGCGGGAGCCGCCGCCGCGGGCAGCCACTCCATATGCCGCGGGGGGCGCGGCCCTGGTAGGCCCCGGCTGCCCCCCGGCCAGGGTTTCACTGTACCCCCCGCGGCGCCTGGTCGCCGGGGGGGATCCATCACAAATATCTGCAAGACATCGAAAAAAAATAGATATATATCTATATATATATATATATCTATATATATATATATATATATCTATATATATATATATATATATATATATATATATATATATATATATATATATATATATATATATATATATATATATATATATATATCCTCTAATCTACACCCCTCTCCCAACTCTAGGTGGCTCCACCACACGGCTCTAAGGTACGGGCGAAGGGCACAAAGTGGTGCATACATGTGGTGGAAGGGGCTAAACTCGGTCAAAACGGGCTAAAAACGGGCTAAAAACACTTGTTTGAGCATCCCAAATGGTCTGGGATCACTTTTGGAAAAAACGCGTTTTTGACCCATTTTTGACCCATTGTTGGTCCCAAAACGGCCCATTTTCAAGGCATGTTGGGATTTTCCATGAGCCAAAACCCGTCCCCACGGGCTCAAAATGGGCTAAAACCACTTGTTTGAGCAACATAAATGGTCCAGGATCACTTTTGGAAAAACGCGTTTTTGACCCATTTTTGACGCATTGTTGGTCCCAAAACGGCCCATTTTCAAGGTATTTTGGGATTTTCCATGGCCCAAAACGCGCCACAACGGGCTCAAAACGGCCTAAAAACACTTGTTTGAGCATCCCAAGTGGTCTAGGAACAACTTCGGAAAAAATCATTTTTTTCGACCCGGGGACCCTGGTGGACCCACCGTTGGCCCCCATTGTGCCTTGGCTGGCCGGCCCTCCGTCTGCACCAAGTGACCACTAGTACAGGGGTCTACGTGTCTCGTTGGGCCATTCTGAGGGGTGAAAAGCACAAAAAGTGGGGGGTTGCGGGTGGACTAGGTGCCCTCAGAATTGGATTTTGAGCCACGTAGCCCAAGATACGGCCCGTGCTTGGTTTCGGGGTGCTGGTGCACATTGCGCAGTTTTTGGGGCTTTTTGGCGCCTTTTTGGGCCGTTTCTCGGACATATCGTGGAGTTAGAGGGTACCAAAGGTCCTTTGGTCACGAGAAAGTCAAGCCGCACGTGGAGTGTAGCAGCCGTTTGCCTTCGTTTGGCTGTTTTGAACCCTTACTAGGGCTGTTTTGGGCGAAAAATGGCTGTTTTTGGCCCAAAACTGCGCAGATTTGGGAGGGCACCTCCCGACTTGGCGCCCCCGCCCCGGGCCGCCACCGGTGAGTTTTTGGCTCAAAACTTGGATTTGGCAAGGCCACCACCTAGGCTCCAACATGGCTAGAGTAGAGTAGAGCCCGGAGCGATGAGGCGGAGCAATGGCCAAAACGGTGAGGAGAAGTGCTTGTTGCTTGCTTGTTGTTGCTTGTTGCTTGTTAGCTAGATTTAAGGGGAGAGGGGTGTAGTAATATATATATATATATATATATATATATATATATATATATATATATATATATATATATATATATATATATATATATATATATATATATATATATATATATATATATATATATATATATGTATATATATATATACATATATACATATATATATGGGGGCAGTGGCAACTGCAAAGCGTTAGCATTAGCAACGGCGACGGACGCTGGCCCGTTTGTTCGCCGGGGGTAAGGGGGCAAGGCAAAGCAGCGCAGCAGCATCGCAACAAGCAGAAAGCAAGGGCACCTCTGTGCGTCGCAAAGCGGCAACCAAGGAACAAAGCAGCACGCATGCGGCGAAGCGAGAGCTGACCCTCCGTTGTTCGCGTACCCCCGCCACCGTGGAGACATCCATCACTCATGACCCCATGGAATCCATTGCCGTTTGCGTCCTCGAGACTGCCCACCACCCCTGACTCCACCTATCCCTCTGCCAGCACGCAATAGCCCGTATGTGCATAGCCAGGATTTCTGGGAGGCTCCAGCCTAGCCTGGCCCTCAGCTTTCATCGCCCCCATGTCTCCACATTGTACGCCACCGTCCCACCGCACCAGTCCCCTAGTATAGTACAGAAACACGGTATCAATTCCACGTCCCCGTGGCCCTGTGCTGCCCCCACACCCCGGATATATACCACGCTGGCACCCCATGTCAGGGGCCAGCGCCCAATCTGCTTCGAGGTATCCACTTGCCCACATATAATATATCTTGAGGGTCTACAGGGGGGGACGCCGGCCGCTACGCGACGGGAGTGGCGCAACCCGTGAATATCGCTGGCTGGGATTCGGGCTGGTGGGTGCCGTAGCTTGGTTATCGACCTCCTGTAGGGGTACCCACCAGAGGCTCGCCCCGGGCCGTGGTAACCAGGTGCACCTCATCTGGCCCACATACAATGCCCTGGCGCCTACCCTTGACCCTTACCTGCACTGATTGGCCAGCTTCCGTGGTTGCGCCTCTTCCGCCACAGCAGCGGCCAGGCCGCAGGTTCGGCCCCCACCGACGACGTGGCGAGCCTACTTATAGCATTGGCCCGCGCGTCACCCCCCGGACCACTCAGCATGCCGCTCCTCTGCCCTCCTCGCCTCTAGCCGACCGGACTGGCGCCCCCCAGGGGTAAGCCTTTACAGTGGTGAGGCGACTGCATACTCTTCGCTACGACGCCGCGCAGTACTGCCGTTGCCACGCCGACGCCACCTGCGAGCCACCACGACACGCACCACCGCAACCACAAGGCCATGGTCAGAGGTTAGACTATGTACATGCCCGCAGGCACGGTCCCTCTAGTTTGTTAACGGGGCCAGGGGATGCCCCCGCGCTCCCCCTGAGTTGTTAGAGGGGTCAGGGGGACACCCCAGTACCGCCATGCATCCCCGCTGCTCCCCCACTGTACGGTTCCCCGGTACTGCCGCGTTCCCCCACCGTACGGTCCCCAGTACCGCCGCGTACCCCCACCATACGGTCCCCAGTACCGCCGCGTATACCCCCACGATGCCAGTACACCGTCATCTGGAACTTCCCCGCTGCTCCCCCACTGTACGGTTCCCCAGTACCGCCGCTTACCCCCACCGTACGGATCCCAGTACCGCCGCGTTTACCCCCAAGACTCCAGTACGCCGCCACCTGGAATTCCACGTGCCCCCCGTGAGTGCTCCTCCCATGCTGCCACGTCGTCTCCACGACGCCCGCCTTACTGTCCCCCTGACGACCCCACTGTCATATCCCTCCACGCACACATCTTCGCCCCGTCGCCGCTCCTGGGGCCTGCAGGCTGACCCCGCAACCCCGTGTAACACTCCCAGGGGCCGCCGCAACGCTGTAACCCCCAAACAACTCTGTGCACCCCCGGTGTATCCCGAGCAACCACTCTCAACACTGCCGTAGCCGGGCCGCCAGTAGAGACCCCGGTGCCATGGGAATACCCTACAGGGGTTTGGGCCTTATTACCCTGGTCGGGACGACCCATGACACCTCACTGTTGTATGCGGCGACCCGGGGCAGGCGGGTGAAGCATCCCTGTCCGACCCTCATGCACGGGGGCAGTACGGCTCACCATCAGGCCGGCACGACCTGTCACATCACGTTGGCCGTCATACGCCGCCTGCCAGTACCGCACAATCAGGCCGCTAAGGCACTGCTTCTCAGGCGCTACCCCCTCCGCTGCGTCCAGCGTAGGGACGGTAGCTGGTGCACCCACAATTCCCAACCCCATCAACCTGCACCCCCGGCCCCCACCACGCCGTCACCATTTCCTCCGCGATGCCACAGCCAGAGTATCCGTGAGTCGCCCTCCAGAGCCGCCCACCACAGCATCAGGGGCAGGGCCGCAGACGGCGCTCCAGGGCACCGTACCCCTTCCACTCGGACGCTCTTCAGGCCATCCTGGATAGTCTTCCAGGCACTTGAGGACATCTGTCCAGAGTGCCGCAGTGCCCACCTCGCCTTAGGCCACCCCCTATCGGCACGCTCCTTACATGTCCCGCACAGCGGGGCGGAGGCACACTGATGAACCCAAACTGACACCGTTTCCCCGCACCCGTGGCATCGCTGCGGAAGCACAGACCGCGATGGAACGCAGCTACCATCACAACACTGCGACCACAGGTCCTGCCATACATCGCAGCACGCGTCCTGGAGCCCGAGCAAAGCCCTCGCCAGCGTGCGTGCTATGGCACAACTGAGGAGGCTGCGCCTCGCTTCCTCCCACGTGGACACCGGGCGGAGTATCGGTCGCCCGTCGGGCATCACCGGCAGGCTCTCAAGCAGCCGGGGCCACCGCGCCACTTTGGGGCTGCGCGTGCCATGCGCCAGGAGCTCCCAACCGTAGTCTCGCAAGACCTCCCCGATGACATCAACCCCGTCCTGCTCCGGGCCCCTGGCGGAAGCCAGAACCAAGCGCGCCCGAGCCTCAATGACCGCCTCGAGGCCCAGGGTGTCAAGGGTGTGACGGGCATCGGCGGCCACGTGGTCGTCCCCCTCTGGCAGAGAGAACATGGCCTCCGTGACGTGGCCTTGCGCGTCGTCGCCCTATACCCGTCCCAGCTGCTTGGAGCCCACTAACACTGCCATGGACCGCTGCTCCGTGACCGCTGGTACGGCTCGTCGCAGCTGCCGGTCATACAGCCACAACGTACCCACGTCAAGTACGACAGCCACCGCCAGGACTGGGAGACTGCACAGAGGTTGCTGAAGGACCGGCAGCACCTCGCGAGGCCAGCCCATGACGTTCCCCACAGCTGGATGGTTGGCGTACACCTGGAGCCAGGGATCACTCTGGCCGTCAGGGCTTCTCACCTTGGTACCACGCACCTTGCCCCACGACTGCGCCGACACCACGCGGGACCACTCCCTGAATGCCGTGATGTCCCGCGCCACCCAGGAACCGATCCACTGGTCGAAGGCCTGCGCCACCGCCGCCATCCAGTGAGGGAACAAGGACAGGGCCTCGTCATGCTCGACGCACGACTGCGACACCAGCAGTGCGTGCAGCGGTGCCCTCTGAAAGGTTGCCCGCAGGTCGCCGGGGAGGCCGGCAAATGGGTTCCACGGCGGACGCTGCAGGATCCTCCCTGCCGGCGGGCAGAAGGGTGTGTCACCGCGCAGGAACGCGTATACCGCCCTCCTTCGATCTTGCATCGGCAGCTGCATGATCTGGGTGAGCCGATGGTTCCTGCGGGCATACACATCTTCCCCAATCTGGACCATGTCCTCCACAAAGAGCCTGGCCTTGGCAGGACCCCGGGACGTCGCCGCTCGCACCGCAGCGAACAGCCGCTTCAGGTCCCCGGGGACGACACCCGCCATCAGGGATTCGGTCCACCTGCAGCCGTGCTCCCTCCACGCCACGAACTCCACCGCCCTGTCCGTCAGGGGTAGCTCCGCCGTGAACTCCTCCACACGCCTGCACAGGAGCCTAGCCACCTCCTCGTCCCGCGCACACAGTAGGCGCATGTGGCCAATGTCCTCCTCCGGCCCCCCACAGAAGATACAGGGGTGGGCTGGTATTGCCATACGCGTGAGCTTTTATCTCCACCGTCGCATGACCTGCATGGTGGACAAGCGACCGTCACGTGCCCGCAGCATGTTCCTGTGCGTTGGGCCGTGATGCACAGCTCCCAGGGGCCTCGCCTCGCAGGCGCCAGTGTTTTGTGGAATTTTACCACACCATCACAGAATTAGAAGGCTCCAAAGTGAGCTCAACTATCCGCCCCCCTACAGGGGCCCACTGTTTCAGATTTTTACAACTAGGGGCTCTATGTAAAGCCCCAACCACCAGCTTTCACCACAACTTTGTTTTGTGGAACTTTACCACACCATCACAGAATTAGAAGGGTCCAAACTGAGCTCGACTATCCGCCCCCCCCTACAGGGGCCCACTGTTTCAGATTTTCACAACTAGGGGCTCTATGTAAAGCCCCAATCAGCAGCTTTCACCACAACTTTGTTTCTCCCAACCCTCTCCCACCCTCTCCCAACCCTCTCCCACCCCCTCCCAACCCTCTCCCAGCCTCTCCCAACCCTCTCTCAACCCTCTCCCGCCCTCTTCCAACCCTCTCTTAACCTTCTCCCAACCCTCTCCCACCCCCTCCCAACCCTCTCCCACTCTCTCCCGCCCTCTCCCAACCCTCTCCCACCCTCTCCCAACCCTCTCCCACCCTCTCCCAACCCTCTCCCAGCCTCTCCCAACCCTCTCGCAACCCTCTCCCACCCTCTTCCAACCCTCTCTCAACCGTCTCCCAACCCTCTCCCACCCTCTCCCAACCCTCTCCCACTCTCTCCCAACCCTCTCCCAACCCTCCCCCACTCTCTCCCACCCTCTCCCAATCCTCTCCCACCCTCTCCCAACCCTCTCCCACCCTCTCCCAACCCTCTCCCACCCTCTCCCAACCCTCTCCCACCCTCTCCCAACCCTCTCCCAACCCTCTCCCACCCTCTCCCAACCCTCTCTCAACCGTCTCCCAACCCTCTCCCACCCTCTCCCAACCCTCTCCCACTCTCTCCCAACACTCTCCCAACCCTCCCCCACTCTCTCCCACCCTCTCCCAACCCTCTCCCACCCTCTCCCAACCCTCTCCCACCCTCTCCCAATCCTCTCCCACCCTCTCCCAACCCTCTCCCACCCTCTCCCAACCCTCTCCCACCCTCTCCCAACCCTCTCCCACCCTCTCCCAACCCTCTCCCAACCGTCTCCCACCCTCTCCCAACCCTCTCTCAACCGTCTCCCAACCCTCTCCCACCCTCTCCCAACCCTCTCCCACTCTCTCCCAACCCTCTCCCAACTCTCCCCCACCCTCCCCCACCCTCTAACAATGGGGCAGGGTGTCTAATCTCAGTGGATTCCGGTAGCAGTAGAGGTGTTAAGTGAACCGTCATGCTTGCCTTTTTGTGTGTTTCTTTGCTGAGGTGTGGGATTTGGGAACCAAGAACGGTGTAGTTCATCGTACAAAAAACCGATGGAAAAACGCCTGGAAGTTTTTGAAATCCCTCGGAAAGATGCTCGGAAGTTTTGGCAGCCAGATCGGCCCCCCAAAACGCAACCGATATCGGTAGGAATGTTCCATGGGCTTCCCAGCCGACCGTGCCGGGGGAGCTCGGAAGAAATTTTGGCTGGAACTTCCGAGATCAACCCTGCAATATGAGTCCCATTTGCTGAGCATGAATGCTGAGCATCCCCAAATATCCTGAGCAATATGCTCAGCATTTTCCTGCCATTTTTTACCTTCTATGCTGTGCGTCCCAGCACCATGTGGCATCGCCTCGCAGGCGCCAGCCAGTGGCGTGTGCGCCCTGGTGCATGCCGCCAGCGAACGCCACTCCATCTCCCGGACTTGCTGAAGGGCTTGCATGGATGGCACACGCGGCTCGAGCTCACCATTATCCCCCGGCACCAAGAGGATGGCGTGCTCTTTCGGCAGGACAAGATGGACTGGCGGGGCCATTGCACGGGCCGCGGCAGAGTCCGGTGCCTCGAGCGGGACCGCCGCCAAGTGCGAGCTCTGCCTAACCACCCAGTGGTGCGGCCCCCCAACTCGGCGCGGCAGCCGCCGCAGCCCCTCCACTATCCAGCTCAGTGCATGCTGATTGACCAGATGTGATGCCGGCCCCTTGATGCCACGGTACAGGGCCTCCTGCGCCCTGCGGAGATGCGCTCCTATGACGGACGCATCCACCACGTGTACCGTGCACGCTGACGGGGGCGTGTGCAACAAGTACGCCGCCGCGCCAATGATCTCTGCCTCCGGGACCGTGCCGTAGATGGCAGCCGTCCATGTGGGGATTCCGTGGCTGGCCACCGCCACGTTTGTGGCGTCGTCTCCCTGGGGCGACGCGTCAGACGATGTGACTTTAGTCGCCACCGGCACCCAGCAGTACCGGTGGGGCTCCAGCCACGCCACGTCGGAGTGGGGGCTCTGCACCACCTTTTCCAGGGACGCCGCACTGGAGGCCGTGAGCTCCAGGGACAGGACCACCCTCGGTCGATACACCGCATGTGGTCTCCAGGCCAGGTCACATCCGCAGACTGACTTTATGGCGTCCAGGGCGGTGGTATGCTCCGCTCCCCAAACTGTTGCGGAGCAGGAAGGCTCGTATACCACCACAGACCCCTGCTCCACTGCGCCGCCATCACGCAACGACGTGACGGCGACGTGCGGATCGTGCGGCACGCTGGACATCCGGACCACTTCCGGGACCGAGTACTCATCCGGATCCGGGATTGGGCCTGCCAGCAGCAGAAGAACAATTGCCCATTCGCTGCACTTGTGCACCGCCGCGCACGCCCTGGAAAACGCTGGCCGCCCGTGCACAACCCACAGTGGTGGCGGGCTTATGCCGCCCCCGGCGTGAGGAGTGAGCAGGGGGACGGACGCCGGATCGTCTTGCTGTTGGTAGCCCTCAAAGACGTCCCCCAACAGAAACAGGAGGGCGGCTAGCGGGACGAACGGCATGGACAGCCCCGGGTTGGCCGGGTCCCATCCTTCCTCCGTTGAGGGACTGGCTTTGAATTGCATAGTATTGCCGACGAAGGACCTAGTCGTCGTCGCTGTACAAATGGGGTGAATCAAATGCATCACATGAAATTGTTGTATGCACGTCAACGGCAAAGTGGTTTATTAGCACTTGCAATGCAAAAACCCCCGCCACATCAATATTATAATTGGAGAGAAGATTTAGGGAAAGGAGTGCTGATTTGTTGCTTAGTTGCAACACTTGTGGATTCCATTTGTTAACCAAGGTGTTGACGAGGTCAATCACACTATGGTCAACAAGACCAATGTCTTGGAAATCCAGTTGAATGGAACACAAAGTTGTTGCAAGTTCTTGGATGTCAAAGGGTTTGGCAAATTCAGTGCACTAATTGTACCCTGCTCGTATGGATGGGCAAATGAGATGGTTGGAAATGGACGAAAATAAGTGAAGGTAACTCCGTTAAGAGTACACCCGCTTTGCTACCGAAATGTTCACCGTATGTTTTAGAAAATGGATCACCGTTTGTTTGAGGATATTGTATCAAACCGTTTGCAAGAATAGAAGGCGCGTGCACAACGTGGATGAGTGCTTTGTACGCTTGTTGCAAGTAAATGAAGGGAACTCCGTGAAGAGTACACCTTGACTCGTACTTTTGTTGCAAATAAGAGAAGCTAACTCCGTTAAGAGTACACCTGCATCCTACGTCATGTACTAATAAGTGAAGGTAACTCCGTTAAGAGTACACCTGCATCCTACGTCGTGCACCAATTCTACCCTGCTCGTATGGATTGGCATATGAGATGGTTGGAAATGGACGAAAATAAGTGAAGGTAACTCCGTTAAGAGTACACCCGCTTTGCTACCGAAATGTTCACCGTATGTTTTAGAAAATGGATCACCGTTTGTTTGAGGGTATTGTATCAAACCGTTTGCAAGAATAGAAGGCGCGTGCACAACGTGGATGAGTGCTTTGTACGCTTGCTGCAAGTAAATGAAGGGAACTCCGTGAAGAGTACACCTTGATCCGTACTTTTGTTGCAAATAAGAGAAGCTAACTCCGTTAAGAGTACACCTGCATCCTACGTCGTGTACTAATAAGTGAAGGTAACTCCGTTAAGAGTACACCTGCATCCTACGTCGTGCACCAATTCTACCCTGCTCGTATGGATTGGCAAATGAGATGGTTGGAAATGGACAAAAAAAAGTGAAGGTAACTCCGTTAAGAGTACACCCGCTTTGCTACCGAAATGTTCACCGTATGTTTTAGAAAATGGATCACCCTTTGTTTGAGGGTGTTGTAACAAACCGTTTGCAAGAATAGAAGGCGCACGCACAACGTGGATGAGTGCTTTGTACGCTTGTTGCAAGTAAATGAAGGGAACTCCATGAAGAGTACACCTTGACTCGTACTTTTGTTGCAAATAAGCGAAGGTAACTCCGTTAAGAGTACACCCGCATCCTACGTCGTGTACTAATAAGTGAAGGTAACTCCGTTAAGAGTACACCTGCATCCTACGTCGTGCACTAATTGTATGTAGGTTTGTTAAATTTGCAATCCAGCGTATTTGATTGTAAGTTTGTTAATCGTACCTCTCCAATGCAAATTACAATTACAATTCCAGAGGACACGCAATTGCAAGCAAGAAAAAAATACATGTGTAATACATGCAAAAGAAGTTGTCCGTGTGGGTGGGCGCCATACAAGGAGCATTAGCGAGTTTGGAAGAAATAATATAAAGACGATTGTTCATGTATGGCAACAGCTTAGCTAACGGAACATGTCTCTTGCACAGCCAAGAACTTGGAATTGTTGCTTTGCTAGTGCGTCCGACGGGTTTTTGTCGGGATGCAGTTGGAGACTCAGAGTGCGGTACTGTAATGTTACCAGGGTACTTACTATCAGCGGCTCCCAAGAAGTGCAAAGCATGCTCGCGGCGTTTGCGTCGACTTAAATTTTCGTCCGTGATAAGGATTAACCACTTCTTGATCTCCTTCTCGGATAGTGTAGCATGATTTACCGGAGCTTTTTGTTGCCGTTGCTTTGCTGTTGGCGGCTCTTGGCTTGTTGATTCGGAAGGACGGCTCGAAGTTGATCTCTTGCGTCTAGTATTTGACTCTTCGTGGTCCTCTGGTCGGCTCTTCTTGGACCTTGGCCCGGACTCGGAGTTGGATGACCGCTTCTTTGAGGAATGTTTGCGAGAACTTTGGTCGGCCTCCTGTCCACTCTTGGGATGTGGTTGACAGTGCGACCGGTAGGGTGGTGGTTCGCAAGTTCGGGTACGTGGAGGCATATTTGTCTTTCTTGACTTTGGAATTTTTCTTGTAGGAGTGGTCTGTGGCGGTGTGGTTTGTGGGGTCGCCCCCGTAGTCCCTTTACTTGTCCCACTCTTCCTACGGTTTGACGGATGTGGAGGCAGCAGGGCATTGGATGTCGAAGAAGGACCACTTGCTAAATTGGATTGGGGGTTGCGAATTGCAGCTTCCATGTCGCTGTCACTGACGGTAGGAAGCGGCCCACCCTCCGTCATTGCCCAGTCCACCGGTTCATCATACTCTCTCAAAGCATCTTCATATGCTCAATCTTGAAACGTATTCACCGTGGAACGCAAGCTGCTCGTATCGTCGGCAAAAAGTCGGAGAACGCTTGCACAATACGTCAAGAACCACCGTGGGAGTTGCCCGGTGAGTCGATTTGTCTGACACCATTGCATGGCGAGCATGACGACACGGAAGCCACATGTATCGGAATCGGGTTGAGTTCCATAATGATGCCATGTAAAAGACCATCCCATTTTACTCATAATTGCCCGGAACCATGCGCCACAGGTAGACGCGTTATCTTTAGGATCGTGGACGACCAAGGTCTTGTTTACAATGGAAATGTCGGTGACCAACACGTAGTGAACTCCAACAGTGGAGTGCTGCGAGGTGAGTAGTACGGGTAGGGCATCTCCCACAGTATACACAACCCGTGACGTCGGAGGATGCTGCATTATTACTGCCAATGTCACATCTTGGATGACGGGCTTAACGGAGGAATTGCCCTATGGCAACAAGACCTCTAGTAAGCATTGCACTGTTGCGCAAGACAACCATGCACTCTCCAATAAGTGCACATTGTTCTCCATGGTATCGCTTCTTTCTTGTGGCCAAAAATCCTCTCCAAAGTAATTAACTCGTGGCTGCAAATGGGGAAAATCATCGATGGATGACGGTACCAGTCGTACAGGTGCTTGTGAATGTGTAGGCGATGGTGTAGATGATGGAGGTTGAATGTGGTTTTGCTTTTGTAGGATGCGTTCTTGAAACTGGGCTTTGGTTCCAGAAGTTGATAGCTTATGTGCGGCACACAATGTCCGCAATTACACAGCTGACATTTGAGCCAAGTCTTGGGCCGCAAACACTCGTGGGTTATTACACGCGTCCAATAGTTTGAAGCCTTGTGCCGGTTGCCGCGTAGTACCAACGGGTCGTCCTTGTTTGCGGATTTGCTCCGTTCCATCCTCGTTTAGATCATCAATGTCCAAGGACAGCTTGTCTCCACGCAATTGTCTCTCAATATATGACCAATACGGGAATGACACATATTGAATAATGTGGAGCATGTTGACCTTCAATATCCGAGCATCCAACCGCAGTGGGAGTTGACTTACGACACTCCAAGCACGATGGACACACATAATTCCAATTATGAGTGATGTTGTAAAAGTTCTTCGTGGATAAGGAGGAACTTGGCTTGGTGGTTTGGGAGACAAGACGTTTGTGGCCACAAAGCAATTCCATAATTGCACGTAATATGGATCAACAAGGAAAGCGTCACGACGGTAATTGAGGATGAATAGGCCTTGAAGTGAACGAGCGCGTGATAAAGCAACATATGTGTGTGCTGCGGCAAAGAAAGCTGCCATGTCCACCCATACACGGTCGTAAGAGCGGCCTTGCGTGCCGTGCACGGTACATGAGTATCCCGGAAGCATAGGAAATTGGATTATCTTGACCTGCACGGACGGGCCGTACACCGGAACAATTTGCTGGAAACGGCAGATGGGGTACTCCCTTGCGTGCCCCACCGGGCTTACTACGATGACATCATTTGACCATCTTTTGATCACAACAAGTGTTGAGTTAACCAGTCGATTTTCGATGGACACATTGCGAATAAGCCGTGCCCTCATGCCCGCTGCGACACACACTTGCTGGGGCAGTACACGACGATTGCGAGAATTGATGTAGTCGCACATTGCTTGATTGGTAGGGGCACCACCCATATCAACGTAGCTAGCATCGAACGTTACCATGCTTGACCCCAATTGAGCCATGAAATGTTCATTCCATCGGTTCATAGCATTTCTACGCCCAACCAACATGGGGGCATCCTCCAAGTCTTGTAGTGACACATCGGAATTTGGCGCAATGCGTTGTTGCAGAATCAAGTGGTCCTCGTCCCTCTCTTCTCCAATCCGCACACGATTGAGCAAGTTAATGAAATGTGCATCGTCTTGGCGCATTACGTCCGTCAGCACAAACGGAACAAAATGGTTTCGAAAGAGTGCACTATCAAAGATATCCAAATCAACAGCGGGTAGTTGCAATGGATCACCTACGAGGAGCACTGTAATGCCACCAAAAGGATTGCGCTTGTCGCGGCGGACCTTGTGTAGCACATCGTGGAGCGTGTGGAGGAGCTTGTTGGATAAGAGGGAGAACTCATCGACAATAATCATATCGGCAGTTCGAATCATCCACCACAAGGTTGTGCCTTCCTTTATTTGCCACTCCAAGTCCAAAGACAATGAGAACAGGCTGTGGATTGTGCGTCCTCCAACATTTAGGGCGGCTACCCCACTAGAACCACAAACTAGGATGCCGAAACCGAGCGCTCGTAACTTGGCAATTAGCAAGCGAACGACATAAGACTTGCCGGTCCCCGCAACCCCTGTGAGAACAGGACACAATTGCGCAACACTACTTCCACTTGATGTGCGGCAATGCTGGGAAATATCCGGACCATTCTCAAGAGGTTGCCGTTGAAAATGTGCAATAAAAATGGCAAATACCCGGCGTTGCCCTTGGTTCAAAGCATTCACAAGTGCCTCCGCTGCACGCGTGTCGTCGGCATCCATGAATGCCCTTAACTCCTCGGCCAATTGTGGATCCAGTTCGGCTTCTTCGGCCATTGCTGGTTCATCTTCTCCAAACCGGTGCTTTTCAAGCTCATCTGAATCGGACATGTAGGTATTGAGGAAGGTGGAGTCTATGATCTCTTCGGCCATAAGAACTTGTGCAAGAAGTCGCAAACGCTCAACCGAATACCCACGTGCTTGGGCATTGTTTAAAGTTTCTCTTGCCTCTTCCTCATAACCCCGAAACAATCCTCGATGAATACACTCCTCCGTGTATGTTTTAGTGACATTGTTGGATGAGAGGAATTTCCGCTCGTGGTCTGCTTTTGTGAAAGGCTGTGACAATAATATCTTTTGCAAGAAATACAATTCTACATCTTCTCCATACGGGAGGTAAAAGTTCCACCTTGGGATCGCAGTTCGCCTTCGCAGAATCCACTTTTTTCCCACCTCGTCCGTGAATGTCTTCTCCAACTTTTCTGGTGGTGATGGCCACCAATATGGTCGTTCGCCCTCATCGGGGTGTACATTGGCTTGAAAACGATCTCCGCTCACTGCATCATCGGATTCGCTACAAGGAGAATCATATGCAAAGTCCTCTCTTGGATTGCTTGCTATAGCAGTGGAGCCTCCGGGTTCACGTTGTGTTCGACGATAATAGCGATAGTAGTCGGGGTACTTGATGGGGATGGCAGCAATGGGGCGTTCCAAATAGTGGTCATAGCGATCCAAATACCAAACGTCTGTGGACGTATCTTCGTTTGGGAGATGCTTTCGACGCTTGAGCCGTCCTAGTTTAGGCCATGGATCTGTAGGAATCCATACCACCTCTCGGCTACCTCGACACTGATGAATTCCTAAGAGCACCATGCCGTTCTCCATGCGTCCCAATGAACGCAACTTGAGCAAACACTCCACATCGCTTGCATCGGGCGAGATGGTGATGGGCACCGTCAATGACTTTGCTGGCTTTGTGAGATATTTGGCGAGATATGATTCCCAACACGAAGATGTTATTCGTTGCACATTATTGTGGCACTGGAGCCGGACCAACAAACGGCGATTGTGCGGACCAACACATGCATCTTCAGCTTCATATCTGCGATAAAGCAAGCGGACTCCACTGTCATCCAATTCTTCTCTCTCCTGCGGCACACTAAAGGGATAACCCGACTTGCACTTGGTGCATACACGCCCACGACCAATATTGAAACACTTGTCGGGGTAGCATTGATGCACCATGTTGCACTCCTTGTATAGATCCCGTAGGTATGCTGTGAACTTTGGATCAAAGCCGTCACTATCACGAGGCATTGTTGCGCAAACCACATCGTCCGGGATGCTGTTGGCTTCACACCATACCACGCCATGCAAATGCACCCGGCCTCGCTCTTGATATTCAAATCGAAATCAATAATCCCGCACCTTTCCAAATGGACCATTTTTGCCAATAGCCAAGAACTCCCGCTTGAATATCACCACCCGCTTGTGAAACGCCACACAAGCCTCCATATCGTGGCCATCTTGGATTGGCTTGTTTGCCCCTGTGTTTTTGGGGTATTCTCCAGGCCACACAGCTCCCGCACGGCACCCTTTTTGCACAGCGGCTTGCAAATCGGCCAGTTGTCATTCATGGTCAACGTGATGAAAAGGTCCGCTTTGCCAAGTTCACGACTCATGGCTGTAAGATCTAAATGTCGCGAGGCCCAATAAGAACGGGTTCCAACCAATTTTGAAGGTACATAAGTTCCATACCGATAATACGGGTTGAGCTCGGCCGTACCTTTATCGGTCCCCTCGCGCTCGAGATTGTGGTTCATAGAATTTAGACCGTCTTGGTAGCATGCACGCGGCTTTTTGCCTTGACTAGTAGGCGGACTTGATGGCGGTGTTGTTGTTGTTGACGTTGCTGCATACTGGGAACGAGATGGAGGGTGTTGGGTGCTTTGGGTTGCGGATTGTGAAGATTGACTTGGCGGGGTGCATTGACTTCCTTGCGGACACTCCGAGGACGTGTGTGGTGATTGTGAGGTAGATCTTTTTGGCGCCGGTTTTGGACCCGTGGAACTCCTTGCACTTCTCAAATGTGCTACAGTAATGTCCTCTGCCTGATTCGCACGTTGAGCCTTGAAATTTTTTTGATTCCAAATCAATTGGTTCTTCAGCTCTTCGCTCACTTGGAAAAAGGACCACCACCAGTCACGACGCCATCGGCTATCAAAGGCAAGATAACGACTACGGTAGTAGGCAGCACATCCAATTCCGCAACCTACAGTATATCCACCAACGCCGCCAGGATACAAATCGGGCCACACACACGGTTCCAACTTCGGGTCGTTAAAATGCAAATAAGTGTCATAGGCCAACGATTGAGCAGCCGTGGTAACGTTCCCACCCGCTCTCCGGAAGGGTGTCCGATGGAGGAAGCCCACTTTGTCTGAGTGAGGAGCAAAATCCAGAATGATGTTCCGTGGGGCATCACACTCCACAGCCCAAGCAACGTACTCATCTTGTAAATGGTATTCCAAGCGTTTCCCGTACTTGTCTTCATACGAATGCTGTGTCAATGTGCCCATGGTGGTGGCCGTATTCTCCAAGTATCGGTACAACGTCTCATAGTGCGCCAAGAACCGAGAATAAAACGGGTGAATTTTCTTGAGCAGCAACAACGCTTGGTTCATTTGGCGGGTGCTTTGCTCGCTGTCCTTGGGCATCTCGTAATCGCGCAAAATATCCTCTTTCATTGTCATGAAACCATAAAGTGCATTGTAGTGCTGGCTTGGCTTGCGGCCGACACCAACGGTACCAATTGCATGGTGCCATTGCTTGTGACGAAGATCCACGTGCTTCAGCGTATTTGAGTAGAGGGCCCCAAGTGCAATTTGTCGCTTCTGGTACTCGGTGAGGTCCGCAATTTTTGTGGGGATATTGTAATGAATGTTCCCATCCAAAGTGTAGCCATAGTTGATGGGGTCATACTTCGCGGAATACTTGCTACAAACGTGGCAAGCATACATACGTGTAGCTGAGTGCAAAACAGGAGTGTCATAGACGACAAAGCGACTTGTGTTGCGCGCAGGAGATCGTGGGGGAACTGGAAACGGTGCATTCTTATACTTCAAGTAATTGGCGAACATGTCGTTGCGGAACACAAATATCCCACTTGTAACCAAATCGGTGGCCAGCACGCCAAACAAAGTTTGTGTACGTATCTCGTCAGTATTGCGTGGAACCGTAAACTTGTGTCCCCCACCTATTGGACCCCAAAGGAGTTGACCACACCGGTAGCAAAGCGCATCGAAAAGTGGTGAGTACACAGTGTCCAAACCATCAAGCCAATACTCTCAAACAGACTTCAAAGAAATGTTCAACCGCGATGCTGGATTAACACAGAACAACTCCCGAGACACTGTACGAACGACCCCGGAAGAGCGACGCTGCGATACCTTGATGTGTTGCTTCTCTGGCGTATTGCCGTGTCCACCAACGATGCCCTTATTGCGTTGCGATTCTGGCGTGTTGTTTATGCCTCCACAAAAACCCTTGGCCGCTTGGGACTCCGCGGTGTTCTTTTTGCCCTTGTTGGCTTGGGACTCCGCGGTGTTTTTCTTGCCTCCGGACGAACCCTTGGCTGCTTGGGACTCCGCGGTGTTTTTCTTGCCTCCGGACGAACCCTTGGCTGCTTGGGACTCCGCAGTGTTCTTCTTGCCTCCACAAGAACCCTGGGCCGCTTGCGACTCCGCGGTGTTGTTTTTGCCTTTGTTGGCTTGGGACGCCGCGGTGTTTTTCTTGCCTCCGGACGAACCCTTGGCTGCTTGGGACTCCGCAGTGTTCTGTTTGCCCCCACAAGAACCCTTGGCCGCTTGCGACTCCGCGGTGTTGTTTTTGCCCTTGTTGGCTTGGGACGCCGCGGTGTTTTTCTTGCCTCCGGACGAACCCTTGGCCGCTTGGGACTGCGCAGTGTTCTTTTTGCCTCCACAAGAACCCTTGGCAGCTTGCGACTCCGCGGTGTTGTTTTTGCCTTTGTTGGCTTGGGACGCCGCGGTGTTTTTCTTGCCTCCCGACGAACCCTTGGCCGCTTGGGACTCCGCAGTGTTCTTTTTGCCTCCACAAGAACCCTTGGCTGCTTGCAATTCAAAAGTGTTCAAACTTGCAACCGTTGCCGCTTGGATCCCAAGTGCGGTGCGCTTTTGCAATCGTTTAATCAATGTGGCACGCAACTGCGCATGTCGCCGACGGATGGTAGGCGGGGGTACTTCGCTATGCAACTTGATGAACTCGGCCACCGGGAAGTCAACGTCTATGTCCAAGCATCATTGCAACTCGTGCTCCCAACAGTTTGACATAGTGCGAAATAAAAGGTAACTCCGTTAAGAGTACACCTTGACTCCAAGTCCAACTGCCGAGAGCAAGAAAGTACAATATGCCTGAAACAACAAAGTGACAAGGGCGCAGAAACATATCTGATAAGCTGCGCTGCCATCTTATTGCCCAATGTTGGTAACACTCATACTCGTACGGCCTCAAACGCAACCCAATAGCAATGTGTCGTTTTGCGTTGGTGGGCCTTAGCCTTGCCAAAGAATGAGCCCGATTCCTGCCCACTAGAATTCAAGCCCAAACATAACATCACCCGTTGGTACTCTTGGAAGCAAACACGGCAAAGAACTACTCGTCCCTCTTGTACCAAACACTCCACACTATTGTTGCAACTCTTGCTCCTATGATTAGACATGGCGTGAATGTGAAGGTAACTCCGTTAAGAGTACACCTGTACTCCAAGTCCAATCACTAAGAGCAAAGGGCACAGTAGAACAAAGCACACAAACGGCAAAACACGACAAAGAACTACACCTTCCTCTTGTACACAACACTCCACACTATTGTTGCAACTCGTGCTCCTATGATTAGACATGGCGTGAATGTGAAGGTAACTCCGTTCAGAGTACACCTGTACTCCAAGTCCAATGACTAAGAGCAAAGGCCACAGAAGAACAAAGCACACAAACCGCAAACCTCGGCAAAGAACTACTCGTTTCTCTTGTACCCAACACTCCACACTAATGTTGCAACTCTTGCTCCCATCATTTGGTTCCACAACGGCCCATTTTCAAGGCATTTTGGGAGTTACCATGGCCCAAAATATGTCACCACGGGCTCAAAACGGGCTAAAGACACCTGTTTGAGCTTGCCGTATGGTCCAGGATCACTTTTGGGAAAACACGTTTTTGACCCATTTTTGACTTTCCATGGCCCATAACGCGCCACCACGGGGTTTTCTGTGGGCCAAAACACGTCACCACGGGCTCAAAACAGGCTAAAGACACCTGTTTGAGCATCCCAAATCGTCTAGAATCACTTTTGGAAAAACGCGTTTTTGACCCATTTTTGACCCACTTTTGGTCCCAAAATGGCCCATTTTCAAGGCATTTTGGGATTTTCCATGGGCCAAAACCCGTCGCCACGGGCTCAAAATGGGCCAAAAACACTTGTTTGAGCATCCCAAATGGTCCAAGATCACTTTTGGAAAAACGCGTTTTTGACCCATTTTTGACCCACTTTTGGTCCCAAAATGGCCCATTTTCAAGGCATTTTGGGATTTTCCATGAGCTAAAACCCGTCGCCACGGGCTCAAAATGGGCCAAAGACACTTGTTTGAGCATCCTAAATGGTCCAAGATCACTTTTGGGAAAACGCGTTTTTGACCCATTTTTGACGCATTTTTCGTCTTGAAACGGCCCATTTTCAAGGCATTTTGGGATTTTCCATGGCCCAAAACACGCCACAACGGGCTCAAAACTGGCTAAAAACATTTGTTTGAGCATCCCAAGTGGTCTGGGAACAACTTTGGAAAAAATGTTTTTTTTCGCCCTGGGGACCCTGGTGGACCCACCGTTGGCCCCCGCCGTGCGCGAGCCGGGCTACCCTCCGGCTCCACCAAGTGACCACTGGTACGGGGGTCTACGTGTCTCGTTGGGCGATTGTGAGGGGTGGAAACCACAAAAAGTGGAGGGTTGCGGGTGGACTAGGCGCCCTCGGAATCGGATTTTGAGCCACGTAGCCCAAGATACGGCCCGTGCTTGGTTTCGGGGGGTTGGTGCACATGGTGCAGATTTTGGGGCTTTTTGGCGCCTTTTTGGGCCGTTTCTCGGACATATCGTGGAGTTGAAGGGCAGTATAGGGCTCCTTGACACAGTAAAGTCAAGCCGCACGTGGAATGTAGCCACCGTTTCCCTTCGTTTGGGCGTTTTGCCCGGGTTTGGGGGCTATTTTGGGCGAAAAAAGGCTGTTTTTGGCCCAAAACTGCGCAGATTGGGGAGGGCACCTCCCGACTTGGCGCCCCCGCCCCGGGGCGCCATCGGTGAGTTTTTGGCTCAAAACTTGGATTTGGCAAGGCCACCACCCAGGCTCTAGGATGGCTAGAGTAGAGTAGAGCCCGGAGCGATGAGGCGGAGCAATGGCCAAAACGGAAAGGAGAAGTGCTTGCTTGTTGCTTGCTTGTTGCTTGCTTGTTGCTTGCTTGCTTGTTGCTTGTTAGCTAGATTTAAGGGGAGAGGGGTGTAGTAATATATGACATAAAAGCTCCTTCTTTTCTTGAGCCTTATTTTTTTTTGCTGCCCTTGCAATACATGGTTTGGCCCGGGTGGGGCGCCACAACGGCCTGGAATAGACCAGGGGGCACCATGCCCTTAAACACAAATACCACCTACCGTTGACCCCCCCCCCCATAAACTTTGTGTTTTTTGTTCAAATTCAAGTCCAAATTTGTCACTGCCTAGTAACATAGTGAGGAAAATTTTTAAAATTTTTTGCTTTTTTTACCCAGTAAAAAAAATTTTTAGGTTTTGCTACATCTTACTCGGTTTTGCTGCATTTTACTAGGTTTTGCTACGTGCATACTAGGTTTCACCAAATGCCCAGTGGACAAGGGGGGTTGGGGGGTATTTGCATGGAGGGCGCCCCCAGGGCAATGACGGCATTTGACATATGCAATATGTCTGTGTGTGTGTGTGTGTGTGTGTGTGTGTGTCAATTGACGAGTATTTTTACTCAGCCAACAACGCTTTGTGCTGTGCTTTCGCAAATTGTGTGTGTGTGTGTGTGTGTGTGTGTGTGTGTGTGTATGTGTGCGTGATGGCTCCGCAAGAAGCGGGAAAGGAAATGGTAGCACGGCTCAAGTGCTACTGCTTTGGTGGCCATTGTACACTCTCACTTAATTTCCTCAGTGCACACAGCCCGGTGTGGAAAAACCATCTACCTCCACAGCCCCCATCACATGTACCACCGGTGCCCAGCATAGAACATTGAAAGAGAGACCAATATTGTCCGGTTACCGGTGGCAATTTTAGGAAATCTGTACCGACGTGCATGCAATATGCTTCGGTCCGTCGCTTGGAAGTTTTCGAAAACCCTTGGAAAGATGCTCGGAAGTTTTGGCAGCCAGATCGGGTCCCAAAACGCAACCAATATCGGTAGGAATGTTCCATGGGCTTCCCAGCCGACCGTGCCGGGGGAGCTCGGAAGAAATTTTTCAGCCCGAACCCAGTGGAATTTTGGTTGGATGCTTGGTGCCTACCTTGCCTGCAAGATGCCATGGAGAACAGCACGTTGAAGCTAATGTTTGTCTACCCTTTGTCTGCTTTGCCTACAAAACTGCATTGAGAACACTGTGCTCAAGGTTATGATTGCTTCCCCTTTGTGCTCCTTTGTGAATTTGGACTTTTGCTTTTGACATGTGCAACGCCAGTTTGATATGAGGTTTGCCATAAGCAAACCCAAGTTTGGTCTGTGCAGGATTGAGTGTGTATGTGTCTGCTCTGATTGTCTACTCAGTTGTCTTTTATATTTTGTATGTCGATGGGGAATGCTTTCCGATTGCCCCGTGGGCTGGTGCCTCGACAGGGCGAGCCCGGAGGAGCGCGTGCTGGGGGGAAACCGGCCGGCGGGTCAAAAGCCGGGCGATCGATTGAGCTGAGTGAAGCCCTACGCCGAGGAACGGGGGGGGCGAGGGTTGCCGGGACGCCGCATCTGGGGGCCGGATCCCTTGAACCTTGGGCGACCCCCCCTGGTGCCCAAAACAAACACAACGGTCAATCTTTGGCCGAACCAGGGGGGTTAGCTCAGGGGGACGGGGTGATGGTTCTGCCGCGAGCGGATCGGCCACATGCCCCGGCCCCCCCCCCGCGTTTGGTTACAAGGCCCGCGGGGTTGGGTGCAGGTTCCCTGCGAAGGAGCACGTCAGCTGCGCAGTACAGTTGTCAGGCTGTGGGGCTGTGGCGACGACGATTTTTGGATGTTGTGCGAGGGGCGTGCCCTTGCGGACGGCGCGAAGGTGCCCCAGAGCGGGAGTCATGTGCAGGTGCGTTTGCGTGGAGTCGGGGGTATGCACCCTGGTTTTGCTACCCCAAACGAGATCGAGGAGGCCTTACGGGAGGAGGCGGAGCGCAAGGGCTCTGCGCGGGAGGGCACCCCGTCGGGGGCTAAGTCTGCGAAGAAGGATAAAGGAAAAGGAAAGAAGATGATCTCTATCCGGGAGTATACACAGTCGGGGCTGCACGCCCAATGGAGCCTGGTGGCGCCTCAGAAGGATTTTATGAGGTTGCGCATGGAGATCCAGACTGACCTTAACAGGTTGGGTGATCAAAAGGATGAGTGGGTGGAGAAGGCAGTCAAGGCGCATGGGCTGGAGCTCACAACGGTGGAGTTGGTGGAGTACATAGCGTGTTATTGCCTGTTGGAGGACCTGCGATTCGATGTGGATACGGGTAATTTTGCTAAGGCGGTGGAGGAGAGCAATGAGCAGTCGCAGAGTGGTATCAGCGAGGTCCTGAAAAAGCTGGAGATGTTGGAGCAGCGGTTGGAGGAGGTGCAGCTGGGGAAGAGTGAGCCCTCCAGAAGGATCCCCAAGTTGAGCCACAAGGAGCTATCTATTTTGATGGAGATGGATCATAAGCCGCAGTGGGTATGCCGTTTATTGGTATTTTTTAAGGCCGTCCTGGACGGCCAAAAGGTGGATCCCCTACTGATGGAGTGCACCTCAGCCTAGAAATCGTCTGACCTCCAAGAAGAGTTGGTTATGTCTCCGGAGAAGGCGCAGAGCAAAGAGGTCTGGACCTCCGGTGCTTGGCTGGAGGCCGTGACCGCCCCCATGGATGGGTCGGACGATGGGGGAACCCCCCCGATTCCGGCCTTGGTGGCCAATTACGTGGAGGGACTATGGATCCTGCTGGTATCGGCGATGGGGACGTACGGAGAATCATAGCATCAGCACACCGGAGGTGGGCGTGGGGGCAAGACCCCAAAGGAAGTGGGAGAGCCGCCAGAAAATTTTGGGGACACTACGGTCCCTGTGGAGGAAGTCCGTCTCCGTCTGGCTAGCCTGCGGAGCAGGTTCTCGTACGAGAACGGACGTAGGATTTGGATCCCGAAGAACAATAATCAGCAGAGGACCGACATGACGGATCCGCCGGCTACGGGTTGCCGCACGTGCAAGAGCCATGGGGCGCCGGGCAAGAAGCATTGGTTTTTTGCCTGCCCATACTACGAGTGACGGTGCCAAAAAGGGGGGGAAGAACAGGGGGAGAGGAGGACAGTCGGTGAGACGCCGTCGGGAGAGGTGGAGGGAGTACTGGGAGAGTCGGCAGACTGGTCATCTTGGTGGGCGGCGTGGAAGCGACTCAATCGACAAGACCCGGCAGAGTACTCCGATGCGCTTGTCGCCATGTCATGGAGCGTTGGCACCAGAAGCAACTATGCCGTTCACATCCGAGCATTGGGGTTGCTCGCAGCCTCGCAGCCGGATGTCGATAAGTCAAAATTGCTGGACCGATACTTACGTGCGCTCTTCGCCAAGGGCAGGTCGAGATCATACATGCGAGGGGCTATCAGCGCAGTACGAGCCCTGGAGGACTTGGGGTGGATCGCTGGGGTGGTCCATGCCAGGCATTGGCGCATGGCAAAGTCCACCATCCGCAACACGGAGGAGCAGCGACCGTATGGAGGACTGGAGGCACTGTCCGTACTTGCCCAATCCTGTCGAACCAAGGAGCAGTGGTCCGGGTTCGCCTTGGCCGTCCTCTCCTTCACCTGTCTGTGGCGGGTGGGGGAAGCGGCCGGGGTTCGACGACGAGGGATCGAGGACGAGGCTATATGGTTCAGGTGCAACAAGAACGGTGACAAGGTTGTCCAGCGAGAACTGGGCCCGTACTCCGCAAAATGGGCGAGGTGGCTCCGTGACTATGGGTCCACAGGTCGTCGCAGATCGCCCATCATGTGCCCTTCCGGATCGCCATGGTTGGAGTCATTCCTGGAATTCGGGTTCCGGGGAACAGAGTACGCCAATCACAGGTGGCATTGTTGGAAGCGCGGGGGTGCTGCCCTGCATAAGTACCTCGCCCTCCCTGCGGAAATCCGGCAATGGTGGGGACGATGGAAATCACGAAGGGTGGCGGAGGACTACGCACAGCCACCTGAAGAATATAAAATCTGGACCTCCATCAGACTACCATGGCCAGAGGGGCCCTCCAAGTTCGTTAAGCGCACGGCGCGAGGGCACGACTTCTGGCCTGCAGCGATTTCGGAGTTATTTCGGGACGGACAGCAAACTGTGGAGCAGCAGCCTGACGGTGGATCCAAGCGAGCGTGCATTGTACTGTCGGATGATGACGCGCCTCAGCGACCTGGAGTCCCGGTGCGCCGCACCGTCAAGGTGCGCAGGCATGGCGGTGCCAGCTCCGTGGCATCGGCAGCCCTGGGGCCCCGAGTTGGCCGAGTGGGTCCTGCAGCGAGTACGGGACGGAGCGGTTCGGGAGTGGTGCAGCAAGCTGCGGGAGGTGATCGACCTCCCGCCAAGCAGCGGAGGCGATGATGGCTGGATCCTGGGACGGCTGCTGGTGCTGGTGCTCAGGATGTGGAGGCATTCGTCAGAGTTAGGAATACCGCACCCTAGGGTACATATCGGTCAGTTTTTTGTGCAGCTCACGAGGGACGCGTGGCTGATCTGGTTGCGAGACTCCACTTCCCCGAAGTTAATTGTGGTGCCATTAACTACGACCATTTTAGAGAGGGGGGTGGGACCTGTGGGTAATGTCCGCATCCCCCCCGATATTTGGAAGGCATTGGTGCCGGGTAACTTTGGCGAGGTGAGCAGGCGGTCCTTTTCTTCTCTGGCGCCTGTAACAGGCCAGTCTGCGGTCCTGGCCAGGGCATTGGTACAGCAAGGGGTACTGCGCCCCTGTCTTGCGGACGGTTTGGGCCCAAATGGGTCCCTTTTCGCTATCCCGAAAAACAGCGAAAAGGCAAGCTGTATTTGCAACATGGTCCTTTTCAACAAGGCCCAGGGGTGCGACAGCCCCCCCTTGCGATTGCCAAGCGTTGAGCTTGTCGCTTTTTTACAGATTGTGCATTGGAATATACATTTGGATTTCGTTCCAGCCGGTTGTGCGGGGGTGGTGGGGGATAATGTCATGTTCCTTCTTCACCAGATGGCGTCCCTCAAAGCTGACCCGCCTTGTGTGGGGGAGGAGCCTGTTTTGTGTGCATGTCATATCGATCTTAATAATTGTTTTTGGTCTTTGAAGACCCCTGTTGAGTTTAATGACGCCTTTCGAGTTTCAGTGGATGGAGTATTGTATAGTTTTGATTGTCTCCCGTTCGGGTGGACCCACAGTCCAGCCATTTGCCAGGCCGTGATGGTCAGGCTGGTGCAGAGCGCGGGGGTGCAGGGGGTCTTGGTGCTTGTCTACCTGGACGATGTGTTTATCATTGGGTATGGCAGGAAGTGGGTTAGTATGCAGGCAGGGGTTGTTGCTTCGCGCCTGAGGGAGAAAGGGGCCATTGTCAGTCCAAAAAGCACCTTGGAGGCCGCCGTTGGTTTGGCATGGATTGGAAAGTTTTTCGATTTCCAGGCTGCCACTGTGTCCACGGCGCGTGGAAATTGGCAAGCGTTGGTGGCGCGCTGGTGGCAACTGGCTGTAGGCCCTTGCACACGCCGCCGTTTGCTACGCTTTTTGGGCAGGTTGCTGTGGTTTGTGCGCCCAAATTGGGGAGTGCTGCCGTTCGTGGCGCCGGTGTGGGCGCATATACTGTGGCAGCCACAGTGGTTGGCTGACGCCCCCTTGCGTTTGTTGCACACCCTTGCGGGCTTGCTGCCATGGGGGCTGATGGCATGGAGGCCGTTGGTTTTTTTTAAGAAACCGCGCGATTGGGCTGAGTACATTTTTTTTGATGGGGCCTGCGATGGGCAGACCTGGAGAATGGCACTGTGGGGATACACTATGGGGGGAAGGTCAGGGATCGTACATGAGATGTTGTGCAATCAGCAGATTGCAGAGTTCGCGGCATTAGAGTATGCAGTGCATTTCGTGTCCGCATTGGGGTGGAACAGAGTAGGTCTGGTTGAAGATAACTTTTCGGTACTGCAAAGTTTGGCGGCAGGAAAAGCGAGTGTGGGGTTGCGAGTGCAGAATAGAATTTTGCGGCGGCTGGTATACGCGTGCACGCGGTCGCGCAGGTCGTGGTATCTGTGCTGGGTCCCAGGAGAATGCAACCCGGCGGATCCTTTCAGCCGTATCCAGTCGGGGTGGAGGGGGGACTATGCCGCAGCACAAGAGGAGGCCACACGTCGGCTGAGGTTGGCTATGGGCGGCCCCACGGTGTTAGTCCAGCATGTATGGACGTTGGAGCTACCGGTGATAAAGCAGCTGCAGGGTCATGTGGGCATGAAGGTCCGGAAGCCTGCCTGACACGCCGTAACGCCCTGCGTTTGGTCCTTAGGCCGTTGGCTACAAGTAGCTAGGCGTCGTGCGTGTGTCCTCCGACGCGCCCTTGCCCGGTGCTACAAACGAACACAACGGTCAACCTTTGGCCGAGCCGGGTGAGGGTGCAGACGGGGACCAGCGGGGAGCACGGCGCCCGATAGCTCTGAGCATGCGAGTGTCTGCGTGGTAGGGGTACGGTGAGAATGGCGGTGAGGTAACCTCGCATGTGTTGCGTTTGCGGTGCCTTAGTTTTTTTTGAACTCATGCCAAGGCCTGTGGCGCTGCCGTGCTTCCACCCCCTGCCGCCGCCGGCGCCAGCGCATATGGGCCGGCGCAGGCGCCAGCGGGATTGGGGGCGTTGGGAGGAGGACCGGCAGCGGGGCATCGCACGCGCCCACCCGGTGCCGGTGCTGCGAGGATGGGCTCGAGCGCTCACATCAGCGGTGAGCGGTGCACGGCGCTGGGGAAAGATCGTGGACGCCGCGTGCGTCTTGTACGCGGTTTGCAAGCTCTTCCCCGGCGCCCTGGACCTGACGGCGCTCCTGGTGGGGGCGTTCGAGTACTTCATCAGCGTGGGAGCCTCACGGCCCGCGGCCTCCGTCAGCTTCACGGGAACTGGGCTGGCGGTGGCCCCGGGAGCGGTCCGTGCGGCGCTGCGATGGAGATACGGGGTGGGAGCGACCCACGCGTGGAGAGCGCCGCGGCAGCACTTCCTGGCGGGTGCGATGCGCCAGGAGGTGTATAATATAATATTGCCCCTATGGGACGCAGGGCCGCTCGGCCTGCGGGGCGTCCGGCAATGGGTCCCGGACCAGTGGTGGCATTTGCCACAGTGCAGGCTGGTGGTGTTGACTGGCTGGTGTCCGGGTCCGTTGGCGGGTAGTGCAGGACACGCGTTGGGGCTGTCGTACACGGGTTGGCTGGCGTGTAATCAGCATGGGACAGTTTATGTGGGTCAGGACCCGGATGCAGCCTTAGAACTCATCCGGCAATGGCTGCCGGTCGTGTGGGAGGCTTGGTACTTCTGCATGCCGCGGCCTGAGTTGTTGCAGGCACCGCCTGTGGTTGCGCGACCGGGCGCAGGGGTGCGGTGTTGGGAGAGTGCTGTGGGTCGGGAGAGGCTGTACCGCGCTGCAGTGACCATTGCGGAGGACTGGTACGCGCGACGGGTGCCCGTGCGTATGATGCGTGATGCGCCGGAATTTTGTAGTTGACGCGGAAAGCGTGCTGCGGGCCGAGAGTGACTGAGTGTGCCTGAGCGTCGTAACCCTACCTTCTGACGTGCCCTCACCCGGTGCAGCAACCAAACACAACGGTCAGCCTTTGGCCGAGCCGGGTGAGGGGGTTGTCAGGGCCATAAGAAGTTTCGGAGTCCGGTTACAGCGGCAAGAGTGCTGTATTTGACGCAATGCGACTGCGATGGAGGGTGTCGCGGCGTGGGCGTGTGTTGCGCGGGGTGCGTGTGTTGCACGGCGCGGCCGATCGCGGCGTCCGGCCGGTATCTATATTTTTTTTCATTCAGGGCAGATTCAGCCTGATATCATGTCGGTGTAGGGGAGTGTTTGCGCCCCAGACTCGCATACCGACGCTACTTATCGCTTTCTGTGTGCATGTGCTTTTGCTTGTTGGCAGATGTGAGTTTAGACCAAAATGAGGTTTGCCATAAGCAAACCCAAGTTTGGTCTGTGCAGGATTGAGTGTGTATGTGTCTGCTCTGATTGTCTACTCAGTTGTCTTTTATATTTTGTATGTCGATGGCCCACCCACCCACCCTGGACAGTATCTATGGCACAGGCTGCCTTATGCGACATCACGCCCCAGACTCGCATACCGACGCTACTTATCGCTTTCTGTGTGCATGTGCTTTTGCTTGTTGGCAGATGTGAGTTTAGACCAAACCTTGGTGGCTGCTTTGCCTACAAACTTGCATCGAGAACACTGTACTCAAGCTTATGAATGTTTGCCCTTTGTGCCTTGTGATGCTTTGTGCCTGCTTTTGTGGTTTTCTTTTTGCATGTGTGTCACTTTCTCACCTAGGCCCCTTTGAGTAGACTCACTAATGTATTCCCTTTTTGTGCTCAGAACACTTTTTGTCACCTGCAACAGACATGTCTGGTAGTCAAGGCAGTGCCGCTAGTGCCTCGTCTTCGTCCGCTCGGCCCCCCCAGCCCGTTCAGCAGCTCCCGGAACCAGATTTGGAGCTTGAGGGCGAGCTCATTGACGCGGACACAGCCAATACCTAAGTTCCCGAACCGGGTGATCCACAATCGCGCCTCCCACACGCCCTAGCAGCACTGTGCCTGCGGCATAAGCCGTCAGAGACCATTTAAACCAGAATGCTAAGGGTTTTTTTGGACAGGGTCGTCCCTGATGCATACCGCATCCAGCCCAAGGATACCTTGCTGGCTATGCTTATGCATAAGCATTTTTCAATCCCTGTCTTGACGACACGGGAGGCTGTGGGCAAGACAGGCCCCAGCAAACATGAGACCTCGTACGGTGCACAATACAGAAACCTTTGCATTGTTGGTCCGGATCCGAAATACAACACGGACCGGACCTTTGCAGAGGAATCTGAAGAGAGGGTGCGTGTACATTACATGTACTTGAAATCAATAATGTCCACACACCCGGACAGTACCATTCGCGAGTTAAAGTGGACCCAGAGCGATGTAGTTACTCGGTTCAAAGAGGCCAAGATCAAGAAGCGGTCCAAAAAAGTAGTTACCTGCAACGTGCAGTTCCCCCCCCTCTCATTTATTCATGTTCCGTTCGAGGCTTTGAGGGTTATCATAAACGATTCCTTCTGCGAGTCCCCACATGCAACGATTCACAGCGCCCTCACATCCACCATCACAGGTGCACATGTGGTAGAGGTTTTCGGGGAAAATGACGGCTGGCGGGTGTGGGACCAAGCCCCCTCAGGCACGTGGGAAAAGGTGGTTCCCCCCCCCCGACGGTGAGGTTTTCAGAACAGACCAGCAACCCACGTACCATGCGCACGGTGTCTTGTGGGGCATTGAGTTTCTTTTGGCCCCAGCCCCCAAACCTTCTTCCGAGGGCGCACCAAAGCGGCAGCGACTTACCATCTTAGGTGCATGGTTGCAGGCCAAGGGTGAGGTCCAGGGCCAGGTTGAGACCGCAGAAGCCCCCCCCCTGCCTAAGCTGGGGATGCACTGTGTTGGGTCTTCATCAGCCCTCTTTTTCGCTCTGATGTCTTCCATCTCTGCTGCCCTGGCTGCCCGCGCCCAGCCACCAGCTCCTGCCGCCGTCCCCATCTCCTCGGGTCGACTGGCCGAACTTGGGAGTGGGAACCCCAGCGCCGGTAGCAGTGCCGGTGCCCGCAACCCTTCGCCAGCCACCCCCGCTTTGTGGGAGGCGCCAGCAGTCGGAGGAGCAGCAGGAGCAGCAGCAGCAGGGCCCGCCGCCGCAGCAGAAGATGCGGAGGACCCCAAGGGCATGCAGGCTGCCCACTGCGCAGCTTTGTTTGCGGCTGTTGCAGCCGTGCAAGTCCAGATGGTGCTTGCACAGCTGAGTAAGAAGACAGTGTCCTGGTTCGCGGCCGGGGCACGCTACGGGCCAGAGGGGGAGGGGGTGGTGGCGTGGGTCACTCGGGGGGCTGTGACCTCCCCCAGGCAAGTGGAGCATCGTGCTCCAATTGGGCAGATGCCCCCAAACCTGGCCAAGGTGGTTCTGGACCTGGCCATTTTTGACCGGAGTGTGGCAGTGTGTGGGGAGCTGGGGGTTCCAGACCAGTTAAGGAAACTGGTCCTCAAGGAGTACCGATCACCAGCCGATCGGTACTCCAAGTTGAAAGGGCAGTTTGAGCAGGCCTGCCAGTCCTTCAAGAAGGCTGAGCAGGCTGTCCGGGAGGGGGTGGGGGGGAAGAGGCAGGGGGGGCAGGGGGTGAAGAGCAGGGAGGGAAAGCTGCGGGCAGCAGCTACTGCCCAGCAGGGAAGGGCAGAGGATCTGCTGGGGCAGATGCGGGGGGCTTGGGAGGAGGCAAAGTAACGCCGCCTCCTTAAGGCCCCCCTTCCCAAGATGCCCCCCAGCACCCTCCCCCCCTTTGGGAAATGGGAGGTGACAGGGGGACACCAGGAGGAGCTCCTGCATGGGGTGGTTTTTGCAGGGCATCCTGGGGGTTGGGAGGTGTACGACCTTGCAGCTACGGCTGTTTCAAGGTCGTGCACCCAGAAGCTGAGGGACAGGGGGGTTTCGGTGAGGATGCACACCGCCCCCGACTCCTGCAACCGCCGCAACTGCATGTATGTGGCGGTTAAGATAATTTTGTGGCACATGAGCCACCCTGTGAGTGTTTGGGACACCCCCCCCCCGCCCTGAGCCATTTTGCCATGTGGGGGCGCCAGTGCCGGGAGTTGCTGGACAAAACTGTGGCATGGGCCCAGGTGAAAGGGAACTGGAAGTGCCGCCGCACTGGCTGGGGCCCTGCGGCCCTGAAGGAGATGAAAGAAGTCTCCGGGCAGTTGGCCCCAGTTGGGGGGGGCAAAGGGCCTGTCCCCTTTGCCCCCCTCTCCGGCAACATACCAAAACAGTGGCGCAGAGTGAGGGGGCGGATAGTCGAGCACACTTTGGACCCTTAGATCTCGAAACTGGTTGGAGCAATCCTGGCAAAAGAAGGTTCTGGTGAAAGGTACTGGTTGGGGCTTTCCATACATGGTTTCCTTGAAACCTACCAAAACAGTGGCGCAGAGTGAGGGGGCGGATAGTCGAGCACACTTTGGACCCTTAGATCTCGAAACTGGTTGGAGCAATCCTGGCAAAAGAAGGTTCTGGTGAAAGGTACTGGTTGGGGCTTTCCATACATGGTTTCCTTGAAACCAACCAAAACAGTGGCGCAGAGTGAGGGGGTGCATAGTCGAGCACACTTTGGACCCTTGGATCTCGAAACTGGTTGGAGCAATCCTGGCAAATGAAGGTTCTGGTGAAAGGTACTGGTTGGGGCTTTCCATACATGGTTCCTTTGAAACCAACCAGAACAGTGGCCTACTGCAATCTTCTGTTTCCCAGGCACCATATTTCACCATGAATTTGTTGTGAACAACCATGCTATATGGGTGAAGGGGGAGATCTCCAAGCTGGAGGCATTTGCCAGCATATGCCCTATTCCAGCTGATCAATTCATGGTGTCAGCCTTTGCCATGAACTTCCCCACGGCCACCCCCTTGCAGGCCAAGGACCTAGACCAGCTACAGCGCCCCCCAAGTGGCACCTTCACAGTTGTGCGTAGGTCCCTTGGCCCTTTGCCTACCACACAGGCCACATCAGTCACCCAAGCACCAGAGTGCCAGGCTGCCGCACTTCGCCTTCGCCATGAGCATGTGGTGCCAGCCGCTGTCTTGCGCACCTTAGACCATCTCCAACCAGGGGTTGGTTGGTCAATGGTTGCTTTAAGGCAACAGGAGGACCTGCATCTTCCTGCAATGGACTACTCCCTGGACAACAGGAAGTTGTTACCACAGCTGTGCCACCTACTTCTACAGAAGTGTGGCTCATTGGCTGCCCAAGGCCGGCAGAAACCCCCACCACCCCATGCCACCTTGACCTTAGGCCTCTACGCACACGGTTACCAGCCCCGGGGCCGTCCAAATATTAACACAAAAATCAGTATAATTGATTTCCAGGGACACTGGTTCCCAATGTCTGGCAATGTGCCTAGGTGCACAGACATGTTGACCTGGCAAGAGCTTCCCAAGGTCAGTGATTGCCAGTGGCTACCCAAACGTGCAGAGGCCTTACAAGCCCTGCCTTCTTGTAAATTTAAGCAACGTATGAAGTATGCTGGTGCAGTGTACAACACCACCCTGCAGATAAGGCTCGGGGCAATCACTGCCGATCACCACCATTTGTGGTCTGAGTGCCCGCAAAAGGGCTGTGTGGCGTGTCCCTGGGTGAATAAGGATGGGGCGGGAGAACTCTTTTTGCACAAAGGGGGATGTCTCAATGGTGTGCGTGGGTCCCATAAGTTTCAGGGGGTTTCTAACCTGGAAGAGGTATATATTGTGCAACCTGTATTGCACAACACCAAAAGAGCAGCCTCCAGGATCCTGGGTGTCATAGGTCGAACACTACCAGCGCCCTACAACCATGACCTACTCCAGGTCATAGCACATGTGGCAAGGAGGTATGATCCTGGATCTTTGCCACCTGATAGCAGGCAGCACATGCGTCACGTACGAGGTAGATTCCAGGCAGGCATTAGCCTCACAGGTCGCGAGGCCCGCACAGTCATGGGTAGACTAGCAGGGGGTATGGTGCTCCCCCTGCCTTTCCATTCCTTGGTGGTGGCATTTTGCCACATGGTGCATCTATGCTATGGTTGTAATAACCTGGCAACTGTCACATGGCAAGCTATGGGGATGTTGTACACATATATTGTGCACATCATCCCCGAGTTTGCTCAAGAAGGTTGCACTGCAACCTTATATATGCATGGGTGGTCCCACACATGGTTTAATCCACGGACACCCATGCTGTATTCCGATGAGGCCGGCGAGCGGGATCTGAGGGTGGCCAAGAGATATGCCCCCGTCACTAGTACCAGGCAAGATGCCAGTATTAGTGAAAGTTTGAAGCATGAGCTATATCAGAAGTTCGTGCAGAAAAAAAAGAAGATCCCGTGTGCCAAAATTTGGGCGCCCGTGCAACGAAACGTTGTTCTGGAGGCGTGCGTGGTTGCTGCCAATGCCGTGTGGCATGTGGTCTTCCCACGCCTCTTAGAGCATTTGCTGCATTTCCAGGATGCAGGTGGTTGCTCCCTATATATGCACCCAGACACCCGTTCGGTGAAATGCGCCTTTCCAGGTGCAAATCCCGAGAGTGATGTGGTATGTGTGTGTGGGACCTGTGGCTCAAAGCGTGGTGTCCGTCAATGGGTACCACTGGACAGGGAAGCTGTCTGCAAGTGGCCCAAACTGGGTTTGAAGAGCCGTGCCACATTTAAGTCCTGTGCTGCACGCCGTAAGGCGCTGAAGGACAAGGGAAAGGGTAAGGGACGTGTGGGGCCCATCCCTCAAAGCCGAGTTTCTAACCCTGCGACAGTTGATATTGTACCCCCTTCGGAGGGCGAGGACAGTGCTGCTTCATTTCAAGGTCCTACGGGTTTGAACGAGCAGCAGCGTGTTCAACCCATGAGACGTACGAAGTTGGCGCGTGTACCCATTGTTGATAGCGACATTGAGCAGCAACTTGTGTGCCCTCGTGGCAGTGGCAGTAGCAGCAGTAACAGTAGCAGCAGCAGCAGCAGCAGCAGCAGCAGCAGCAGCAGTGATAGTGGGAGCAGTAGCAGTCGTGAGGATAATGATTCGGATGATGATGCTGTGCACCTATCTGGTGCCTCCACAGTAAGTGCCTCAGATTCTTCCTCATCATCCAGTGACAACCCTGAACCCCAACCTCAACCCAAGAAGTATCGCCGTGTGGTGGTGGATGTGGATGCCATGTCAAGCGATGGCTGTCCTGTGCAGATGCTCAGCGAAGGAGAGTACAGCATTCACAGTTCAAGCTGAAATGAACAGGCAAGCCACTGAGCATTCACATTTCAAGCGTAAGTGAACGGTCATGCTTGTCTTTTTGTGTGTTTCTTTGCTGAGGTGTGGGATTTGGGAACCAAGAACGGTGTAGGTCATTGTACAAAAAACCGATGGAAAAACGCCTGGAAGTTTTTGAAATCCCTCGGAAAGATGCTCGGAAGTTTTGGCAGCCAGATCGGGTCCCAAAACGCAACCGATATCGGTAGGAATGTTCCATGGGCTTCCCAGCCGACCGTGCCGGGGGAGCTCAGAAGAAATTTTGGCTGGGACTTCCGAGATCAACCCTGCAATATGAGTCCCATTTGCTGAGCATGAATGCTGAGCATCCCCAAATATCCTGAGCAATATGCTCAGCATTTTCCTACCATTTTTTACCTTCTATGCTGTGCGTCCCAGCACCATGTGTCACCTGAGCCCGCTACCCCCACAGCCCACTAGGGGTGAAGTGTCACGCGAGTGTAAAAGAAAAAATACAAAAAAAAGTAAGAAAATTTTTTTCAAGTGTCACGCGAGTCACTCGCATGAGACTCAAAAAAGAATAGACAACATAAATATATTTTTCTGGGTGTTAGCGTGAGTATACCAAAAAAATGTCAAATTGCTTATTTTCGCTTCTATCGCCCCCTTTTGGGCATTCCCAGGTTATTTAGCCATTGTGGCCCAACCCGCCAATCCACCTAGTCGCGGGCCTTCCGATTTCCTCCCCGGCTCTAAAGTGTTGGGGACCCCTCCAAACGGTAGGGGATACGTAGCCAATCTGCCCACATGTGGGCCACTGCTGATTTTGTCCTGCGCTGTGAAGCGTTTGGGGCCCCCCATACAATAGGGGTTATGTAGGTAATCTGCCCATTTGTGGGCCACTACTGATTTTCTCACTGGCCCGGGGGAGAAGGACTCCCACACTTCGGCTTGGCCCCTCGAGTTGGGGTGATGGACTCCCATGCTTCGGCGTGGCCTCTCGAGTTGGGGTTTTGGAAACCCACGCCTTGGCGTGGCCCCTCGAGTTGGGGTTAATGACTCCCACACTTCGGTGTGGCTCGAAATAACTCCCGCTAGTCCCTACGGGGAAATTATTACAGGGCACGGGCAGGGCCGAGGGGGTGGTCCCCTAGTGCACTCAACCATGAAGTATATGCCCTCTTCCTTTGGGTTAGTGATTTTGTAAGTAATCCTTATGCGGGGTCGCGGCCGGTATTGCTTGTGGAGGGGTCGCGGTTGCCCAGGGACATCCGGGGGGGCCATCAACTACCCCAAGTTTATAGTGGTGTGGCAATTGTTGGAGTATAGGGAGCCTTTTTTATTTAAGGCAAAATTTTGGGTCTGAGTGTGACGCCACACCACCCACATGAAGGCATCAAGTTTGGTGGCTTTGTGGCGAATAGGTCTTGCACATCTTGCGTAGCGCTGACATTGGGGCTAGCTCAACAGGGACCCTGTTTTTGAGCTCTGTTTTGGGTGAACCCCCTGCAGAGACTTTTTTTTGATGGCTCTATTTTGTTCCAGTGCTGACTTATATTATGTTTTTTTTGTGTTTGTGTTCACATACCGCACTTTCAAAGCACTGATGTTGGGGCTAGCCCAGCAAGAACCCTTTTCTTGGGCTCTTTCACCCTCCTTATGGACCATGGAACCATGTTCTACCTCATGTTTGGACAGACAAGAGCAATTTGGCCGCCACGCAAGATGAGGGAGAGGATGAGGCAGAAGTGTGTGCGTTGTGTTGTCACAAGCGCTCCACCATCACAGTTTGTGGTGAGTGTAAGGAGCATTATTGTTGTGAATGTATTGACACCCACACTTGTGGGAATAATATTGTCTATCAAGGACCTTCCGAGTGACATTTTGTGTTGTTGGATTCTCACATTTCGGCATTTGCAACATGCTTTCCAGCGAAGGGTTGCGGTCCGGTGCGATCTCCTTGGGGGACTTCCCCAGGTGAGGATAAATTTGGGGCTAGAGCCAGGATACTTAATACAAAGGTAGTACGCTCAGCAAACATCCCCCAAGTGTCACGGGAGTATACTTGTTGGACACTTGTCAACACTCGCGTGACAATCCCCCCCCCATCCTTAATGTGTTGGTGCCACGACCCACCACCATGGAGAAACAGAAACGGTGGGCCAACACAACGGCTTGGTGGATCTTCAAGGACTCAAGACCCAGACACAGTGGCGAGAGGCCATTAGGCGCCGCCAACAAACCAACACCAAAGCCTTGTGCCAACCCCCCCCCCCCACTAGCCCCAAAGCCCACTACCCCCACAGCGCACTGCCCACCCCCATAGTCCAGTAGCCCCACAGCCCGCCCCCCCCACAGACTATTGACCTACAGCCCACTGCCCCACACAGTGCACTCATTATGTGCGATGGTCAAACGCGGTTTGTTTCTTGCAAATATATGCGCCCTTGCTGTGCACAGCTCTGCACGATGGCCGATGAAGGCTTGGGTGCTCTCTATATAGTTGCTACTGATGCGAAGGCGATTGCTGCCACTGGTGGATGAAATGGGCAGTATATATAGTAGGTCATTGTCATGGCGACTACACGTCTATGATTCAGCAGCGGGGATCAGCCGGCGCTGTGTTCGTGTGGATGTGCGCCCTGTTCCTTACGTGTCCCAGGCATGGCTTCACAATGCCAGTCCATTGCCAACGAGGGTTGCAAAGGTGATCCCCAACAACCTTTGGCAGAAGGCGCAACATTTTCGAATCAGCATGCCACGGATCTCATAATTTCATTGCTCAAGAGACATGTTGGACCTTTGCAGTGCCCGTCAACCCTCACTGCCACCATTTGCAAGGCTCAGAAGCTCTTGCTGCTGCAACTGTTCAACCCAGTTGTGCTCTCTCGTGTTTGTGTCTGTGTGGTTCTCTTAGAGCATGGTTGTGTCTGTGCATGCTGCATCCATTATCCGTGCAGGGCTGCACCTTATGCTCTTTGTGCACCGTCTTGTCTTGGGCAGGGAATGCCCTTGGCAGGAGGGCCCCTTACCCTTACCCAGGCCCGGACTTGCACATATGAATGTGTGTGGGTGGCTTGGTATGCCCATGTATTGCCACATTGTGCCAACAATGGTGCGTCTGGAAACGATCCTTGCACTTTTCATTTTCGTTGTCAAATTGCTTTTGCTTGCCCATTGCTAGATGGCTTTCATGTTCAGGTCAGATCTGCGACGTCGGGGTATGCTCCGGACCTCTTAGGGACAGCTGCTGGTTTTTTTGGGTATTTTGTAAAACATTTGCCGCTAAGACCAATGGTTACCACCCACTTGAGCATGCATGGGGCATGTTCAGTGCACACAATTGGTTGACATATCTTCGTGTGGTGTCGGAGTGAAGGCAATCGGACATGTCACTCTGCAATTACTGCATCACAACCCATCCCAGTAGTGCATGGAAGTTGCAGAAAAACCTGAATGGAGCCGGCTCCAGGAAGAAGAGGTCAAGGAGGTGGGTGATCCAGATGCGCAGGATGCGGAGAGGAAGCCAATCATTCAATGGAGGAAGAGGGTGCACAGGAGTGGCGTGGCTGATAGTGGGGCACCATCATCTGTGGTATCTTTTGGAGAAGACAGTGAACCCCCTTCTCGCGGATCTGGTATTCTGGAGGGACAACAAAGAAATGAACCCTGCAAACCTGTGCGAGTCCGCCATGAATATGGTTCTGTCCTCTATTGACACCCTACACCGCAGCAATAAATATTTGGAGTATCGATGTCGTGCTATCAATCACACTTTTATGGGTTGCTTCGGCATGGCAGTACCCACTGCAATACCATGCACCAGAGTAACCTGCAGGCCCAGGATCTTGTTTCCCCACGGGGAACACAAGCAATCGTGTGACAATACTGTGCAGCACTGGCACAAAGACTGGGCAGCCTGCTCGAGAGCCTATCTGCTACTTAGCATAGGCCAGATGTAAAACAAAAAAACAAGTCCCCAGGTGGAAACGCGTGTGCCATTTCGATGCCAATGGTGGTTTGGAGTCGTGCCAGCATGTCCTCGGTATCTGTACAGCCACAAACACAGACCGGCACCCTCCGGGGGTTTTTTTTTTGTGACTATAGCACAAGGTTTCGCCGCAATTCAAGTAAGAATTCTGAGTAGGACAACAGCACTGACAAAATTTTCCGCGGACGGCAGGTCTATATGCAGGGGTCCAGCACTCACAGCCCTCGTCCTACCCCCACTCCAGTCAGACAGGAACCAGCTCTGGTCCAGGTGGACCCACCAAACCACCCACCCACATGCCCTTTCCAGGACAAGCAGGCGCTTGGAGAAAATCCAATCTGAGGCCTAGTGGTTGTTTCTGCCCAATTTTCCTGCTCGATCACAACTCAGAATCAGAGCTTCAATCCCATGACAAACTGTTGCAGCCTGAATGACGATGGTGCCTGCTTCGAGCACAGCTCTGTGTATGTGAACCGCACGCGGTGTACCAGGGGGTTTGCGTCGGAAATACCTAAATGGATGAGGTTGGCTTGGATTGTTTAGTTGGCTGTGGGAGGGCCTTCATTTCAGATGTAACGTTGGAAATGGTTGATGGCTTGTGTGTGAGTTACTTGGGAGACTTTAGTGATGGTGAGGCCAAAGGAAGCGCGTGGTAAATATTTTCTTTTGTTGGGGGTGCGGAGGGAGAGTTTGCCTTGAGAACCAATGTGGGTTCAGATGAGGTGGTCGGGGGAGTCTGGGGAATTTTCGGGGAGCAAGTTGTGTCCAAGTCTGTAAATTAGGGTAGGGACGAGTAGACAGTTTAATCAATGCCATGTGGGACAGGTGAATTCACTTGTAAATGTCCCACACAACCGTGGATGTACCAGGCTAGCTGCACCACAATTTGCCAAGAAATTGGGGCCTCCTTCTAGTCTTACTCTGACCATGAACCCCCTGGAATCCCAGTCCTGAGGATACGGGAACAATTGTCGGGTTGAGTTCCAAGTTCCAAGATTGGAATAGCGCTCCCGTTTTGGGGGAGCCGGGTGACAGATCCAAGCCACTGTCCTCATTGGTGGGTGGCAGGTCCACAGGGCTTCTGCAGGTATGGGCCGAATTCCTTCGTTTGGAGACGCCAAGGAGCATTTCTCCTTGGGTACTGTGGTACGTTGGTGGGGACATGTAACGTACTCAAGGACAAAATTCGGGCCCAAACCGTGCCAGCCTTGAAGCGTCAATCCATCGAAGCGGTTGCAAAGATTGCTGCTCAGCTGCTCACTAAGAACTGGTCCATCATCGGAGTCTCGGTAGCTGAGAGGAGGCATGTGGTCACATAACCTGTCGTATCAAGGCCTCTGTCCTGGAGAGGAGGCACGGCTACATAACCCCGATCAGCTCCTTTCTGCTAGCCCAGCCGATGGAGGATGCCCTTCTATATGAGACCTGCCCACGGACTGCACTCCCCCACAGGAGCCACCCTGGCGTATGGTGGGGATACCTTCGGAGGCCCAAGGTGCGGTGTGGTGTGGTGGAAGCACAGGGCTGCCGGAATGTGTCTGTTCGTGATTCCCAGTGGCCGCTGCCACTCTGTGGTGTTGTTGCTTTCATCGATTACTCATGTGCCCTCCCCGGATTTGCCTCTGGCTTTGTGGTCTGGGCCCCTCTTCATTTGTTTAGTGGGTGAATGGATTGGAGCGGTTTTCTTGCATAAAATACCCCATGTCCGCTCGGCTCCTTCTTCTTTGGGCCGGGGCTGTTGTCTTTGCCGGGGCCGCAGTCCCCCGGCACACCGACTCCGACCCCCCAGACACGTCGGACATGCACAAGCTCGAGTGCCAGCTCCACCAGCTCGCCTTTGAGTGGGGGAGCGCGAAGGTCCGCACCAATGCCCAGGCCATCTACGACGCGCTTCATCTGGGGGACCTCTGTGCCCCTGCGCTGACCCCGTTGCAGCAAATGCGGAACGAGAGGCTCCTTGCAGAAATACCATCGCATCGGGAGCAGCGGCGGAGGCTGCAGCACAACGACGGCAGCGCCGAGGTCGCAGTTTATGTCGCCCCCAACGGATCGGATTCAAACCCGGGAACGAAGTCCGCGCCGTTCGCGACCCTGCGGCGGGCGCGGAACGCTCTTCGCAGTCTGCCAGCCGCGCCCGGCGCCGGTCCCTCCCCTCGCCGGACCGTCTATGTGCGCGAGGGCAAGTACCACCTCGCAACGACCCTGGAGCTCGACCGGCGCGACAGCAACACCCTCTGGACGGCCTTTCCTGGCGAGGCCGTGGTGCTGAGCGGGGGCCTGAGCCTGCGGAACCTGACCTGGGCCCCGTTCCGCGACCGGGTGCTGGTAGCCAATGTGCAGCTGCCCGACACGCGCGCGCGCGGCGCGCCCCTTCGCCGCGGTGGACACGACTGGGGCCCCGCCCCCGCTCTCGTCAACCAGCTCTTTGCGGACGGGGTGCGTTTGGTGCGCGCGCGCTTCCCCAACGGCAACCCGCATGACGCCACTGGACAGTGTTTCCACCGCCCACAGAGGCCGGGGGAGGGCTGCCCGGGGCACGTGGTCGTTGCAGGGGGGGCTGGGGAGCTGCCACCAGGCACCAAGGTGGCCTCCCTCTCCCTGGACCTCAACCGGGGGAACTCCCCGACGCTGGGCTGCCCGCAATGCACCAAGGGCCCCCAGACCTTCCACTACACCATCTACGACCCCCCAGACGGGCATCCGGTCTACGATACCCCGGGGGCCGCTGTCCCGGGGTGGCCCAACCGCTCGCTGTTGTCCTTCTGGGGCTCGCCGTTCAGCCGCGGCTCGCGGTTCTCAGTGAACCCGGTGACATGGACGAACCGGACGTGGGCGCACCCCGAGACTGCGGTCGTTCACATGTTCCATGGCCTGCTCTGGGGCGGGTGGCAGTTCCAGGTCGCTGGCTTCGACGGCAAGACGTTCCAATTGGGGTACGGGGGTTACCAAGAGGCACGGGGTGGAGGGTTTGGCGGCAATCATTATTATGTGGAAAACGTGTTGGAGGAGCTGGACACCGCAGGGGAGTGGTTCTATGATGCCAGTGCCCACAAGCTCTATTTGCAGCCGAATACGACGGGGATTGCTCCGAGGACTCTGGTGTGTTCTTTGTTGTGCGTGGGCCATGTGTACCCCCCCAGAACCCCCAGAACCCAAATAACATACGGTTCCTAAATCACACATGGTGAGCGATGAACACTTGGAGGCCTGGATGTTGCATGTGGACTCTAGTGGTGATAGTTGGGCAGTTATTCCATTCAACAATGGGGTCATGCCTCCTCCACCCATGCAGTCTTTGAAACGGCCGGGCCTTAAAGTAGGTGTGTACTTTAGCACCACATGTTTGCATAGGCCAACCCCCCCCCCCCCGTGTCCAACAAACACTGTGTCCAATGAACACCTCTGTTCGGACCTAATTTTTTCAGGACCTAATTAATTTGGTAGCCAATTAGGTACCGGGCTCCAGAACCGTGGGTTCGGGCTCAAGGTTTGGGGAAATGAGGGGTTGCTGTGATGTATGTCACAGTAATGGTGGGCAAATTTGTAAAGCAGGTTGTCATGGAATGGTGTCCCCCAACTACAGGACCTCTATTGCCCCCCATGACTGATTCTCTGCTTGCACGTGGCCTGGGATACAAGCGGTACCACCACTTGCGTGCCAAGAACAAGAAGGGCCCCAAGCCCAGGTAGCATGTTCAAGTTTTCAGTGGAACGGCAACAAGGGCGTTTCCTCTGAAAAGTGCTAATTGGAGGCCTGCGTTGCATTGTGCTTTCAATAGGCTGGGCAACTTGCGTCTAGGGATGCAGTACCGCCGTTTCACAACATTGTCCCGCATGCCGAACGGTGTGTCCAATGAACACTCCTGTTCGGACTGTAATTTTCAAGGACAAAATTGTTCGTTGGACACGGGGGATGGGGGTAGTTTCCTTGTTGCATTTGATGGCCCAGTCTACGCATCACCCCCTCACCAAGCATCATACAGGGCATCAGCTAATGACGTGCACTGGGCAGTGGTGATCAAGATCCCCAGCCGACCAACCGCGTGACCCGCTGCCGTTGATGCCCCCACCCGCTGCCAGGCTATTATTGGGTGACGAGGACTAGATTCTGGATCACTGAGCTACACGCCCTTCTGAGTCTTCAGATTTACCCAAGACCCAGTGCCCAAACAGGTCAAGGTTCTCAGAAATCCACCGTGTGTTGAGGAAATCGCATAATATCACTGTACAGGGGGGTGGTGTTCACAAGGGCGTGTAGCTCAGTGGTAGAGCGCTCGCTTAGCATGCGAGAGGTCCTGGGATCGATGCCCAGCTCGTCCAACTTCTGGCGCTTATCGCTTGTAAATAGCCTGGTGGTGACGTCTGGTGGTATGAGTCGGCGGTTGGTCGGTTGGGGGCCGCGCTGACCACCCTTGCCACCTGAGTACACACGGGCGTGTAGCTCAGTGGTAGAGCGCTCGCTCAGCATGCGAGAGGTCCTGGGATCGATGCCCAGCTCGTCCAGACTGTTGTGCTCTTGCCACATCCATGCTGTCTGTTCACTCGGACCCCTTGCCAACTTGTGCCTGATACCCGCAGGCAGCCTAATGAGATTTTTCGGAGATTTGTGTTCCGCAGGTTCGCTCATTGTACAGGGAAAAGGGCACGCACAAGACCCGACGTTGGATTGGAGCGACGGGTCAGGGACTTGTGTCAACCTGACAGCACGAAATGATGGGGGGGGGGTGGGGGGGGTTGGCATATGTGGGCCAGGGCGGGGCGATCTGGCTTATATCGGTGGGCCCTCTTCGAACCCTCTGCGGCCAAGGAATGCGACGCCCCATGACCGCACCAATCAACCAACCAACGGTCGAGGCGCCCTGGGGACGGCCGCATTGCCGCATTATTCCCACCATTCCCCCTTTATGTCCCGCTATTTCCCTCTTTCCGCTGTGCTCTACCCTTGCGCCACCAGTTTGCCCGATAGGCGCCCGACACACGGGCCCGAATCCCAGGGATTCGGCTGCGTGTGGACGGGGCAGCTGCCCGGGCACGCCGGCAGTTTTCAGTCTGGGGTTTGGTGGCCGACTGACTCGCTTGCGCCCTCAACCCCAGCAACGGCCCGGTGTTGCGGCGCGCCTCGTTGAGCGAAGTGCAGGACCCATGCGGCACCACGGGCAATCGACCTGGTCCTTGTGACCGCTCGTGCAACCCCAAGACTATGCCCTGCGCCCGCAGTGAGAGAGGAATCGCCCGCGGGAACAGATCGCCCCATTTTTGTAGGTGGCGCCCATTCTGAACACGCTGATCCGCATCAGCGACGGCGCGGCAAACATCACCGTCGATGGGTTCGAGCTGACGGAGACGCGGGCCACGTTTCTGGACCGGTACGAGGTCCCGTCGGGGGGCGACTGGTCGGTGCATCGGGGGGCTGCGGTGGAGGTGGGCCCGAACGCGTCGGGCGTCCTCCTGCGCCACAACCTGTTCAACTCGACCGGGGGCAACGCCGTCCTCCTCTCGGGCCACGTCGTGCGCTCCGCCGTGCGGGGCAACGAGTTCGTCCACACCGGCGACAGCGCCATCGTCTCGTTGGGCACCGCCGACGGCGTGGACGGCACCGCCCCGACGTTCCCCGACGGCACCGTCGTGGCCGGCAACCACATCCACGAGTACGGCGTGTACGGCAAGCAGGTCCCCCCTCCCCCCCCTCCCGCACAGGCATGGGCATTGGATTCCTTTTTGCGTCTCCGGATACTCCAACTGATCCTAAGCCTCTAGCCATACCCCGCTCCTTTTTGCCTGTTTGCTTGAGTTCTACAATCCCACATCGTTGGCAAAGAATATACTATGAAATTCTCAACAGCTTTCTTACCGTTCTGGCCCTTAACGGGGTGATCCATATCAAGATCAAATGCTTTTTCTGATGGCCACCACGGTTGTGTTTTCATCCGCGAACACCTGCGTGTCCGGCGTTGATTTTCGCGAGTTGTGGTTGCGCATGGCCGTGTACCAATGCGGTATGCAGACGTATTGCACGGGCCTGCCCTCCTGTACGGCTGTGCACCGCGAAGTTTGATGGTTCTGTGCCCATCGCACCCGGGGCCATCGGGATGTGGCGGGGGGTCGTGCTACCGGTGCGTTGGCGCACTCCACCCGAAGGCCTGACCATTTGCCGTCGGGGTTTCACTGTCAGGGGCTGGCGGGGGGGTTACTGGAGCGGAAAGGGGTTTCAGTTGGCAGGGCATTGTTTCCGTTGACGCCGAAGGCGCGGTCAAAAGTGCTCCGACACTGGCCCACCACCAAAGTGTCCATGGCGCATGCATGTCCATCACATGGGGCTCGAAGGATGGACTGGATGGCCCTCCCCAGTGCATGTGCACACAACCCTGCCACCGACCCTTGTTCCCCTTGTTACCCCTACGAGTAGGGCCGGAATGAGGAACAGATGTCATCCTCCTTTGGCCTGAACAAACAAAGCGACCTCCCCCCCTACTCCACCGTCCTGAACCCCCCCCCCCCCTCCCTCTTCAGCCGGATCCCCTCCCATTGAGACCACGGAAGTTCTTGAGTTGGTTGTGGGGTCTCCTGTCCATTCAGGGATTCAGGGATGTGGGGGCTCTACCAAAGGGGCTCTAGTGAACCCCCCCCCCCCCGAACTTTGCATTAAACGTAGTATACCAAAGCCCCCCCCCCCCCCCCTCCCCGCCCCCACCCCCGTATTGAAAGTCCGCCTGCCCCTTACATGGCCCAATCGCGGAACCTCTGGATCAGTGCCATGCACAGCCACGTGGGCCAGGCACGCCAGACCTACCCATTCGCCGTTCACGTAGACACGCGACCCGTTTGGGTTTGTGGTCCTGCCTGCGGGCAGGCTGAAGGAGGTGGGGTTCCCACTCTATTTTGGTTTTTATTCCTATTTTGGAACGACGTCCTGCACAGGGCCGCATACCTGCGAGCATTCGCGCGTGTCCCTGCGCTCGGTTCCGCAGACCAGCTGCTACATGCAAGCGCTCACCGCGCGCAGCACCGTCTCCTCCAACGTCTGCTACAACGGGCCGCGCGCGGGACTCAACTACAACGACGGCTTCTTCGGGGGCTACGACGTGTCGCACAACCTCCTCTTCAATCACGTGCGCGAGACTGCGGACCACGGCCCGTTCAACAGCTGGGACCGCCAGCCCTACCTGACCGACAACGGGGTGCGGGACGGGTTCCCGCCCCGGGCCAAGCCCCCCGGCCTCGGCCACGCCAGCCTCATTGCGCGCCAGAGCCACGTCCACCACAACTTCATCATCAACGGATACAGCGGCGTCTGGGCCATCGACCACGACGACGGCAGCCAGCGCTACAACGACACGGCGAACCTGATGGTGTGGGGCGGCTGCAAGAACTTCTTGGGCAACTCCAAGAGCTGCGACCATAACACGATGGTCTATCCCGGGCGCGACGACCGCTCGTTGGTATGGGTGAGGCCACAGTTGCCACCCGCGTCCCCCACCCCAACCCCAGACACGGTCGCGTCCGGGCCCTCCTTCGTGACTCCGGTTTTTTTTTTTTCAATGAACAGGAGCGCCGATCAACCGACGGCAGTTACCGGCCAATGGCTGTTGGTTAACCACCAGGTGCGGGCTGTTTTGAGTAGCAAGCGTTGGTGCCCCAGGCTTTTTGTTTTCACGAGCGCCCTACTGGGCCATCCGCCGGATGCAGCCGGGTCTTACAGGGCTGTGGATGTAACCGGGGCAGATACTACTCGGTGCCACATGAGGAGGGGCTGGGGTGTACCGACAGGTCCCACGGTTGTACCGGGAAGTCCTTCGGTTGTGCCGCTGCGGACTCGCTGATGCACCACCTCCCCCCCGATGCCCACTGCACTTGTGTGGGCGGGGCCAGGCCCGCAGGATGCCCCCGCTCCCCCCCCCGCGCGTTCCGCAGGGCGGCAAACGGTGCCAGACGGACGACAACGGGGTCTTCGCGAACCAGTACTTCACCAACAACACGTGTTTCACCGACGGCGCCTTCTACTCGTTCAGCCAGTGCACGACGGCCGACTTGGCCACGACGGTGTACCGGACGGCGCGGAACCGGCTCTACGCGCCCCGCGCCGCCTGGGCCGCCACGTGCGGCGTCGGCAGCTTTGCGGAGTGGCAGGCGCTGGGGCAGGACCGCGGGAGCCGCCTCGCCCCCACTCCGTCCGTCGAGGAGATCGTGGCCCTGGCCAACCGCAGTCTCGTTTGGGGGGGGCGCTGATGATGATCGGTGGCGACACGTCCGTCACCAACGGAACGGGCCAAGACTTCAACCCACTCCAAAGCGTCGCGGGTGCCCAGGGGAACGTGAAGACGGGGAATCGAAACCGGGGCCACGAATGCCAGTTCTTCTTGGCGCATTCGTGCCATGGATCTCCTCCTCTTATGAGGTACCCGACGGACCGTTTGCAGTGAAATGTGCTCGTCCCGCACCCATGTGACACAGGAGCCCTGGCGTACGCTTTTGTACAACTGGACGATGCGGCGGGGTATGCGCACAAATATCCCGCTGGATTTTGCCCACATGGTGGCACATGGCAAGTTTAAGGATCAGGAGGCAAAGGCAAGGGAAACACCAAAGCTGTTGTTGGCAGGGGCCGGTATGCTTTGTGGCCCCTGCCCCAACTCCTACGCATACCTTTGCCCGCCGTTTCGGAGCTTTCCTCGGCCAGCCCCGGACGCCCAGAGCCATCTCCATCCGCATTTCCGGGAGGCATGCGCTGGAGGCCCCCAGCCCGCCTCCGGGGTGACGTCTCGGTCTGACCCAACCGCTTGTTTGCCTGCAATGGCCCACTAACCGGTTTTCAACGGTCAGCCCTTGCCCCCCAGCCGCTTTTCGCACCACCACTAAGCCCTTTGGCGAGCACCTCCCAGGCCCCCGTTCAGACCCCCGCCCCCTCAAGCGCAGCCCGGCCCCCGGGGGTCTTGTGGACGTTTTGGGTTTGGCGGCAGGGGTCATTGGTGGTGGACGCTTAGGTGCTGCTGCACCCTGCACTACTGGAAAGTGTGGCAGTGCAAGGGGTCGTCGCGGTCACCCCCCCCTCCCCTCCCCGTCCCAAGGGCCCAGCGGTGGAGCAGGAAACAAGGGGGCAGGGGCTGGAACAGGGTCGGCGACGAAGGGCATTAGAGCAAGGGATGGGAGGGTTGGGCATAAAAGAACACGTGGATGTTTGCACTCTGTGGTAGCTCCTGGTGACACTGCGAAGGGGATAGAACTCGACCAGGGGGGACTCACGGCTCGGCGGGTTGCCTGACCACATTGATGTCCCTCACAGCTGTGTCACTCCAATGGCACACACCGCTGTGCTTCTTGGCCCTCAAAGGCATCAATCGGTCAGGTGTGGACCCGCCACTTAGCTCCAACCGCGCCTGCCGTCACGGTCTTCATCGCCATCTCAGTTCTGCCATCAGTGCGTCTGTCCATTTGCCTGCCCATGAGGCTCATTGTTCTCTTTCCCAACTCCCTGGATGGGGCTAGAAACAATGGATGGGGCTAGAAACAAGGCATGTCGGTTCTGGGCTTTAGCGCCAGGTCAAGCTTGGCTTTGTACGTTTAGGTCTGGGGCGCGTTGAGTCTAGGCATGGCGTACATACCGGGTACCATGTTTTGAGTAGCCTGTGCCGCGGGCTTGCTTGCTGTCGCTGGCCCCTTTTGGCCACACTCCCCAGGCTCAGAGTATTCCCAGGGCATGGGGGCTCACGGTGTGAGAGGTGAAGTGTCAGCCGGTTTGGTCGCTGCCACCGACCCTGGCAAGTGATACGGGCCTTAGGATTGAAAACCCCCAGTGGGTACTGGTTGTCATGGGAGTCAGTGTCAACATACAACATACAAGGTGGGGGGGTGGAGGGGGGGTGGGGATCTGCGCATCCGTCACTGGGAGAATGGGCTCACACTCGCTGAGCCCTCTGTGCTATAGGACTGTGTGTCCTCGTCCTCTACGGACGCGTCATGGAGCTCTGGGGTGGCACATCTTGAGTTCTCTGTCCTGCACCAATAGGTTGATGCTATATCTGCGGATGCCGGGCTGTCCGGCAGTGCACCATGGGGGCAGGGGGGGGGGGTGAATCCATAGCCACCAAGTTCAAAGCATCAAGCAGATTCCTGGACTCATCGGGTGTCATTGTGGCCGGGGGGGGGAGGGGGCTGGAAGGTGGTATGCGTCGGGCCTAGGGGGCGCCTTAAGCGCAGTGCGCACGCAGTGCAGGCACAGTGCAACTATTTGGGCGTCTAGCCGTATTGGAGATCCATACTTTGTGATACTAGGGGCATCATTGTTGCCCCTAGCCTAGGTTTTGATGCTTCTTCCACATTGGGGATGTGGCATTTTTGGATATTCACCCACTTTCACCCATTTCCACCCCTTTTCACACTTTTTTGCTCATCTCCACCATGGACTCCTACACTTTGGTGTGGGCCTTTGAGTTGAGTTGAGGGTGACGGACTCCCCGGTTTTTGCCTGACCATAGTCAAATGCCCTATGCGAGGATGCAGGATGCGTGGTTGTACCACAAATGGAAACCGGAGGTGGACGTGGATTCCCTCCTGCAAGCCACTTTGCCCCCCGGTCCAGTTGAGGATGAAGTGGACACATGCGAGGCTTTGGTACTAGCTGGCAGGGGGTGAGCTTTCGAATAAGGCCACTCCGGGGCATTCCGATTTTGTACTTAGTTGACGATTGAACAGAAAAGAGGATATGTGCGTGGCTTTCCGCATTTTGCATGATGTCTTATATGAGGGAAAGGTAGCTTGCATTTGTTAGCTAGGGTAGTTTGGGTGACCTAAATTTAGGGGCATTTGGAAGGGGTGTACCTGGGGGTTCTTTAGGGAGGACCTTGTCTAAAAGTAGCGCGCAGAGCGCGCGACGTGCGTGCGCAGTGCAAGGATTCCCCCCTAGTTTGCCACAGCCGATGCGTCCCGAGGGGCTCCACACAGTCCAGCAACGAGAGGACCCCCCCCCCCCTCCGGTGGTTCAGTTGGACATAAAAACCATCATTGGAGCTTTTCAGAGACAACCGGCATGCCCATTTTGCTCCAAGTGCCTACAAGTGAAGAGACTTTGCTTGCGTGTTACCTGGGAGGAAGGCAACCCCCCTTCCCTCCCCCACATTGGGCGAACCCCCCCCCCCTTGAGGGCCCACGCCGGGGCGCAAGCATCGGCGTGTCCAGTCACCGCCCCTCCCCCCATACACGCCAGTACTGTTTGCGAGGAACACGTATCCTGCCCTGTTCCCCCCAACCCCAGATGCAGGCTGCCCTAGGGTGGACGAAACGCCACAGCGACCACTGACGAGCGTTTTCTCTGCCTTCGCCTGCTGCCGTAGCTCTCCCTGCGTGCATCAGTCGCTGTGCGGCGATGCCACGGGGTCGGCAGTTATGTTTCTGAGCACGTTTTTGTGGTCAAGAGCGCAAGAGGACATGTCTGTGAGGCGGTTGCAGTGGGAAAGAGGGGCTGTGCCATGCCTGTGAAGGGCCGGTCCTGCACACAACAGCGTTGTGCCTGAAGGGGCAGCCCACTTCTGTTCGTTTGGATGGGACTCTGCGCCCAAGAACCGCGGGTCTGTGGGGCTCGCGTACGCACGGCATTATCGAAGCCTGGGACCCCGCGTGGGACCGTCGGTCTTGCACGATGTGCGAGGGGGGGCTCGACGAGTCGGGTGTGTCGAGGAAGGCAGGGGGGCTGGCGCCAGGGGGGGCCTGAGACCCCAAACCCGCTTCAGTGACATGTGAACACGTGGCGATGACAGCCACATTGATGCGGTGCTGGCGTGCCAGGCTCAGCTCCACGGCATTGCGGCACGACCGACGTGGGCAGGCTGGGCGTTCCCATGCGGCACGCGTCAGTGTCACGCCGTAGGCAGCCCGGGGCATTGAGGCAGATGTGGTAGGGGCAGGGCAGGCCAAGCAAGGAGGTCCAAGGGCAGGAGCTAGGGCAGGTCAAGGGGTGGTGGCTAGACGTGCCCGTGGTGTCCTGCAGGGGGACCCCCGACCGTATGCCACCCAACGATAGGAAGCTGCTGCATTTGGTGCACGGCTCATCAGGACTCAGCGCAAGCGGATCATGTCTGGCGCGGAAGTTTGGTGGTGGTGTGCAGGCGCTCCCAAACCTGCTGTTGGGACAAGGGTCGCTGTAGAAATGTCGGAGCGTCAGTGGGTGGACGCATCGCTGACGATGCCACATTGATTCAAATTTTCTTTCAACTCGGAGCACTGCACCGTGACAAGTAATATTGCACTGTACATTACCCACTTCCCATGTCTCTCTCTACGGACACTCCAGACGGTCGCTCCATACGGTCGCACTCAATTCTGCCACAACACCGCACATGCAAGGCCCCTGCACATCCATGGGATGCGCTCGGTGGGCCAGTTGTGTAATATATATCCCGTTGTATATATGACCATTGTACAGCAGTGTTGCGCAGCAAGTGACCTCTTTATTTGGGGCACAAGGGATTACCAACGGACTAGAAGGTGCCATGTTGTGTTTGGGCCAGGGGGCAGTATGTCACAACTGCTGGGCGCCATAACCCCGGGCGAGAAGGCACAGGGCCGAAAGGGCTCCATGCGCTTTTACCTTGCGAGTGGTTTCATGTCGTTGTGGTTTGAAATGCGTTCGCTTGTGGAGCAGGAATAATTGTCAAGTTCAATGGTTCAAGGCCTTTCTGAATTCGAAACATAAATCTGAACGTAAAACTGACCCTTTCCACACGACCAGGTCCCTATTCATTTTTCCAAAATCCAAAAAATTTGCTGCTGGTTTTTTCCCCTTCAAATTGAGAAGGGTATCTATTCTTGTTGCCTGGGGCTGAAAGAGGCCGCTATTCTGTTTTCCTTGAGCAGGGTACTGATTCTTTACCCCGATTTGTTGACTTGTTTGAGTGCATTGGGCCTTTTTTGCTCCTTTTTGGGGTGCAAACCATTTTTTTGCTGCCATTGGCGGCCAGGGCCGACATGAGGCTAGCTCTGGGCACACCTGCTCAACCACTCATCTCTCCCCGAGGGTGATGATAATCTGCATGAGGCATTCTTACCGGGTCCTTGTGGCCAGTCATTGTGTTTCCCCGAGACAACACTTGGCTGGAATCTTCAATAAAGTGGGATTCACATCTCTATTAGCCCCTCTTGTTTTTTGTGTGGAGGGTCGGGTGGGATGAGGGGGCCTCGGTGCATAGGCATTGGCACACAAGTTGCAGCGCGCGATGCAATGCGACTATAGCTCTGAAGGGCGTGTCCTTTGTAGCACACCACATCCCTCCACTTCAGGAAGGGTTCTTCACAGTGGGGGAGCGTCAGCGCGCCGGGCATCTTTTTGGGCCATTTTTGATGCGGAGCCCTAATCCGCGCTTTTTGACGCAGCACGCGCAGGGAAGAACGGGTGACTGTCCAGGGCCCTGTGAAGAAGCAACCCAACGGACCACATGCCCACAGAAACACAGCGAGGCAGGTGGTGGGCGACCAGAATGCGGAGGGGAGTGGGCAGCAAAGGCCGAGAAACGACCCCCGCAGCAATCAGGTGTGCCAACTACTGGGCTCCGCCAACGCGAAAACGACACCAGCAGGAACACAGGCCGCAGCCGCCGACAGAACGCAGTCGACCCGACGCAGCATGCGAAGGGAAGAACAGGCGACTGTCCAGGGGCCCGTAAAGAAACAGCAACCCGACGGAATGTCACGCAGGGGGGCACTGCGTCAGACACAAAACCTGAAAGCAAATCTTACTCTACTGGCTCCAAAATTACAACCATGAAAAAGACACTGTGGGGCGCACTTTCGATGCGGTCATGAGCGTTTTAAGAGAAGGCTTGCCATATTCGGTTCTGCTCTGAAATAGCAGAGCTGAATCGAATATTTGGTGTGTGAACATGAACTAAAAAGAGGAAAACCAATGACCAACGACGCGAACGAGACGACAGGAATCCAGTCAAATGATCTGGAGACCCTGACAGTATGGGATGTGTTTTCAGAGTGGAAATCGTGTGATATGTACATCACCCGTGCTACGTGGCAAACGTCGTCTTTGTTTGGGGTACAGGGCATTTGCAACGGTGCCCAGAAGGTGCCATGTTGTGTTTGGGCAAGGGGGCAGCATGCCACAAGCACTGGGCGCCATAAACCCGGACGAGAAAGCAGAGGGCGGATGCAATGCCGTGCAGGTGGTGATTGCTTTGCTCAAGAATCAGAACGAGCGATGGTACCTCGCGGCCAGGTTTGTTGTTGGGATATTTCGGCTGCCTCGGTGCCAGAAATGTTGTTATGACCCCCTGTATGAGGGCCCCCGGCCCCCTCCCTGGTTGTAGTGACCGAGGGACGAGAGTTGTATGAAGGCAACAGGCAACCGGCGGCGCACGATGCCTCCCAGAAACCCCTGCAAGGGGCGTCACCTGAGCTGTGGACAAGGGCTGCTGGCATTCCAAAGGGACTGAGGGGGGGCGCTGTCTGAACAAATATGGGACGACAACCGCTCCGTGGATAGAGTACAGGGAAAACGCTTTGATCGGCCGGGCGGTCTGTTGGTTGAATGAATTTTCACCAAAAAGGGGATTCTTGGGGCTGAAATTCGGCCAACAGGGGATTGGTGTACAGCATCCAAATCCCAGACCGCAATCGTATCTTTCCATGGCCGTAGGGTGGGCCCGGCTGTGGCCAGGCCACTTCAGAAATCACCCATTCCGAAACTGCAGAGCCTCTTGCTCTACAGGGGTGGTGGTGGTCCTCCTTCCACACACAGTGCCACAGGGCTGTCGAGAGGGGGTGCTTGTGGATATCAGGCCCATGGCGAGGCATTGTAACATGCATTCCTTCCATCTGGCGGCTTTCAGATTTCCTCTCCCGATTCTTGTTTCACCCTCCACACACACCTTGTTGGACCAGCCTTTCACCTGCACTACCACACTAGGACAGTTGAACTGCACCACCCGACTGATCATCAAGTTTGTTTTGGGAAAATTTCAGTTGATCCATTTTCAAAATTGAGCCCTTTCGCGCCTTTCTCCGTGACAGATGCAATTTACCCCAGAAACCTTCACATCATCGGCAGCCAATCCGCAGGAATTCGGTATTGGCCAGATTGGCTCAGCGCGTTAGGGAGGCATCCAATGCAACAGTCTGGAGCGATGCAGTGGATTGTTGATGACCCTATTTTCCCCAGCAGACCCCACTTTAGCCCCCATCTGAACAAGGACCATTCATGACCTTGCGCTCTCCCATTCCAATAGCTCCCCAGCGTCTGCTGCAGCTCACTGGGGCCCCAGATCGGACCTCATTTTGGTCCTGGAAAAGCCTCCTTTGGCCCCGGAATCCATGTGCAGCAGCCGCACGTGCATTGTAGAGCCAGAGGGATAGACACAAACTCGCATCGGGCCATTGGGAACGCCAATTGTGCGGCACCTGCGGCGCACAATTTGGGTAATTATCATGGAACATGGGAAATTGTTCCTTTTGCGAACGGTACTTTCTGAATGGGGAGTGGTTATCACAACATTCGTGTCCATTTTGAGTATTGTGCCTCACCATTGTGCCTGGTTGACCTATTTCCTTCACCTGAAATTGAGGAAAATTAATGATTACCCGTACCTTGCGGCGCCCGCAGCGCGCAGGAAGCATTCCCGTTTGCCATTGTCGCCAGGAGCCCCATTTAATTTGCCGAGTCATGGTGTTCACTCCAATGTTCGCCCACCAGATGCCCACGTACACTTACGAGCCCGATGGGCGCCGCACGGCCCAGATGCCGGATTTTGCACCCGTTACTCGGGGGTCCCGCAAGTTCACTTTGGAGGAACTGGCCACCCACAAAACCGTGGAGGACGGGTGGATCTGTGTCAACAATAAGGTCTACGACATCACGAATTTCGTGAAACACCATCCTGGCAATGATTTGGGTGGCAAGGTATCACGCACGGCCTTTCTGAGCACAACGACCCCGTGTTACCGCAATTTTATGCCCCCGCTTTTTGTGGACCAGAATGCACAGTCATGAGAAGGTGATCCCATTGTGTGTGGGGAGACAAGGCAAGTGGGGCTGGGGCCGCTGCATTGTGCCTTGGGGTGCAGAAGCGATTTCGATTGGTTTTGATGTGATTGGGGGCCATGGCTGATGTTGTCTTCCCCAACGTCCACCCCCTTCATGTCCATGCGCAAGCACGCCTTTGCCCAAGCACAGTAACCCTGTGTTACCGTCTTTTTTTTGGGACTGGGGCCATGCTTGCACAGTTGGGCGGGGGGAGGGGGTGAACGGATGTCAAGCAAATCGTCCCGCAGAGGGTGTTGGATCAAAGCCCGGCAGGCCCGCATTTAGGGGAAAACACCACACACCCCTCCTTTTTGGGCCCATTCGCATACCCTACCTCAAGGGGTAGAATTGTTTGTTTGACCCCTTGTAAAATCATTATTTGGTCCTATAAACGCATTCCCCAACGAGTTGTTGGTCCGGACCCCCCCCAGACCCCCCCCACTTGAAACCCGTTTTTTTGCTTTTTTGAGGGAGGTTGGGGGGGGGGTCAAAACTTTCGAAAAAAGACCCCCCCCCTTTTTTGGTCGAAAATCATAAATCTTTTGATGTTTTTCGGTTTTGAGCCGAAAAAGTGTTTTCGCGTCCCGACTCCAAAGGGTTTGTGTGGAGCGGAGTGGGACGAGCGCTCGTGTGGTTTCACCAATGCAGTTTATGCAGTTTATAGTTTTTTTTTTTTTGCTATGTCGGCATTTTTGGCGACCTCTCTGACCCCGTGGTACCCACTCTAAGGGGTGCAAGTGGGGGTGTTGTGACAGCATATGCCAACTAGGATCCAAACGACGTTTTTTGCAGTCTCTAGCCTTGCTTAGAACCGGTCAAGGCCTGTGTCAAAGACGCAAAATCACCGTTTCCACCAATAATGGCTTACATCTGTGCATGGGCTGGTACACACAACCTGCCTATGCAGTTTTTCACCCTGGGCAGCTCAAAAATCGAAATTCATTTTTTTGATATCGTGACCACTCACAACGACTATCCAAGTCATGTAAAGCATGGTTCAGGCCGTATTTATGTGTTTTTTTTACCCTATTTGGGTATTGGGTGTCGGGGGGGATGTCTCCGAAGGGATTGGTGCACAACCTGCTTATGCAGTTTTTCACCCTGGGCAGCTCAAAAATCGAAGTTTCCGAAACTTATTTTTTTGATACCGTGACCACTCACAGTGACCATCCAAGCTACATAGAGCATGTTTTAGGCAGTATTTATGTGTTTTTCACCCTATCTGGGTGTGCATTGCTCGGGGTAGATTCTCTGCGAGATGGACGTGCTGAAGGCAATAGAATTTCTCTGCCACTCCGTTCTATGGCTGTCCACTGCAGTGTGCCCCGATGCCGCTGCTGCATGCCCAGAAACTCGGATGCAGGCACACCGCTTGCATGCTTGGCCTTGGAATATGATTTCTGGGGTGTAGGGTTCTACTGGAACATTCCACTGGAAGGTTCTAGAACATTTACGGATGTAGATGCATGAGTGCAGTTTCACTGCAAACGGCACGTGAACGTACGTCCATCTTGATGTGGGTCATTGCTACCAAGGCGGTGCATTTCCCCATTGTGCAAACATGGTGCCAGCTGTGCCTTCTGAAGCGTGTGCGAAACGGTCTTGTATGACCTGCTTTGGTTGAATCAGGTGAGCTCTGGGAGAGCTTGTGTTGTGGGTGTCCCTGTTATTGGGTGAGATTGGGTGCTAGAGAAAGATTGATGTGATTCAGGTTCAAATGTTAGGGCGCTCAGGGGCAACCCAGGTGCATAGGGCATTTAAACGCTCATGAGGTCGGGGACAACGATGGGGCTTCCCAAGGCCTACATTTCTGTGGCATGGGTGCCCCCCCCCCTCCCCCGACCCCACTCCGCACCAGAGTGGGAAACAATGAAACTGACTGAAGGACAAATTTCTTCGGCCATTTTTTTGGGACACAAAGTTTTGGGTCCCAACTCCCCACCCCCCACAACACCCCTTCAAGCACATCACAGCACAGTAGTTGTGGCGACGGTATAGAGTAATGGCATGGCGTAACGGCATAGAGTAACAGTAGAGAGTAATGGTATGGAGTAGGGGTATATAGTAAAGGTAGAGGGTAACCAGTAACAGTATAGAGTATTGGCATAGTAACCGGTAATGGTACAGAGCAACGGTATAGAGCAGTGGTCTCGCGGAAAGGTAAGGTATGGGGTACCAGACCTGGGGTTCGAGGACAGTCACCTCCAAAGGTGCGCGCGGCGTGCGCGCGGTGCCAGCACTCCCCCATGAGCATGTCCCTGGGCGATGTCATCCTACTCCTGCCCACTTGGTGCGGTGTGCGGCCTGCTCCATTTACGGTCACGCTCAGGGACCGCAGCCAGGCGGCATGGCCCCGGGTGGCACGGCCGTATTAGACCCGCCAGGTGCCTGGAGGCTCGGGGCGCCCTGAACCAGACGGTAGCATAGGCCTGTGACTGCTTGCGGATGGCGCAGCGCATGCGCCCGAACATGGCGGGGCGCAGGGGTGCGGGTGCAGGGCGAAGGGCGTGTTGTGCACCGGCCACCCGCCGGCGGCTACGGGCCAACCGATGTTGATTCACCGCCAAACCGGTTGTCGTGCATTTTGTCGGCCAACCACCGACATCGGGGCTGCCGGCTGCCATCGGTGGCCCGTCCACTGCAGTCGCAGCCTTTTTCTCGGGCCTCTGACCGACACACCGTTGCCCCCAAAACGCCTTTCGTAGCACTAGTACCCGCGTCGGCAACCACTTTGAACACGACCTTCAGCCCCACGCGCCCCCCAAGTGCACCCCCTGGCCCTGACCTCTTCCCGCCCCATGTTCAGGTGTCCACATTGCTGGCGATCAAACGGACTTTGGGAACGGACTGCTCTGAAGAGTTCATGGAGATCCACCAGGGGACCGTCGCCAACGCCTGGGTCATGCTGAAGGACTACTACATCGGTGACCTGGACGTGGCCCAATTTGGTGGTCAGCGGCACTAGGGCGATTCCATACCGCATCGTCGGCAGCCGCACTTGTCCAGGAGGTGCGACGTGTGGCCCCGATACTTCCTCAGCCCCAGACGGATGCCAGCGCCATCATTGCTGTAGGGCAGGCCTGCCACTCCAAGTGGCTTCCCTCCGCCCCCCAAGGCCCACTGACGGTTTCATAGCCGCCAAACTGCGGCCCCGCAACCGTTTTTCCAGCCACCAGTCACCGAGCCACTGGTGCGCGAGAGGGCGCCGCTTGAGCACCTGAAAAACCTGAAAAACCTGAAAAACAGTCCAGTGTGGCATACGAGCAGTGAGACCGAAGTGCGCCAGCAAAAGAGAGAGCACGTGACGGGGGCGCGTGCGCCGCACGACCATCAGGGCAACTGAGGACAACCTGGCAGGTGGAGTGGGAAATGGAAATTGGTGGGAGATGTGTACCCGGCGTGAACCTCCTCCTCAAAAGCAGCCCCCCGAGTTTGTTGTGAGGAGCTGCTGTGCTGCCTCATTCTTTTGTCACCTTCAAGTAGAAATGAAAGCTCTCTGCACAATCACGTCTGAATAAAAGCTGAAGAATGAGTATTAATTCTCTAAATCAAACCCGTGCATTACAGAGGAAATGTCAGCCAATGAAACGAACGCCAAAGTTAGACTCTTTACGAGGCACGTTCCACATACAAGTCTCGAATGGAAACACCTGCATTTTGGTGCTGCAGCTCTCATTATCGCCACAACACACGCACCCCCAGAGCTGACCCAAATCAACCAAAGCCGGTCAAAGACCGTTTCGCACACGCTTCAGAAGGCACACAAACGCCCTTCAGCTGGCACCATGTTCGCACACTGGAGAAACGCACCGCCTTGGGAGCAATGACCCGACATCAAGATGGATGGTGGGCTGGACAGACGGACGGAGAAGCATATCGTGACGTGAGAAATGGATTTGTGCATGCATGCAGCGCACAGGTGGTCGAACCAAAACTGCACTCATGCATCTACATCTCTCAATGTTCTAGAACCTTCGAGGGTTCTACTGGAACGGCGTTCTAGTAGAACCCTACACCCCAGAAATCATATTCCAAGGACGAGCATGCAAGCGGTGTGCCTGCATCCGAGTTTCTGTGCATGCAGCGACGGCGCCGGGGCACCTTTTGCAAGTCTGAATGCCCAAGCAGATATGCATGAAAGTGGGTATAAACTGTTTCTTTGGGTGACAGGGTGTGGATGCCAACCCGTTCTGTGAGGGAGGTGGAAAATACAGGGGGCGGGGTTTCGGGAGGGGTGAATTTTGTGGGGAAAATTTTGCCGTTAAGAAAAGGGGCGAAATTTCCCTCCCAGCGAAACTTTCGCAGCGTGTGACCAACAACTTCACTGCGAATTCAGATGCAGGTGGATCTGGAGCCCACCAGGAATAACGGGGCCCATCCAGAGCCCACCAGGAAATAGCAGCACTTCAGGATTCATGGAGGTGGCAGGGTTTCCTCCTTCCGAAATTATCCCTGTTGAAATCATCCCCTGGCAACCCCTGTAGAAGTCAGATGTGCACTGCGTCGTGAGGCCAACTGCCTCCTGCACGAGACGCGAGGGGTGCCGAGCCAGCAGGCTTGAGTCATCATCTTGCGTGCCAAACGACCAAAAGTCCGATGGCACGCGCCAAAGCTGTTACTGCAAGTGTCCGCCGATACCCCCCCCCCCCCAGCCCGTGTGCCAACAGTCCGCAAAGCCCCAAGCCCCACCCAGTGGGCCAACAGTGTCCCAAATCCCCCCCCCCCCCCCCCGACCCCATGTGTCAACAGTGTCCCCCCCCCCCCCTGAGTTGGCTGCCAGTGCCAAACTACACACCACAACAACCACTCAGGGGCAAGGAGAGGGGGGGGAAGCCAGAGAGTGGGAGGGCACTGATGTTGGCGGCGACTGAACCACAGGTGATCCAGCAACGGAGGGAGAGGGTCACCAATGGCGGACGCAGTCCCATCAGGACTCGAAGATTGAGACTGATTTGGTTGCCAGTGCCACAGGAAACCACATCACCAGCAGCAACACTGACACCACTCAGTATGGACCCCCCCTCTCCAGCACCACGCCCCAGCGACTACCCCTGCAGCTCCGCCAACGCCGCACCAACACCGACACCAACAATGGCGGAACGCGCTCACCCATGCAACAACAATAGAGGGCAGCCCAGGACAGTAAAGGACAGCCCAGAAAAGACACCCGGGGCACCGCAGACCCACTTTACAGGGTTGGGGGGGGGGAGGCTGCGGACTCCTCCCTCGCCCCAAGTGCGGGGATGCGCACGAAGGGGAACAAGCCCCGGTCCCCAACCCTTAGACTGACAGCGGGCGCTACGTGCATGGTCTACCACCGCCGCACCAGCTAAGGCCATCATGCCAGCAAACAGCATGCAACTACGCCCGGGACAGACTGGGATATGTGGGCCAGCAGAAGCAAGTGGCCAAAACCACCCACACCAAGCACACCGACACCAACAAGGAGCACCCTTGAGCCAGGATCTCCGTCCTCAAGGGGAAGGAGGGGGCAGGGAGAGACGAACCCACTCCCACCCCCCCTCCCCCGCCCCCTCCTCTACCCCCTCCCTACAGCAACACGCACCCCCGCCACCCAATGCCCCCCAGGGCAGAAAGAATGGAGAGGGCGGGGAAGAAACTGGGCAGGGGGAAAGGGACGAACCAAGGAGGGTAACAGGACAGGGCAGACCGCGCTCGCCGAAAACGGTGCAGAGCGCAGAAGGAGAACAAGGAATGGAAAAATGGGAAAAAATCATTGTGGTTGTTAGAAGCCCCTGTCAGGAAAATTATCCTGCAGATGCACACACCAGCGCGCTGGAGTCAGTGCTGGAGTCGGCAAACCCAGCATGGACTTGGAGTGTGCATCTGGATGCACCTGGTCAATGGCACGGGCAACAGCCCGCCTCCGGGACAGCCGACCCTGGAGTAGTCAAACAGGACAAGTCATCCAGGGGCTCCATTGACACAACCAAAACACGTTCGGGCCCACAGAGGGTCAGAATGAGCAGTGGCGAGAGGCCAATAGGCGCTGCCAAAGGCAAACAATCAGATGCCGAGGCCTTGTGCCAACCCCCCCCCCCCCAAAACCCCCTGGCCCATTCCCCCCCCCCCCCCCCAAACAACCCCCCAACCTGTACCAATTCTTACCCCAAAAAACCCCCATTTGCACCATTTTTGTACCAGAAAACCCCCCGGTAAGGTTTGGGTTTTTTTTTGGTAAGAATTGGGGGATTTTTTTGGTAAGCAATGGGGGGGTTTTTGGTAAAAGAAACGGGTTTTTTTTGGTAAGGTTAGGGGTTTTTTTTGGTAAAAAATGGGGTTTTTTTGGGTAAGAATCCTCGTTGGGGGTTTCGCAGGGTAGTCCAAACGTTTGGCTTTTTTTGGTAAGATATGGGTTTTTTGGGGGTCAGAAATGAGGGGTTTTGGGGTGTTTTTGGTGAAAAAAAAACCAGGGTTTTTTTCGGTAAGTTCTGGGGGTAAAAAGTGGGGTTTTTTTTTTAAGAAATTTGGGTGGGGGGTTTTTTGGTACAAAAAGGGGGTTTTTTTGGTAGAAAATGGGGGTTTTTTGGTACATCGCGGGGGGTTTTTTGGCACGTACCACACCCTCAAAAGTGGTCCTTTTGACCGTCCACCACGCGTTTGGTGATATGGAGAGCCCACTGTAATGTGTTGCCATTCGGTTTCAGTGTATCTCCAGTGCGGAAGTACACCTCCAAACGAATGCTCTCCTGGCCTCCATCCTGTGGTCTGGTGTTGTCACCCGCTTTGTTGTTCTGAAGGGTTTTTATTCGCGTGGCCATTGTCGACATGGGCGTTAGAAAAGGTGTCTGTCTGGAAGGCTTGCAGGGTCCTTTGCCCTGTTGGGAACTGAGTGGAGCAACCCGAGCGTCTCGGCCACGAACCTCTCGCTCTCGCGGCGGAGTGGGGGCCTTGCTCAACAGCAGCTCTGGTAGTCTGGCGCCCAATGACATCTGGTCAGTGGGGCCTGTGGATGTGTCGCTAAGCTCGCTAACATGATTTTCTTCCATGTTTTGCTCTGTTCGTGGACGTGCAATCATACGCATCCTGATTGTGGCTTGCAGTGCCATGGTATTTTGGCTCCACCAAGCCAGGCATTAGCTCCACTTCATCAACCAACTGTTTGGTCATTTTGTCAATAGTTACATCGTCTGATGGTGTCTTTCTTTCTGCGAGCCTCGAAACCAGTCGCAGGTGGTTTGCCACTGGTCCACGTTACAGCATTCTGCAGCTTGTTTTCTGACACAATTTTCCCAGCAAAACAACGTTGAGTCAAACTGCTGTCGGTTGGCTCAAAACTTCTGGCTGGGCACTTGAAGCGGCGCGGCTGAATCCTAGCAGTTTTGCTTCACCAAACCCCACGGCTGACCCTTTGCATTCTTTCTGGTTACGCTGGGAGTTTCAGGCGCAGTCAGAAGCAGAACGTGTGCAATGCCCCTGTTGGTTATTCCCCTGGGCATTGACAGGCAGTCTTGGCACAGGCTGCTGACACATGCTGCTGAATGAATGACAGCTTGTGTCTTCGCCTGCCCCGTGGCTGTCCCGCGTCTGATCTTGCTGCACTGAGATTCTTTGAGAGCTGCTGCAAGTGGTGTCTCACCAGTTGTATGCTGCATATGATTATAACTGTTATACTAATTCTTGTTTGGAATGTTGAATATTCTAGCTATGCTGTTTTGCTTGGCGGCTGGCAGTCTCGGAGCAACTTGCAGGCTGCTTACCACTAGTTGGTTCGAAGCATCAAGTTGGTCATTTTTCTTCCCTGAGAGCCTCGAAACAAGTTGCAGGTTGTTTACCATGTTTTCATGTTTCAGCATCAGGTTGCTTATTTTCTGACAGACTTTTTCTGGTGCATCAACGCTGAGTCCAACCGCTGCCTGTTGGCTCAGAACGGTTCGCATGCACTTGAAGCGGCGTGTGGATATTGGCGTGGCTGAACTAGTTGCATGGCTACTGTCATCTGTTGGAGCACAGCTGTCATCGGCTGGCTCACAACAGTTGGCTAGGAACTTGACACACGGCTAGACATTTGGGGGGCTGAATCTGAGCAACTGTTGTCTCACTAATGTCCTGTTGCATCTGTTCTTGTTGCACCGAGATACTTTGACAGACTCTGAGAGCTGCTAGAAGTAGTATCTCAGCAGGTGATGCTGCATCTGCACCACACAGCCCTAGTTTCTTGTCCCTGCCCATGCTGCTCTCGGATTCATTCATTCTACTCGCTGTGACGTCCAGGTTGGCACGTAGTGGTGCCATGCGTCATGTCCAACGAAAGAGTCTTTGAAAGGGGTGATGCAGCACCCCTCATGCTGATCATATTGTTATTTGTGCAATTGACAGTTTATTATTTGCGCAATTGACACTTAGGCAGCCGAAACAGGTACACTTTTGTACCGGGGTTGTTAGAAAAATGAACAGAAAAATATGGTGGGTAACTTCTACCAAATACCAACTTTTTTTGTCAACGATTTTTCTAAGCGGGAATGTGTCTCAAAAAAGTCACCTTTTCAACAAGGCTGTACAAAAGGGATGCCTCTTCACACTTTCTCATTAGGGATTGGGAGGCCTCGCAATCCTGAATCATTTTTGTGGGAAAATGGATCTATTTACCCACATTTTGGATTGCGAGGCCTCGCAATACACACAATTGGAATGTGCAAAAGGACCCCGTTTCACCAATATCTGGTTGCTGTTCAGTGCAGCTGTCAATGTCAATACGTGAAGTTCTAAATATGCATTCTGAAAATGGGCAGTAAAATAGCCAAATTACCCAGTTTGGAATGCGAGGCCTCGCATTCCAAGTCAGAATGTGTGTAAATCAAGGCATTTACCTACATTTTCAATTTGGATTGCGAGGCCTCACAATACAAATTGAAAATGGCATCATTTACCAACATTCTTCAGTCATTGAGCATGAAAACGATTAAAAAAACATCACGCCAAAACGTTCTGAGGTACGAAAGTAAAAAAGTAGGGTACCTAACTCACCATACCTAACTCCCAGGTTTTGGGCCTCTACCAGAAGAATATAGGTAATTTGCCAAATCCAGCATATGCTTTTTTGGGCCGAAAACATGCATTTTCGGGGGTAACTGGACCAAAAAGCTGACTGCTTAAATTTTCCCTCGGCAAAAAGCAGGTAAATGAGGCAAGTTACCTAGTCGAAATCTGCAGACACCCCGGTACAAAAGTGTACCTGTTTCGGCCGCCTAAGTGACAGTTTATGAGAACATTGTTTTTGTAAATTCTGAGGTGTGGATACCCACTGCGAGTCATTTTTTCACCCTAATACCCCCAACTAACCTGCCAGGCACGGTGCCAGGACAATAGGCGCTCAAATAATGAATGAGAACATTGCAGGGCAGTTGGCTTTCTGCATGGGTGCTCGTCGGCATGTTATTGAAGACACCGACATGTTGTGAAGGTACAAGGCAAACAAAAGTGTTTGAGGATATATGGGAGGTGCTCTACACATTGCAAATGGTTTGATGTTCATAGGTATTCTGTACCAGGCATGGCAATTGGAAGCGCATGTCGCTCGTTCCCGCAGAAGAAATGTGAGTCGTAAAACAGAAAACTTTTTTCCAGCACATTTTAACGTGAATTTCACAATCATCAAAATGGATTCAATTCCGTCTTACGAGAAAATACCTGACCGCAAAATTTTCCAGCCACTAGACATTCTGCAAAACATCGCAGAATCAAACAGGAAAAAAGTTTCCGCGGTAGCCGAAGTCATCACAGAACATTATTTACACTCTAAATCACACCAGCAGAAGAAGGTCTCACCACCACCTACCAGTTCAGACAACATTCTCCAAAAGATCTGCCAACGAAGCTCTGAAACCCTGTTCCCACCTCCGTCCCTTCCTAGCAATGGCAACGGCCAAGCTGACCCTACGCCAACTGGCAAGGAGGCCCGGTCAACGCCGCCACCGCTAGAACGTGCTGACCCTTCGAGATCATTGGAGAGGTCCGGTTCGTCTACCGAACACAAAACCGGAGAAGAAGAAAATGAAGCTAAGGACCAGCGGCCGCCACTCCAAGCCGCCCCGCCGCAGGTGAGCAACAATTGTGACAACAAAAACAAGGTCTCAGCGCCGCCGTCACCTTCTCTAACAACAACAAGCCCGAGTGATGGCCAGCCACCGTCATTGGAAGATCGTTCGCCAACGGATACCGATGAAGACCTACCAAGCTTTCAAAGTTCCAGCTCAAGGTCCGCTACTGACTCTTTCGGAACAATGCCACAAACACAAGAAGAAGGAGCGGATCTCAATGCAACGCACGGAGGTTTCTGGGACGACACAAGCTCCACACGCTCCATGAGCACCGAAGAACAGTTGCCAATGAAATCGTACTGCTGGCCAAACCAATCCTCAACTCTCCGTCATCTCTACGACTCACCACTCCAGCAGAATGAATTGCTGTCGGCCGAAGAACCATTATGTGTCCCTTCACACCCGGAACCCTGAGCTGACCGTGAACCAAGTTCGTCTGTCTTGTCCAATGACGATGTGTTTCAATTCTCCCATTCCAACCACACAAAGACAAGCCGCCGCCGACGAGGAAAGCACCGAACAACGATCAAGCAAGCCAGAGAACGCCATCTACAACCTCACCTATCCGAAGACATAGACAACCTATACTTGGCGGAAGCCACTCGCAAGAACGAACTCATTCCCAAGAGCTTTCAACACCTCCACCCAATCGCCGTTGAACACTTTGAATTCCATGAAAACCGTCTCCGAAGCAAAATACATTATGATGAAAACCAAATGCTTAGCCATCTAGACGACAGAGCAACCCTGCTGTGGGAAGAATCTCACTACCGAACTCTAATCCAAGCGCAGTATGCCTCCTATGCATCCTTTACCCCTTCGTTGCTTTGTCTCCAAGAAGAACTTCATAGACAGGATCTTCAGTCCAAAGCACTAGATACATACCTCCTCACCTCCTGGTTGATCGAAACTGAAGCCTTGGCACGGGAAGTTCATCAACATTAGCGGTCAAGGACAGCAATGTGCCACCAGACCGAACTGTGGTTGTACGACCACAGAATCGTCCAAAACAAATTATCAGCGGGCTTTGACTCTGTTATAGTCATGACACTTGAAGGCTTTGAAGACAAATTACGTTCCTTTCTCTGCTCAGAAGAGTCACGAACCTAGGGGAAAAAGTTCAGCCCTTCCGATCTGTCACGCATTCAAAGAGTTTTGGGTTACCAAATCAAAAACACCAAAAAGACACCATCTTTTCTAAACGCTTGAAAAAGATAGTGGCACTGAACGGAGGCCATCTTCTTCAAGACCTGGCCCCATTGCATCACTCCGAAGCCTTCTTTTTCGGATTTCCTGAAGGCACAAGGGATGCTGAAAGCACCTATGATAAAACGCTTCCCACGTATTTGTAACACTAAGCGATGGCCAGATATCATGGATGAGCACGACTCCGCCGTTTTTTCCCCTCCTATTCTTCCTTTTACACTAGACGTCACTGCCTCTATTGATCTGATCACTCCCTGTGACTCATCCACCTCCCTCTCGGACTCCTTCCTCGCTTACACAACAGCTTGGGGAGAGTCAGTCACACGCCAACAGATTCAAATCGAACAAATGATTGCAGCTTAAGAGCTAGCTGCTCACAACCACCACAAGTGCTTTTACTCCCATCTTCATTCATTTCTCAGCATGTTTGTTGACTTCGACAGGGAAAGATGGTGCATGATTGTCGAAGGGTAACCTTGAAATATCAGCTCTGTATGTATTATTTTTTTATTTTTTCTGTGAATCAATCTATATATTCTCCATATAAACGATCACAGTCCCAAGTCTCACTATCTATGGCCCATGTTTATGCATGTGCAACATACTCTCTGTGCATGAGAAGGCGGTATATTCTGTGCTTGATATTCACTTATCTTTTCTCTTTCTTCAGGTCCCAATCTGCTACTCAGCTTTGGGCGTCCACCCTGAGACTCACCCCATGCAACCACCAACCCCCTCACGCCGCGTGAGATGACTACATACCTTAAGGTTGCATCATCATCCTTGCTCCGTCATTTTGAACGATTTCAAAGCATGTCAATGCTTACGTGACCCAGGAGGCCCCGACCGGATAGGTGGGAGCTACAGAGCAAAAAGGCATGGCAAATGGTTTCCCATTCATTGAAACCACACTGTGCAATAACCACATTGTGCAACAATTACCCCCGAGTCAAATGGCCCATTTTGTGTTGCTACTACTGTATCCTAGCCATCTCCAATGGCCACCCCATGGTCAAATGACTGGTGAAATGGCTCCTAATTTTCTGTTCAAAAATTGTCAGCAGATAGTCAAACATCCCTGGTTGTTGCGCAAGGCTGGGAGGGTATTGTGTACCAGGCGATGCGGGCGGCACGGGGAAACTTATGGAACCCATATTGTTGAGGCACGTTGGTGCCAAGCTCTCCCATATTCCTTGTGGAATATGGCTACAACCCACCAGCCCAATGCCGCAACCGATTAGCCCCCATTCCTACCCTGCGATGATGGTGTGGTAGCCAAGTATTTTGTGGTCGAATATTTGAGGATAAGCAAGATGGAACTACATCGTTGGCACGGAAGTGCCCAGCTGACGTAGCAGTGTAGCTGTAGCACTAATGGATGGTGTGAGTAAGAAAAAGGGGAGTACCATTTTTCTCTTGCAGTAAATAAATAAGTAAGGGCGGCCGCGTCCGCAGCCTCATCTGACATCTCCTTGTTTGTTTTACATGGTGGTCGCCTCTGGCGGGAAGGAGAGCTCTCCACCATCAGTTCCCCTGGCGACCCCTTTCTCCCCTCACGGCCGAGAACTTCAACCAGGTTCCCTTGCGGCATGACCGGCGGTAGGTTTCCTTCAGTCGCTGCCCTCACGGTCCTAGCTCGTTCCCGTCACCCATCGAAGGATCCCCCGGCCTGCCCCCCCTAGCACGGCCTTTTGGGTGCCTCCCGGCGGGTTTCTTGTGGATAGCCGTCGCCGACAGCGCAGCATTGCTCTCAACCACATTCCACCAGTCCCCATCCCTCACGGGTTGGAGTACCCACTCGGCTCCTGGATGCACTTGAGTGTCGTCTATCCACGGCTGGAGGCCGGGGGGCGACTCTTTCCACGTTCCCTGAGGTCCCGCTCAGGCGTGAACCCACGTGTACTCAGGCCATTGACCCGGGGACCTTAGGGTCAACCCTCACATAAAGTTTTATAGTGATTTCAACACTGTGTGTTTGTTGTGCCTCTCCTGCTGCTTGCTGCTGGTGTAGGGTTTTGTTTTTGATGAAGAAAATGTTTTATTTGCTGAAATACAACCAATCCAGCATAACCCAAGCCAGAGATAAGCAAGTAGAAGAAATTCAGGATCAAAGCATGAAGGGCTGCAGTGTAAACAGTGAAAGATGTAAGAATATTCACAGAAACTGCAACTCAAGGCAAATCGGATCGCATATTCACAAAGATAGTTGAAATGTTTTCCGGAAAAGAGTTGGAAAACTGCCCCATAGTCACTCAATCTCCATAGTGCCATCTCAGGAGATGTGCACTCTTTGTTTTGGGTCCCATATATGCTGAGGTGGCATGGCATGTGGCGATGAGGTCACTGCCATGTCACATGGGATCTTCCTACTTAGCTAGGCTGACCGGGAATTGAACCCAGGACCTCTCAAAAAGGGGTGCCCCAGCCCCCTAGGGTGCATACCACTGGGATAGCTAAGAATTCATGACAAAACATAGATAAATCCGTCAAATGACGACCTAGAATTTTTCTAAGACAACACACGTGAGCAGAATCCAATTGTGTATCAGATGCACATTTTTATAAAAATTGTAGTCATCTCTCGATTTTTTAAATCAAGAAATTCCTACGCAGAAAAAGGCGGCGCGCAGGAGCGGCTCCTAGCGAAGCGCCGGAAAATACAGAAATAATGAGATTATAAAGGTATGTCTCACGTCCACAGGAAAATGACGAGATACACATAAATAAATAAACATACAGATTCCACCCACACTGACAGAAAGAATCAAAAATCCAAGAATTCCAAAATCAACGAAAAGACTTCAATGAATCAGGTATAAACCTCACCTGTGCTCGTCTCGTATGCAGCATGCACATTGCTCGTCTCGTGTCTCCGTGAACGAGTCTTGTAGCAGCGCTAACAAACGATAGAGGGCTAGATTAGAAAGTTTGCAGATGATTAGAGGTAAGATCAGGGCAAAAACGATGGCCTTCGGCCAGTGAGTTGTCGTTATTGGGGGGCTAGCGGTCCTGTCCTGCGATGCAATGCGGGGCAACCATGACAACTGCTCGTAAACACCAACCTCCCTTTTTTGTAGCACTGATTAGAACATACACAGGCGTGCATGAACGCTTGCTTCGCTTGTGTCTCGTTTCTGCTCTCCCTTGCTTTGCTCTCCAGCGGTAGGTAAGGTGAGTAAGCCCAGGAGGGGCCACCCCCTGGTGGAGTTCCTGATCGTGGTATGGATTGTGGGCAAGTGAACGATTGACAGTACCCTCGTGCATGCTCGTGCATTCACACACGCATTAAAGGGTAGGCCACGCAAAATGCGCACGGTAAACCTTTTTTAGGTTACCCAGGGGCTCCTCGGTACGTTCTTTAAGAGAACCTGAGGAGTCTCTTAACGCTTGCTTGCTTGACAGGGGTGTTTGAGGACAGCGTATTATAGGTCACACTGAGAAGCGTATAATACGTGGAGTGTGGCTTGGTTCCTCAGCCGCAAACACCCCTTCATTGGCCTTTGCTTTACAGGTGGGCAGGTAGGGTGATTGGTGCAGTCCTTTGAGCTGTGCTAAAACATACGGCGCTGATCACACAGACAATTAACTGTGCCTCAGCCAGGAGTGGCGAGGGCAGTTGGACTCCATCGACATCCACGCTGTGAACGCCACCTGTGCGCCTCTCCCCTCCAAGCCCTAGCACGGAAACGTGTTGTGACGTCCCTGTTAGGCCACAGTTGCTTAGCAGCGCTGTGTTCTCTTGTCTTCTTCACAGGAGGGTCATTAGGACCCACGACTTGATCTTCAACACCACCCAGTAGAGCGTGCGTGTAGGAGTGGTAGTCCTGAGTGGGGGCCTGAGTCAGTTGCAGAAGTGCTCGCCCACCAGGATGGTGCCACTGTAGGTAGGGTGTGTAGAGTAGTGGTGTCTCCTGTCCCGCGTGCTTTTCCTCGTGGGCAGGGGAGTGCGTTAGCTTTTGGCCTTTAGCAAAAATGGGCGTTTTGTATGCCCTTAGCACACTTGGTCACCCCTCCCCTCTAGTAGGTAGGGCTTTTGCCGTCTTCCCCAATGGATAGGCGCCAGCACAGAAATTGGGCGCCATAGGAGTGGTACTAGTAACTGACTAGGACCTTCGGTCCGACATCAGCGAAGCCCGTTGATTCGGGAGCCACGCCTGGGAGAGAAGTTAGACACACACAGACATACGTAGCACACTTAGGGGTAAGGTTCAGTCCCTAGCTTTAGTCTTGGAGGCAAGCGTCTCAGCGAGCCTCAGCACCTCACCGAGTTTGTTCTGGGACAAGTAGTCAACCAGAACTGAGTTTAGGCGTCCCTCAGGTAGAACAAACGCAGAGAAGGGCTCCCAGGTGGCCTCTTCCACTCCAAACCCTTCCCAGAGGGTGAGGAAGCGCCAACCCTGGCGATAGCAGTGGCGTAGGACAGACTTCACCAGGTAGAAGTCCTTCTTAGCCATCTCCTCGGCGTTCATGTCGGGGAGTTTCCCTTCAACTTCCATAGGGCTGGCAGCCCCTTGTAGGTCTAGGGCGGCGATCTCCTCGTCGTTAGGCTCCCATTCTTCCCCACAGAGGTCTTCAGGATCATAGTAGCGCTTCAGATGTTGAGCAGCGCACACCAGGGTGCCCCCTAGACGGAGAGAACACCGCACGGTGATACGGTGTCCATCCACTGATAGAATCTTGTACGGCCCGAAGTATGGGTCATCGCTGGTGGAGCGTGGCCAGGCGGGTAGTCGGCTGTGGTGCACCAGCACCCAGTCTCCCTCTTGGTAGGTGGCCGGTACTTGGTGCTTGTTCTTCTTGTTCTACTGACGCTCCCTCACTCTGTGGAGCATAGCCTTGGCCTTGTCCACCTTCGCGTGTTGCTCTTGGACCCATCCACCCACAGAAGAATGGGTGTCCTCTGGATAGGGGGCATGTAGGAACCACGCCGGGCGCCCTAGGAATAGCTCATGGGGCGAGTAGCCAGTAGCTGAACTCTCTTGGGAGTTCATCATCAAGGATATGACGGGGAGTAGTCTCACCCAGTCTCTGGTGCGTTCAGTTTTGCACCATATCCTTACATTCTCCTTGAGGACACGGATCTGTCGCTCACATAGGGGGTTGCTCGTGTGCGAGTAGGGGATCCCCGTAGACACTTGGACATTGAGGGATCTCAGGACCCTCTTGTACCAACCGGGATTTGAGCGTACTCGTACGTCCTCATCGGAGTTGATCTCCTTGGGCGCTCCATAGACACAGAACCACTCCTCCAGGATTATCTTGATAGTCTCCTCCCCGCTAATATGCTTGGTACATGGGAACACCCTGGTAAACCTGGTCAACCCACAGGTTACAATGAGGGCGAAGTCATAGCCCCCGAACTTCGGCATCTCCGTGTAGTCCACGTATAGAACACTGTTAGCACAGTGAGGGATGGGCAGGGTCGAGTAGAGACCTCTGTCCCTGATATCCCCTGGTTTGCAGGACCTGCACGGGCACTTGTCCACGATAGGCTGGAGGGTTTTCCGCAGTTGGTCGTCAGTCCACGTAGTGTGGAACCACTGCTTGAATAGCCTCAGGGTACGGTCAGCACCCACAGGACTGCTGGACTCATGGGTCCACTTCAGCAGCGCTGGGACTCTGTCACTAGGTACCACGATGCGGTCCTCGTGCCAGAGGTAGCTCTTGTCCCTCTTCTACTGATCTTGGTTGACCAGGAGGGGTTCAAGGCGTTTCTCCAGCCGCTTGTAGATATCCCCAAACTCCTTCAGGTACTCCGATTGTTGGAGTCCATTCAGGGGGCGGATCATAGTCATGTTGAGGTCCAAGTGGACGTCCATACAGCTGAACGCCTCCTTAGCCAGCGCTTCAGACCGGGCACCAATCAGGGCGTCGAAGTTGTTGCGGCTGATGTAGTCTGCACACTCGTTCTTCACTCCCTGGATATGGTGTACCGTCAGCGGTATTTGACTGAGGTAGGTCCACCAACGCCGTAGCTTGGCCTTCTCAGGTGGGGGGCCCTTCTGGAAAGTGTGGACCGGCTCTTGGTCGCACAGCCAGACCACAGGGTTACTCCCCAACAGTCATGATTGTGAGGATGGCACTAGCATATCCGCAAGCAATTCCTGCTCATAGGTGGAGTAGTTCCCCCTGGCCTGGTTCCACTTCCAGTTCCAGTGGCCCAGAGGTACTAGGACCCACTTGTCGTCAGGGTAGCTGTGCTTGAGGGTTCCATCTCGGTTGAGACCTTCCGTCCCCCGTTCAGAAATGGCCGAGTTGAACTCCTCCTTCTCTAGTGCTTGCCATTGGAACAACGTTCCACCACCGCCCACATTGCTGGCGTCGGTCACCAGGATAATCTCCCCTTGTGCCCTAGGCAGGCCCAAACACTTAGCGTTGGCTACCTTGCCTTTGAGCTCGTCAAGCGTTTGTTGCTCTTGTGGGCCCCAGCGCCAAGTAGTACTCTTCTTGATCAAGTCCGTCAGAATGGCGCTGGTGTAGGTGAAGTTTTTGATATGGCGGCGATAGAAGTTGCACGCCCCAATGAAACTGCGTACATCATGAAGTCCTTTCTTGGGGTCTTGGTGTCGTACCTTAGCATCCATCAGGGGTTTGGCCTTAGAGGCCGCTGGGGTCCACCATCCATAGCCAACGTCAAACCCCAGGTACTGCATGGTCTCCTGCATGAACTCACACTTCTCCAGCTTGAGTCGTGTGTGGTTCTCCTGGCAGACCGCAAAGAACTCACCCAAGAGGACTAGGTGGTCCTCCTGGGTATTGGTCCCGAGGCATACATCGTAGATGTGTGCTTCCATCTGGGCCCCGCGGGATATAAGTTCCTGCACCTTAGGTCTCCTTCGTAGGATGGACAAGATCTTGTTCATCAGCTCTTGGAATAGAGCGGGTGCGTTGGCCACGCCAAATGGCATGACCTTCCACTTGAACACCCTCCCCTGAGGGGTGATGAAGGCTAGTAGCTCCTGAGCGTTGGGCGTCAGGTCTACTTGCCAGAATCCGCTCCTCTTGTCCATCTTGGTCTTGTAGCGACAGGAGGCTATCTTCTCAAGGGTAGACTCCCTATTAGGAATGGACCCTGAGTGGTTCAACGTTTTCTTGTTCAGCTCCCCGTAGTCCACTACCAGCCGTTTGGCTGTAGACCCAGGTTTAGTCACAGGAAACAGGGGCTGCAGTGTTGGGGGTAGTCCCCGTCCTTGTACTCCAGGACTAGGCCAGCGTCGATACATTCTTGTATCTGTCGCTCAATCTCGTCGGCCTGCTCTTTAGGAGCTGGATAGGGTCTCCTCCGGATCTTGTGACCCACGAACTCGGGTTTCAGCTTGAGGTCCAGCTGTACCAGCCTGTCACATGAAGCTGGAGGGGGTAGTTCTCCGAACACCTCCAGATAGGTCCTTATAAGCTTCTGCACCCGCGCGTCCAATAGCTTGATATTGCCCTCCATGTCCTCGTCAGAGTGTAAGTTGCTTGCCCCCTGAGAAATATCAGTCGGGAGGTGATCCTCCACCGACTCTTCGCCCTTGGTAGTGTCCTTCAACCCTTTGTAGGCATATAGGAGGTCTTGTTCAACAATCTCCGATGGACGATGGCAACATAGGCACGCTCGAGGGGGTTCGCATACACATTCCTCCGAGAGGTCGTCCTCCTCTGGGGTCCTCACATGGGCGCCCCACACGCTCTTCATGAGCTTAAGATCTACCCCCCTTTGCCAGGTGGTGATCTTGTGTTCAAGGTCCTCCTTCAATTGGGATAGATCTCCCATACGTCCTTGCTTGAGTGGCCATGAGCTGCGGGTAGGCTTAGCGTAGCATAGTTTTTTCGCCACCAACTTCCTCTTGGAGTCCACATACTCCCTTAGCGTGGATCAAGGGTCCAGCTCTTCGTCCACGGGGTCTTCCACCCTCATGGAGAGTAGGGGTTTCAGTGGGGCGACGTACTCGGCGTTCTCCACTTCCTCCACACAGGTCTGCACGAAGAAGGCGTCGTGCTCAGTTTCGTCATCTGAGTGGATAGAGCTAGGTAGCTCGGATAGTCCACACTCAGAGACTCCATCAGGAAGAGGTACATGGCAGGGCGAGTTGGGGGCCTGGGTGTTAGTCACGACGTACTTATCCCCTCCGGGTGTGGTCTCAATAGCATCTTGAGGTCGTAGTCGATCCTTCAAGTCACCCAAGGTGAGTCCATCGCTTTCTCGTTGTAAAGCCTGGACCAGAGTCAGGTCCAGATCCTCCCAGGGGATGGAGGTAAGACCTCCGTCCACCACGCTGAGCATCCTCCCCCATCCGGGTTTTCCAATAGGCGTCTTACGCCCCAGAGGCACGTAGATGGCCTCATCAGGTAACCGAACAGAGCTGATAGTCAGCCTGTCCAGGTGGTTTCGCCAGTACTCGTTGCCCCCATGGGCTCCCGAATCGGGGGAACACAGGACCATACGGAAACGTTCCAAGGCCACCTTGGTCAGGACGTTCCCCAGTTCACTGAACCTGAGGTTCCCGTAGGCCGTCCCGAAAGAGGGCCAGTAAAATTTGTAGCTGCAGTTCTTCCCCTTGCTGCAGTAAAGGTCCAGTACATGCTGCTTGTCGCTGGCAAACAACTCCACACTCAGGTCTTCTCTAGAGTAACCCAACTCCTTCAGACCTTGGTCTAGGACTTCCCCCAATAGTTGATAGTCCTCAGTTTTGGAGGCCGCCATCATGTTCGAGGGCTCCTCCTTCGATATCCTCAGGTAGCTCGTGGCATGTTCCGACTGCTCCAGTGGCACCAACTCTCTGCCACTGCCGTGGTCCATGCAGAGGAGGTAGGGCGCTTGCAGCGTCAGGGATTGTGTCTGGGAGTGCTGCACAAAGAAGTCAGTCCCCAATACAAAGTTGAAGGCCTCAGTGTCCATCACATAGAACCGATGGGCGATAGTCCGGGAGCCCATAGGTACCTCCACTTCACAGTCCCCGCAGCTGTGCACCACATGTCCATCCCCCATTCGTATAGCCGCGGTGGTCATGGTGTTCTTCAGGCTCCCACAAGGTAAAGTTTTCTTGGCCACTATAGATATGGTGGCGCCAGTATCCAATACCCCCAGGTATTCACGTCCCCCTAGTTGGATACGTACCCAAAACACCCTGTCCTGGGCGCCACTGGAGCGTCCCCGTCAGAACTCCGCGGGACAGGTCACCTCGAACCGCTTGTTCCGCAATTTGCGGGCCATCCTCATGAAACGGCTCCTCTTCGTAGCGTTGCCGTCATCAGCACCTTCGTGCTCCCGCTTGGCCCCTTGTTCTCGCTGAGCCTGCGTTTGTGAGCGTGTGGTAGGACCAGACTGCCCTCCAGAGGGCTCGGAGTTCCACCCTGGATTAGGGTTGGGGTTGCCTCCGTTCTTGTCCGTGTTCTTGTTGTCATTGTCTGGCTGGCGGTTAGCGCCTCCTCCTCGTCCACCTTGACTCTTGTCTTGCCCTTGTCCACGTCCTTTGGACTTGCCCTTGCCGGAGTCATTGCCTTTGCCTTTGCCTTTGCCTCCACGTTTGCCAGAGCCTTTGCCAGGATCCTCTCCCTTCAGCTTCGCCGACAGGCGCTGCTTGTGGTAACACTCATGGTCGTAGTGCTTTCTCTTCCCACAGAGGGCACAGGTGATTGTACACCTGTAGTGATCCCGCAGCTGCTTCTTGGCGCCGGTGTTGGTCTCCTGCTTCTTCCCTTGGACTACGAAGCAGTCTCGCTGCTCGCAGTCAGGGGCGTGCTGCAGGTGGCCCTGCTCGTCTCTGGCATCACACCAGAAGAGCTCCTTGACGTTTTCCATGATAGGGTCGTGTTTGGGGGTAGTCCCCTGCCCAGGTCTGGATCCTTGGGACCCTTTGCCATGGCTTCCAGAGCCTCCGAATCCGGGACGGTAGTTGTTCAGGTGCTGGTCGCTTTCTTTCTCCAGCGCCAGCTCCAGGAGTAGTACACATAGATCCTCGTAGTGGAGGGCTCTAGCCTTGCGCTCTGCCGTTGAACGGCACTCGTCCCACAGCTCTCGAGGGAGCTTAGCCACCAACCAGAAAAGCAGGTCGTCGCTGCTGTAGGAACTGGGCGTCAATCGTCCAGCCCAGTGATCCAAGTCAGCCAATAGCTCAGAGACCCTGCCAGGTTTGGGGTCGTTGGGCAGCATGGGCAGGTTCTGGATCTCGGCCCTGATGGAGAGGTCGGTTTCATAGGTCGGGTACTGCCTCTCCAAGGCAACCAACACATCGGCAAAGGTGGCGGACTTAGTCACGATCTGTCTGACCTGCTTCTCCAGGTACTTGGTCTTGCAACACTGCAGGAGCAGATTGCACTTGACCCGTCCACTAGCGTGGGTTTGGCCGGTCAATCGGAGAAACCGGCCGAAATTCTCAGCGAACTCGCTGAGGTCCTTGCCTGTGAACTCAGGCAGGTTCACCACGATCTTGGAGGTGGCAATAGCCTTAGCCTCCTGAGACCTGCGTCCCTCAGGGCGTCGGGTCTTCCTCTTCTTCTTCTTCTTCTTCCCACTTGGGTTCTCGGGGTCCTCCGGGTCGTCGTCCTCCGAGGGCGAAGCAAAAGTCATCGACGGCGGCTCATCATCGGAGGGGTCTCCGCCTAGATCACTGGAGCCATAGGGCTCCACGTCAACCATTGCCCTCAGGGCTGTCAGCCCCAGCCGGTCCAGCTTGGCTCTCGTAGAATTCTCCACGTTACTGTACGGTGGCTGGGCCGTCCTCGGCACGAAAGGGCTTCTAGGTATCACAGCAGGGGTCGGCATCGGTCGGCTCCTCAGGCTCCCCAGGGTGTTTGTCAGCCCTGCCACCAGGTGGTTGGCCTGTACTCGATGGGGTGACATTCCCACCGTGGTAGGTGACGCTTGGGGTGGTATCAGGGGCTCCAGTTTCTCTCGAATCTCTTGAGTGAGGTCGCCAACAATTTTAGAGGTGGCTCCTCGGAGCACCTCCTTGATCTCCGACCGCGTCAGGGACCTGTTGGAGGATCTCCCCGATCCTCTAGTCCTGCTCCCGCATGACTCAGGTCCTCTCCTCATCCCACTCAAGGTTGCATACCCAGGAACATCCACATAGGCTCCCGTAGCGGGTAGAGGATGGTGAGAGTCAGCCGCATACCATCGCGGCGCACAACTGGAGGTCATCGGCTCACTGGTAGTATTTGCCTCTGGAAACGCAGTGGTAGGTGGGTTCACACCATAGGCAGGGTAGGTAGGCATACTAATAAAGCCTGTGCCCTCAGCCATAGGCGGGTTGGTTATGGGTGTGGATGTTGCAGCGGCTGGGTCTGGAGTTGGGAGTGTGGTGATTATAGGAGAGGGTGATGCGTGGAGGCCAGAAGCGCTTGGTGCGCCTTCGAAGGTAGGATCATTCGTCGGGTCGTGCCCTTGGTCTGCTCCTTCGTCTGCTATGCTTTCTCCAGCATCCTTCTCGCTCTCTCTCTTTCTCTTCACAGGATGGGTGTCCACCTCCTCGACTGAGAGGGCCCGGAACGCCGACTGAAGTCCTTCCATCGAATCCTCCGCCACATCCACTGGCCCATGTAAGGGCTCCGAAGGTACAGCGCTAGGTCCAGGTCCAGGCTCACCAGGTGCTGGCATTGCTGGTGCCTCAGGCGCCGTCTTCACATCGGTGTCCTCTTTCTTGGTGTCCATATTCGTTCGCCCTTCTTGCTTATATATGACTGCTCTCGGCGCACTGGATGTACGGCACGGGGTTGCTGCCGGTACGCAGAGACAGTCTGCCTCTTGCTACCAGAAAGTTTTATAGTGATTTCAACACTGTGTGTTTGTTGTGCCTCTCCTGCTGCTTGCTGCTAGTGTAGGGTTTCCTGCTGCTTGTTTTTGATGAAGAAAATGTTTTATTTGCTGAAATACAACCAATCCAGGATAACCCAAGCCAGAGATAAGCAAGTAGAGGAAATTCAGGATCAAAGCATGAAGGGCTGCAGTGTAAACAGTGAAAGATGTAAGAATATTCACAGAAACTGCAACTCAAGGCAAATCGGATCGCATATTCACAAAGATAGTTGAAATGTTTTCCGGAAAAGAGTTGGAAAACTGCCCCATAGTCACTCAATCTCCATAGTGCCATCTCAGGAGATGTGCACTCTTTGTTTTGGGTCCCATATATGCTGAGGTGGCATGGCATGTGGCGATGAGGTCCCTGCCATGTCACATGGGATCTTCCTACTTAGCTAGGCTGACCGGGAATTGAACCCAGGACCTCTCAAAAAGAGGAGCCCCAGCCCCCTAGGGTGCATACCACTAGGATAGCTAAGAATTCATGAGAAAACATAGATAAATTCATAGGCTCTGCCCTGGATATGTCAGTTCTCAGTCAACTCTGGAAAAGATGAATAGCCTCACATTGATAGGGGATTAAGGGGTCCACTCCATATCCTGATTTAGTGTTTGGTTCCATAAGTCAAAATGTCTTTTTACCCATTTTGGTTAGGCCAATACTAAGATAAAAATGCTAGAGTGCTTAATGCATCTCTAATACAACTAGAGTATGCCTCAAGGCATTGGAACAGCACTTTTTCTTACTCTCACCCCCGCAGACAACTCACGGCCGTCCCGGATTTCGGGGCATTTTCCCGACTTCCCGTGGTCAGGCTCCCCATGGTTGGCCCATGGTTCACCACCCCATGGCGACTGGTTTCCCCATCCCACGCGCCCCGCCCCACCATCAGGGAACTGATGGAGGGGAGGCCAGCAGGGGCGGACGGCGGGGGAATGCCCCCGAAGGGTTACCTGAGGAGGTCACCCAAGCCCGCCTACAAGACGGAGGACAGGGCGGAGGCCCAGAGGCGCGTGAGAGCGCGCGAGATACAGCCCTGGCCAGGGGAAGAGCAGCGGAGAGCACAGGAAGCAGGAGAGCAGCAGTAAGAGGGCGGGCGAGAGACAGGTGATGGGGGGGGGAGGTGAGGGGAGAGAAGAGAGGGAAGAGAGGAGAGTGGCGCGAGGGAGGGGTGCCCACGTGGCATGGCCGGGGACCACCCAGAGTCACGCCCCATGAGGGCGATGGGACCGGAGACGAACACCGAGGGGAGCCGTGACCCGATGACCAGTGCAGTGCTGACGTGCGTGCATGCAGGGAGGAGGGTAAAAAAAAGAAAATTAACCAACAAACGCGGCAAAGGCAGGAAGCCACAAGGCATGATGCACAGCGGGAAAGGTGGGGGGGTAGACCAGCACAGCGCAGCACAGCACCGCACACGGCGGAGAGGACAGGGAACACACAGCAGGACACCCCAGAACACACACAGCAGACACGCAGCGGCAAGAAACAAAAAACAGGCACAGGCAACGACGCAAACAAACGGCAGAGCACGACAGCACACCAGCACACGACAGCACAGCGCAACACAACACAACACAGGGCACCGGAACACCAAGACACACCGCGCCGAAACGCAGGGCCGCGAGCCACGCGGCCAGACAAGGACAGCACCACCGAAGCACGACACCAAGACCCACCGGGAGACAGCACAGGACAGCCAGGCCCAACAGCCAACACCACACAACACCAGCCAGCGCACACAGAGCAACGACAGGGACAGCACCACCGAGGCACACGCAGGCACACCTGACGGCCCAAGACGCACAAACCCGCCCCGCACCGTACAACCGGGAAAAAAATAAAAAGAAGGGGGAAAAAATAAACAAAAAGAAAAAGGGGGCGGGGGGGGCGCAAAGGCCCAAGGCAGCCGGAAAGCAGGAAACGCCAGAGACAACTGGGGCGGGGGGAGGGGGGCAAAAAAGAAAAAAAAAGGGGGGGGGGGGGAGGGAGGGGGCAACAAGAGGCCGAGGCCCAAGGCACCTGAGGCCGGGAAACACGAAAAGCAGGAGACAACGGGGCGCACAGAGGGGGGGGTGTAGGTGTAGGTGTAGCGTGACCTGACGATATAGGCTTTTCTTGGAAGCCGCACGCCCCGACGGCTGGCGGGAGGTCTCTGTCTAGCACTAGAGAGGCCCCTCACCAAAGGGCCCCTCCACGCGCTGTGTTTCTTGCCGGCTGTTTTGCTCTTTGTCGCGCCGCTCGCTGCACCCCGCGCACTACATGCTCGTGCCTCGCAACTTGGTGCGACCACTTAGTGGGCTTTGTACCACCACTTGGTGGGCTTTGTGCCACCACGCTGTGGACTTTGTGCCACCACTTGGTGGGCTTTGTGCCACCACGCGGTGGGCTTTGTGCCACCACGCGGTGGACTTTGTGCCACCACTTGGTGGGCTTTGTGCCACCACGCGGTGGACTTTGTGCCACCACGCGGTGGGTTTTTTGCTTCCTTGTGGTGGGCCGCGTGCCACCACATGGTGGACTGGGTGCTTCCACGCGCTGGGCTTTGTGCCACCACGTGGTGGGCTCGCTGGGTGCTGCAGGCAACCTCCGCCCGGTTACCAAACTAGGGGTGTCGAGGGTGCAGCACCAGCAGCACGTCAGGTGCAGCCGTTGTGCAGCAGCAGCTGCTTCCCCTTTCATGCCGCTGCACATGTTGTGTAGCTCACTGCAGCCAACCACCGCCCCGTTACCAATCTAGGGGCTATGGGGGTGCTGCGTCAGCAGCACGTCAAGGGCAGCCCTCACGCTGCAGCACCTGCAGCCCTTCATGCTGCAGTACGCGTGCTGCAGCTGTCTGCAGCCAAACCCAGCTCGGTTATCTTTGCAGGGGCTGCGGGGTTGCTGCACATGCAACACTTCCGGTGTGCTGCGGCTGCTGCAGCCACTTTCTTGCTGTAGTTAGTGGGCCGCAGCTCAGTGCAGCTGACCCCCGCCCCGTTACCAATGCAGGAGCTATGGGGGAAGCTGCATCGGCAGCACTTCAGCTGCCGCCCGAGTGTTGCAGCAGCTGTGGCTCGTTGGGTGCTGCAGCGTGTGTTGCAGCTCACTGCAGCCAACCCCCAGCCCGTTACCAATCTAGGGGCTATGGGGTGCTGGATCAGCAACGCACCAGGTGCAGCCCTCATGTTGCAGCAGCTGCAGCTCTTCACGCTGCCGTCCATGTGCTGTCCATGTGCTGCAGCTGACCGCAGCCAACCCCCCCGGTAGCAATCCAGCGGCTGTGGGGGTGCTGCTGCAGCACCACGTCAGGTGTGCTGCAGCTGCTGCAGCCACTGTCGTGCTGCAGTTCGTGGGCTGCAGCTGACCGCAGGCAACCCCCGCCCCGTTACCAATGCAGGAGCTATGGGGGTGCTGTGTCAGCGGCAACTCAGCTGCCGCCCTCGTGTGGCACCCGTACCTGTCATGGGCTCTGGCTGCGTCGTTGTTCACGTGCACGGCGCGGGGCTTGCTCGTAGCGTGCACTGCTCGGGGTGTGGGCGCTGGCGCGCTGCTCTGTTGGTTTGTACCCGCCCCAGGTGCCGGTCGCTCCGCGTGTTTGAGGAGGACCGTGCGTGGAGGACGTCCTCAAGCCCTGGGATGAGCTGGCTCAGCGCTGGACGTCCAGCCGAAGGTTACGGCGCTAGCTCCCCACCATGTTGGCATGGTGCCCGAGGCCGCGGGGTATGGGGCCGCCTGCCTCAGGGGGGCCACTTGGGGCTCGCTCTGCGCGTTGCCTCTTGCTGCCGGTGTGTGTTTGTGTGGCCTCCCTAGCCTGTTTGATGTAGGCTGTCGCGGGTCTTGGCGCAACGTCGGTGAGACGCGCTCAGAGTCCTCGCACAGGGAGGGCGGCCAAATTAGGCCTCATCCACAGGGCTGAGCCCGCCCGTGGGGTGGGTGGACCTTGTTCGCCGCGACAAGGGTGTGGCTCCGGGGGAGAGGGGGGGGGAGGGGAAAAAAAACGGGGGGGGGGCTGGGGGCGACAAGACGCCAAGGCCCAAGGCACCCGGGGCCGGAAAACACGCAAAGCAGGACACAACGGGGGCACAACAAGGGGGGGGAAGTAGAAAAGGAAAAGAAAAAAAAAAAAACCCAACACCAACCACAAACGGGGCAACCCCTGCCCGGAGGGGGCGGAACAAGCAAAGAGCGCACCAAGAACGGCCAAAGGAAAGGTGAGGCGCACCAAAACGCGCCCGGGAGGCCAGCCCGCCCGACCTGGCCAAGAAGAGCACGCACACACACAAGCGCGGGACCCGGGCGTGGCGTCCTCTGACTCGAAAAGGGGCGGTGTTGGCGTCCACACGAAACAGCCCCGGTGCACCGGCTGAGTCCCCCGTCAAAAGACGGACGGTACGGGAAACCGGATGCGTCAGTGACCAGGTCCACACACCCGGAACCACTGCAGCGCACGCAGCCCAAAACCGAAGCCGGAGGGACCCGCCAGGGACAACCCCATCGCGGGGCCCCGAACGGGTACGACGCGGAGCGCGCCCAGCGCCCTTGCCTCGGCAGGGGCCAGCGGCAGGCACAATGAGCCTGGTTCTCGGCCGGCCTCCACGTGCCCCGCGCAGCCACCCAGTAAAGCCCCCGGGTTGTCGCCCCCGGGGTGGGGGAAGGCACCACGGCGACGGGAAAGCCGACCGGAGCACCGAGAGCAACCGGACCGGACGAGGAGCGGCGCACCAACGCGGGGCCATGAGGCAAGCCAGAGAGGCACGCCGCCGGCCACAACCACGGCACAAGGACAGATGCCAAGCCACAACGGCGGCCGGGTGCCGCGAACCCGGGAAGCGCGCACAACACACGACGAACCGCGGCACGCGACAAGGTGCCAAGGACAGCCGGGCCCCCACGCCCGCACACCGCACCCACGGCCAGCGGGAAGCGGGCCCCGGCCGCACGCCCGAAAGGACGAGTGGTCGGGGGTGGGAGAGTGCCCGACCCCGGACGCCCCATACCCAGGCAAGAGGCGCCCCCCCGGGCCTTTCGTGCCGCCCCCACAGCACGGCACGCCAGCTCGCAAGAGCGCGCGCTGTGGGGTTGGTGAGCCGAAGACAGCAAAGAGAGGAAGATACATGACGCCCCGGATTGGAGCATCCGGGGCGGAGTGCAGCTCGGCCCGAGCCCCCGGACTGGATCGTCTGGGGGTGAACCCGGTGCCACGGACTGGAGCGTCCGAGGCAACAGAGAGAATACGACATAAAGACGCCCCGGATTGGAGCATCCGGGGCGGAGTGGAGCACGGCCCAAGCCCCCGGACTGGAACGTCCGGGGGAGAACCTGGTGCCACGGACTGGAGCATCCGAGGCAACGGAGAGAATACGAAAAAATGACGCCCCGGATTGGAGCATCCGGGGCGGAATGAAGCAAGGCACTAGCCCCCGGACTGGATCGTCCGGGGGTGAACCCGGTGCCACGGACTGGAGCGTCCGAGGCAACGGAGAGAATACGACTAAAAGACGCCCTGGATTGGAGCATCCGGGGCGGAGTGCAGCACGGCCCAAGCCCCCGGACTGGATCGTCCGGGGGAGAACCCGGTGCCACGGACTGGAGCGTCCGAGGCAACGGAGAGAATACCACAAAAAGACGCCCCGGATTGGAGCATCCGGGGCGGAGTGGAGCACGGCACAGTCCCCCGGACTGGATCGTCCGGGGGGGAACCCGGGGCCACGGACTGGATCATCCGAGGCAACGGAGAGAATACGGCAAAAAGACGCCCCGGATTGGAGCATCCGGGGCGGGCAAGAGCAAGGCCCAAACCCCCGGACTGGATCGTCCGGGGGTGCACCCGGTGCCGCGGACTGGAACATCCAGGGACGCAACGCACCCGGACTGGAACGTCCGGGGACGAAGCGGCCCGGGACTGGAATGTCCGGGGCAAGAAACAAGGAGAAGGAGACGGCAGCGGAGAGACACGGAGAGGAGAACAAGAACAAGAGCAAGGAACGGATGGGGGAGGACAAGAAGGAGAGAAGACGCGAAGCGGGAGGAGAAAGAGAAGAAGGTGAAGCAGCCAAACACATGGAGCCCAGATGGGAACAACCAGGGAAGCAACGCAACCAGTCAGGAACAACCGGAAGCGGGGCGGCACAGGAGATCGTCAAGCGAGAGCGGCCAAGGCTCCGTGAGGAAGGAGCAGCGGCGGCGGCAAGAACCGAAAAGGAATGCATGAACAGGGGTCAGGAAAGTGTAAAATTGTCCTCCCGGTGCTATTTTACCCACTGGTTTGTAAGTGGGGCCGGTACGGGCGCGTTTCCCTGAGCCGAGCAAGTCACAAGCGAAGGCACAGCACTGGACAAGAAGTCTGAACCTTGCTGAAACTCAGAGTGAGCGCAGCGATCACAAAAGTAGCCCTTTCGTACCTAAAAGGACGAAAAGAGATACATCATGCAACCACAAAAACAGTATGTACACAAGACAAAATGGCACAAAGGGAGTCAGAGCAATTGAACAGGGTCCCATACGGAAACAAGGGTAGTTATGGGAACCCAGGACCTTCACCCTGACACACATAGGGGGGCAGAATACAACTCAACGTGGGCCCTGAGATTTACTGCAGACATCAGGGCACACAAGCAGGAAAAACCAGAAATCAGAGGTCACTGACATTCAAGTCAAAATTGAAGTGACATATGGACTTGGACCGATCTTACAAGGATAGACCAAGAGTCCAATGACCCAAATATGACCCATAGACACTATTGGTAGGCCATGGACAAAAAGCTGGCCCAAAACTGACCTGTGGCCTAGCTTTGCCATGGACCTGAAGTGACCTCATGAAATTAGGAATTCTTGACTAAATTCCTGGTAAAATTCAAAATAGTGAACCTATGTACCAGTAAGCTTCAAGTAAATGCTCAACGTAAAGTAGAGAGCACCATTGAAACATAGGAGAAGACCCCAAGGTCTAACTCCTCATAGGTTGTTTACTGTTAGCCTGTAAAGTGACCTCATGACAGGGTGGTTTTCAAGGCTCTGTATAGACCTGGTTGGAGCCATGTAAAACCACTATGCCATAGGCTTGGCAGAACGGGTTCGAATGACTCAAGTACATTATCAAGCATACCCAAACAAGTCTCAATACCCAAGGTATACACCTTGGAGTGAATGAGGGTCAAAGAACAAGGGAATTTGACCCAAAGAACCCAACAACCCAAGTCCCTGAAGTGGACACATGAAATTTGAGATCTCCAGAAAAGCTTTAGAGATCTGGTTGCCCTGAAACGCCGGCGGCTCGCAATTCATCATACAAATCAAATCCCGTGAGTAGAGAGTCGGGGCTCTCATAGGAATCAATTCCTGGGTCAAAACTCAACGATGGCTCGGAGTCATGAGGTCCACAAGTGAGCACATACACAGGGAAAAATTGGACATGCATGCTGGGCAAATTTTCCTAGGCATGAAATTTACTCAAAATTGCTTGCACAAATTTGACCGGAACGAGCCGCCGAGCGTCGACGGGTTGAAAACTCGACCATATATGCATAGTAGGGACCGAGTAGGTCCTGATGGATCCAAATTTCGAACAAAAACTCCATGGTAGTGGATCTCCATGGTCACCACAAGTGAGGACATGAAATTCAAAGGTCGAAAACGAAGTCGACTTTTTTGATGCTCAAACTCGGTACATGGCCGCAAATATTGCAAACAATGCCGAAATGCAACGTAGACACATACCCAAACATGCACAAACAGAAATTGGGTTCAAACTCTCCAAGGGCTTCGAGAACGGAGCCCGGAAAGTGAGCCCATGAGTGGGAAAAATTGAGTGAAAATTGACATGAAAATGGCATAGTGAAAAAAGCTTAAAATGTTTCAAAATACTTTACGAAAAGAAGATGTTTGAGGCTCGAAGCGAGTCAAACTCTTCTATATTTCGGAAGTACGCATCAAGTACGTACAAAACAAGCTTTTACTTGACTTCCGGCTCCATGATATGTTAGAGATATCATGTCCAACTTTGAGCACATGAAAAAAAGTGTGCTCAAGTGAAGGTCATTGAAATTGATCTAACGCTTCGTCATCGGTTCGAAAATCAATAATGAAGATCATACATGCACTCGAGACATGCACGAACATGCATGTCGAGAAATTAGCGAAATTCAACACAATGGCTCCGCGCACCAATCTCTCAAAGTGGGTCCATACCAGGGCCAAAAATGGCTCTTTTGGGCCATGGATGGCAGCCCCACCATGGATGTCTTGACCCACCATGGTTATTAAATGAATTCCAAACGTCAAAAAAGAGTGACCCAAAGTGTTTTGGGTCCGTGTACACCATGGGAAGATATGCATACCTTTCTTTTCATGGGGCAATTCATGGTATTCTTGGAATCCTATTTTTATGGCTCAAAGTCAATAAATCACTCATAACTTCAAATCTACTTGCAACTCACAAGTTTACTTAATATACAATTAAAATAGACACTTATGGCTTTCCGATGCATTTTACTTTGAAGGTTACGGAAGCAGTGGCTCAAAGATATCCTCTGCTAAAGTGACCCTATGAAATGCATAAAAATGGCATGCCATGACTAGTCAAATGAGGGGCAAGGGAAATGAAAGGCACCGTAAGGTGCCGGCGAAGCTCCTTGACCTACTCAGCATCTTATTTTGCCTGGGCATCATGTCGATGCCCAGTTTTCGATTTTTACCTCACCGCTTTGCGGTTTTTTGATTCCATTGTATAATTATGACATTGAATGAAGCAACAGTGAAGTCAAATCACTGTCGCTGGCCTTTGTTAAATTTCCCCAAAGGCCAGTTCATGGTTTCGCGATTTTGGTCGCACGGGCGCCAACTGGCGGTAGTTGCGCGAACTGGCGCGACGCCGGTTCACGCAGGCGCCGAACCCAAAATCCAGGTCCTGTACGTTTGCGAATTTCACGGAAATTCGCCCACAAATATGAAGGGATTTTCATTCCCTATCGATTGACGCAAAAAAACCAAAAAACTGCGCCTAGTCCCCTGAAGTTTCCCAAAGATTCAAGTTTCGGGGAACTTGGCATGAGGACTTGTTGTGGAAAACAAAGTACAGTTTGTGACCTGAAGAGGGGGGGGTAAAGGATGAGTAGTGAAGGACATAGGCGGGGGTTTTGGGGGGTTGTCTGACACCAAACACTCCCCTCCCCAGCTCAGTGTACCCACTGAGGTGGAAGAAACCACCAGGTGGTGGCAGACACAAAACATACAAAGGGATGGGACGGGTGGATGTAAAATTGTCCTAAACGGCCAAATGTTTTTTACACTCCCCTCCCCAGACCAACACAGGATCTGAGTTGGCGCCTGCTCTCAATGAAAAACAGGTGGCCGCATCAGCTTTCCACTCCCGTCCCCAGCTCAACGCCGGGGACCAAGTTGGCGACCACTTTCAAAGAAAAAGCTACGGCCAACTGGCGAGTGGGCAAACTATGTACCTAAGAACTGAGGTGACTACCTGCAGTACGGCTTCCCACTTCCACATATGTACAAGAGTGAAAGGGCCCGCTTGCCATCAGCGGGTGAAAAAATAGAAAAAGGTAGCCATTCTCAGCAATGGCGGGCAGGACAAGAGAGAGATGGGATAGTATACAATAAAATACTATAAACTGCCTGAAATTCAGCACCAAACACAGAAACAGATCGGGGCCTCGTCCTGTCATGGTCCTGAGCTGTTTAACGTACCCCGGTGCGGACGTATGTGCGCTGGCGGTGGGAGAGGTACCAGCAGGAAGGTGGTATTCTCATACCCCAGGTACCTCGATGCCGAAGCACTCCAACGTACCCTGCTGGCGTTCGCGGTTCCCCATAGGCCAGTCCCCTTGGACAGTGCTTGCGCACCAGTCTTATTGCACATTATACCATGCAACCGCCTGGCCTTCAATCACACGAAGGCCGAAAAATCAAGTCGCACACCCTGCTTATTCTGCGCTGTATGTCCGTTTAGACTCGGGTCTTCACAGCCATTCCCATGACCTGGCAAGCGCTGGGGGTTCACTGCATTGGCTGGCACTCTAGGTCGGAGCCACTCCAAGCCAATCCAGGTACATGACCCCAACTACTGCCCCGCATCGCCCCTGCGCGATGCATTTCAGGACTCTGAGATACCCCAGGGCGTCAAGTCCAGAGATATCCCAGGAGGAGAAGGAAAGGGAGTTACTGCAGACCTGCAGGTCCAGAGATACCTCAGAGGGAAGAAAAGAGAGAGGGAAACACCATAGATGCCACCTGACTCACTGCCCACTGTAGGCCAGAGACCGGCTCAGGGGCTGCAGCGACATCCAGGCGGATGTCAGGGGGTGGAGGATCTGCCTGATTCAGCCCCAAACTAGAAGCCAGGCAGGACAGTTTATAGACACCCTCAGGCTGGGCATCAGGACAGCAGATCAGTCGGTCCAGCCACAGCTTGATTTCCCTGAGGGAATCAGTGGACACCGTGATGTGGTGCCGCTGATTGTAGTCCAGCCAGTCTTTATTGATGTCGTGCAGGAAAGCAGTGACATCATGCCATTTGGGCCGGTCCAAACCCCGGTATTTGACTTTCCACCAAGGGTTGCCGGCTTCGAACGGCTGTTTGGACTTCTTCGCTTTCCCTCGAACCTTACCCCTATACTCATGGTCCAGGACGTCCTCGACAACATAGGAGTCGTCGTGGAGGTCCCGACGCTCAGAGTAATGATGGAGGGGGGGGTTCACGCCATCCCGTCGGGGTATATAGGGCTTTAGCCTTCCCACCGACAGAATGACCTCCTTACCGTTCAGGTTTACTAAGTATGTATTCGTGGAAACCTTACGGAGGATCTCTGCAGGGCCCTGCCATATCCTGTCCAGCTTGGGATGTAGGCCAGGCTGGTCGGTCCTATTTCGCACCCATACGCGGTCTCCCTCCTTAAACTGCAGAGACGGGTGTTTTTTGAGGAAGGCCTGGTACTCCCGGGCATGAAGGTCAACCAACTTTGATTGGATGAGCTGGCGTTCGTCCTGAGCCCTGCGGAAGTACTCGGTCGCATCCTCCACCCCGGTATCCACGGTCAGGGGGGGTACCTCGCCAAACCCGATAGGGTCCCGGCCGAAAACCAGCCGGTGCGGTGAGTAGGGTGCGATGGGGCCCGGTAGGTCATTAAGACCCCACAGGGCAAATGGCAGGGCATAGATCCAGTCCAGCTTGCGGAACACCAAGTATAGCCGCAAAGCATTGAAAATAGACTGGACTGCCCGCTCCGCACGCCCAGTACTCTGTGGTCTATACACTATAGACTTGGCCTGGGTAATGCCAGTCAGACCACAAAGGGCGTCGAAGAACTCTGAGGAGATGATGGACTGGTTATCAGAATGTATCTCCCTGGGCATCCCAGTAAAAAAGGCACAATAGTGCAGAAATAGGGCGGCGGCTTTATGGCTCGTCAATCCCTCTTGTCTACATGGAATGGCCAGCATATAACCTGTCAACCGACACACGATAACCATCGCATAGTCCACCTTCACCCCTGTTTCAGGATGTTTAACTTCAGGCAGGGATACAACGTCCATTGCCACTGATGCAAAGGGATAGGAGGGCACGGGGAAGGGCTCACATGAGTCAGGATGTGGGCCCCTTCGTGCCTTGGACTGTGCACATACCACACAGGCATCCACAACCTCCTTCACTCTGTCCCGAAGGTTATCCTCGGACAGATTTCGGACATGGAACTGTCGCTTGAACAGTTCCAGGGTTTTGGGGGTACCTGGATGTGCAAAGTAGTGCACTGCTTCTATCACCTTGGTCAGGATGGCCACAGGAACCACTGCCCTACCATCCACCCTGATATGGGGGTGTCCCCATTGTGGTTCATGCCACCGGTAGATGCCATACTCAATGTTTTTCTTGATACCCCAGTCAAGCAGGACTTTCAGGTTGGGGTCCTCAGCGTAGTATGGTTCCCAATCCTCATACACGGTGGGGGCACATTGACAGATGTGACGGAAGCAATCAGGGGGTGGGTGGCATGAGGAGACTCCCTCATCACATGGGCCATACCATGGAGGTCTGAATCCTCAAAGAACTCAGGACTCACGGACTCTTCAGCCTCAGAACCATAGTCAGGATCATCAGGATCACTGTGCAGGAGGTTCAGGACACCACACGTGTTAATCTTATGGTGATCCAGGCAATCAGGACACCGAGCGGGGTCCGCAGTGAGTGGCCGATCAGCAGGAAGGGGGTCCGGAGTCACCTGGGCCCTGTATTTCGGAAAGAGCAGAGCATCAGCTGCCCTCTGGGCATCCAGCTTGTCCGGAGTGGCCGTTTCCAGGCTGGCGCACTCATAATGAAAGCAGGGGTAGTGGCTGGCCGCGCGCAGATTGCTGTACCTGCTGCAGTGACCATGGCACTTGGACGTATGGCTGCACGGGGGTCCAGACTCACTCCCTTCGCGAGATATGGACAGCCGATCAATGAGGGCATCATTTCGGGCCTTTTCTTGGGCTTCCCAGTCCTCATACCCCTTGAGGTCGGCGTCCGAACCATGAAAGTTGGTGTCATCCGCCAGCCCCGCAGGGTAGGCCCACCGGCTCATCCCGTCCGCGACATCATTGTCCTTACCCGGCTTGTATACGACAACAATGTTGTACCGGGAAAGGAATTCATGCCAACGGCCGCGACGACCCAGGGGCCCAGCCATGGTACAGAGATCCTCCTTGTACCATGACTCGAGGGACTTGTGGTCCGTGAAAACAGTGACCTTACACCCTGATATCCAGCTCTTGAACTTGAGGAGGCAGGACACCAGTGCGTAGGTCTCCTTTTCTCGCACAGACCACGCCCTTTGTCCGGTAAAGCCCAGGGCTTTGCCCTCAGGACCATACGGGATCTGGCCTTCGAGTTTTTTTGAGTAGAAGGCGCAAGGAGCCCAGCTACCATCAGGCAATTGCTGCTCCAACACACCGCCTATGCCAAAATCCGAGGCATCAGTGTGAATCGCATATTCACCCGTGTCATTGGGGATATACAATGCACACTTCTCGCACAGTGCCTCCTTGATTTTGGCGAAACTCTGCCTCATGGTCTCAGTCCATTCAATGAATTTGCGGTCCTTGGGGACCTTGCATTTGCCTCCCTCAGGCGCTCTCTCATACTTCCCTTTCAAGCTGTCCATCAGGGGCGCAGCCAGGGAAGCATATTGGGGTATGTAAATGGAATACCAATTACATACTCCGAGAAATCCCTTCATCTGCTTGGGGGTACGAATCATGGCCTCAGTCCAGTCACGAACTGCAGCCACTTTCTCGGGGGTGGGGGATCTCCGTCCCTGGTGAAGGATGTGACCACAATATTTAACCCTTTGACAGAAAAGGTGGCACTTTTCCTCCTTCACTTGGAGATGGTGGTCAGCCAGGCATCGAAAAAGTTTCCTGACCAACTCATAGTGCTCAGTTATGGCCTCTTCATCGAGGGCACAACTGTCCAAGAGCTTACCCTTACCCCTGGAAGCCTTGGAGGGGGGCGTACCCACAAGCAGATCATCAATATAGGCCCTTACCGAGGGAGGCAGGTGCCTGATGCAGTGGGTGACCATTCTCTGGTAGACCTGTGGTCCCACTTTCACCCCCATGGGCAGGACGTTCCACTGATACACTCCCCACGGGGTACAGAAAGCCGTCAGCGGACGACTTTTCTCCGTGAGGGGCATCTGGTAGAACCCATCCTCAACGTCGAGGATGGTCCAGAGATGGTTCCCATGCTGTCGCTGGAGGAGGTCCTCAATCACCGGTAGGGGGAATTCATGTCCCTCGAGACATGAATTCAAGTACCGATAATCAATGACCAACCTCCACTTGTTTACCCCAGGTTTCGGCACCAAAAACCCACGTGCCACCCAAGGGCTTTTGGATCCCTCAATCCACCCCCTTTTCTCAAAACCTTGGACCTTTTCTTTCAATGCCTCTTCCCGCAGACCTACTGCTCGGATGGGGCTGAAGGCCACAGGTTTTGAGCCCTCTTTCAGCTCCAGCTTGACCCGACCATCAGGTCCCCTCTTGTTGGCATTGGCCTTGATCTCCTCCCAATTATTCCGCTCTGAATTGAAAACTGTGTCCTTGAATTCATCAAGGAGCTTTTTGCGGTACGACTCCACCATCTTCTGAAGATGGGGGTCTGAGAACTCCTTGGCATCGGCCTCTAGGACGGACCGCACTGACCGAGTCCTCGAGTGGAAGAGTTGCTGGGGGGGGGTCCTGTGATCGACCCAATTGGCAGTCTCAGTGCCAACGGGGTCCATCATCCAATCTACCACTTTCTGGCTGGAGATGGAGGCCTCTACCTTCTCGAGGTGATTCAGGGTGAGTTTGGGGGCAGCAGGGCTGTCCCGGGACGATGACTCCACTTCGGATCGCCGATTGGGGTCATTTCTGTCTTCCTGTGAGCTGGGCTTGTGGAATGCTGGATAAATCAAATCAATGTCGGGCGAGTCAGGGGGGCCATACCCTTCCTTTGCCCTCTCCAGTGCCAGGACATTCCAGTTCCGGCGCTTCTTGCCCACGGGTCTCTTGCCGAGGCCCGGGGCTGCAGTGGTACCCTCAGGACGCCAGGCTCCCTGATGGAGGACCTCTTTGAGGTCAGGATCACCCAAGGGCTGTTTCCAGCTGGTCTGGTTCAGTCCCTCTTGTTCAATACCAAGTGCATCGAAAAGTACAGCCCGGTACTGCAGGTGACCCTCCTGAGAGAGCATTTTACCCTTCCCATTCCAAAAAATACTCTCCCCTTTCGGTATGTCCCACCAATCCACTGCAATCTCCCCTAAACTCCAAAACCACTTCTCTCTCTTTCGGACTGGTACCACTATAACCCCCTTACCCCCTTCCCATATGACCTTTTGCACCGTTTCCGGCAGCTCACGAGCTGGCGGGAACAAAAACAAAGTATGATGCTTCCCTCCCCAAGGGCACATATACCCTTTCGGTGCCTTCTTGGTCTTACGGGGGGGTGAGAGTCCAGTCCGATTTCGCTTCTTCACTCTTCTTCCCCCACGTCCCTGACCCCACCCACGCCACTGTCGACCCTTCTCACGCACTCCTCTCACAGTCCTGAGGCGGTCAAAGGGGCTGAGTGTGGGCTGGAGAGGCTCGGTAGTCCCCAAAGCTCTTCCAGCCCATTCACACAACTTTTCGCGCCATAGCGGGCGCAGGTCGTATCTTTCATTCTTGAATATGCCTGGCCGCCTCAGTTTCCGCGGTATCCCAGCGGACTGTCGGGGTCGTATCGGCGGGATCTCCTGAGAAACCCCGGTGGGGGCTGGACTTGCCATGGGGGCTTTGTCCTGTGGGTCCTGCAGGTCCATGACACTAATGTTCATGGCACCAAATTCCACACCCCCGTGGTCCCGTGAGTACCCTAACCGGCCCATGAACTCATCGGGCGGATCGAAACCCAAGGAACCTTCATCACCCGAACAGGATTCGAAATCCTGATCGTGGACATTAACCGACCGGACTCCTGAGAGTTCCTGGTCGCCGATGTCCAGCCAATCCTCGGCGAAGACCGCGATCATCTTGGTCAAGTCCCCAGAGACTTGCAACTGGGCGGCAGGACCTTGATCGGACGGCTCTTGCCGGATATCAGGGGAAGGAAGTACAGTGGGGGTAGGAAAAAGGGAAGAAAGGGTCTCGTCGACCATCGCCTCTTTGGTCTGGTCCCAGTCTGCACCAGCTGCCGGGACCCTCAGTTGCAATCTGATGGGCTCACCAGTCGTTGGCACTTCAGGCCATGCTGAATGCTTTTCTGGCTGGACGGAGTGGGGTGCCTTAGCCTGATGGCACAAGCCAGCCAAGAGGGATGTCATGATGCATAGGGCGTCCACCAGCTGTGGGTCGCCCCTTGTTGGCGCTGAAGCAGGGGGAGTATCTTTTTCAATCCACCCTCTGGAATTCTGGTGAATCCCAGCCTGGGCGGCTATACTCCCGGACAGGGCGAGTACAACTGACACTAACTTATGGTAATCCCATCCTGTGGACTGAGATTCTGGGTCACTGCCTTTGAAGGCAGCCCCAGTCAGTTTGTGGACCGCTGATGGGTCCTCTCTCAAGCCCTGCTCAGGCTGTAATCCTGCTGAACTCGGCGTCAACAAACTGCCCTGCAACTCAGGTGTAATGGGGATGATGGTCGAGGGTATGACCTGGGCATCAGGACCGCTTCCACAGCTGGTCCCTGCCGGTGAGAGTAGAACCTGTGAAGGCCTCTCCATCATTTCCTGAGGTACAGATTGTGTGTTCAAGATTGTGTGTGTAGTGTCAACTGTCGCATGAGGTGCTGTCACTTCAGAATAGGTCAGGGTATCGATGGTGGGCGACGGACTGTTGAACCGTTCAGACCAAGGCACAGAAGTACCCAGGCTGCCCTGTGCCCTCTCGCCCGCACAACTTACGTCCTGCGTTTGTGGAGCGCAGAGGTATCCCGCGGAGGCAGGGACATGGCACCCATCGACGAAGGCAGATCTGACTGAACCCTCGTCCCGATTGAAATCTGAAGGACCATCCTCAGTGACCGTTGGCGCAGAAACAGAGTATAATGGGACGACCGACTGAATCGGGTTGTCCCTCTCAACCTGGGTCAGTTCCAGCCCAGGTGGAGGCTCAGAGGCCGGGACAGTGATGGTCTCTCCACTGAGATCCTCTTCAAAAATCAATGACCCTTGCCCTGGGAAGACTGCCAAACCATACCGAGCCAATAAGGGATACCCCACTATGGCTCTGGGCCCAATGTCAGCGATGTACAGAGTTGCATCAGGACATCGGGCTCGGACGTATTTCCCTTTGTGTGATACGGGGAGTAAGAGGGCCCCATGTATACAATGGGTGCCTCCCTTCAGGGAATTGGATCCAGCCCCAATCAGCCGTATTCGACTGTCAGCCTTGGTACGGACCAGATCTGGTACCAACTCATATCCGATGACCCCTATGGCTTCAAAACCCGTGTCGATGATGCACTGAAAGTCCAGCGCCGACGACAGGGGCTCCAGGGACTTCAAAAAGAAGGTCCCTGGCAGGATCAGGCCTTTCCTGGCTGCTGAGTCCACTACCGCTGATCGGGGCGGTCTCAGTACCTCCTGTTCATCCCCCTTGAGTACCACCGCGAGGCGCACCGCGTATTTTTCTGTAAGTGCGGCTAGCCCCATCTGCTCAGATTTTCAGACATTCTGCCCAGATTGGCTACATTTTGGTCATTTTCTTTGCTTCGGCGGAATTGCCGCCTCGCAGCTCAGTCACAGGATATTTCCTATATATTTCTGATATGCCGGATTTGATTCCGCGGTCCAATTCCCGTAAATCCGCCGCATTCCGCTATTTTAGCTGGAATCGCCATTTGCCGTTGACGCGCGCTCGCGGCCCAGATCGGCCATACAATTTTACATAAATGGATTATTTAAATTCATTCGGACAGTTTTGGACACTCAGATGTATTTAGAATAATTCCCCTCAATTTTCTTCATAGACTGGGATTTTCTGCCGGACCACAATCAGCATGGACCTTGCTTCTGTTGTCGCTGCTCTCGCCTCCGTTGGTGTCCGTGTCTCTGGTTCCAACCCCAATAACAACATCCAGGGAGACTCCTCGCGTGCCTGCCCCACTGGTCTTGCCGGCTCCGAGCCCTCCGGCACCCACATCGACCCAGGGCAGCACTTTCATGGTAGCAGAGGCTACCTGAATGTTGTTCCTTTGGTGTCCCAACCACAGCTAGCCCCTCAGTACGGCCCCGTAGACTCCGCAACCTCCGGAGAAGTAACCATCACGCTCCCGTGGTGCTGTGCGAACGAGGCCTTGAGAGGAATGCCTTGCGCAAGCCCAAATTGCCCAAGAAGGACCCAAATCAGCAGCTGTGGAGGCCCAGATTACAATCAAGATCCCAGTCGAAATTGGCCATCAAGCAGCTGGAATCTCCCAGCTTACGCTAATGGCAACGCTCCGGTGGAGCTTACGGACTTGGCGGGGACCAATACTCCCTACCAATGTCCACATTTCGAGACCATCGATGCCGAAATTGACGACATTGAGATGGGTGGTCCAGGTGAGGTACCTACCTTCAATCGACCAGCCTCATGGGCACAATGGGACAACCATTTGTCGCCGGAAGTGACCCGTAACCTTGAGGCGCTTGAGGCCCTGTGTCTATTAGCCACGTCTAGGCTGATAGGACAAGAAAGAATCGCCTCCGAATTTTTATTTGAATATTTTTTCCTTCTTCAAGAAGAAATTAATACCAGGATGTGGTGGTGTTCTCAAGAGGATGAATCTTTTTCCATTTTCTTGCAGATCTGGGAGGCAAGCCCCTTCCCGAAGGAGAAGACTAAGGCACCGGTTGCCGGGCCCTCCGCCCCCCATCCCTCTGTCTCCATCCGCGACGATCTAGCCGCCGCGGTTGAGGAAGGAATCTTAGAGGCAGCTAGGCAGGCAAGCCTGGAAATTAGGACTGAAGGAGCTCCCCAAGTGGACTCCTGGCTGCGAACCACTGAGATTAGCGGTCCGACAGCCTGCTCAGGTCCTTCAGGACACGGTATGTACTGTCCTGCCGACTGCTCTTGCAGATCACAGCGAGACTCTGAGCTCCAATTGCTCAAAGATCAAATGCAACTCATCATTCAGACTTTGGGAATTAAAGATCTTTTCAAGACCCACATGAGGTCTGAGGGCGCATCATCGGTGGATCAGGCAACAGATCCGTCGGAGGAGGCGACAGAAATTTTTTCGATTGCTCCTTCGGTGGACTCTAAGACCACCGATGCACGAATCAGCAGGACTAAGTTAAAGGAAAGGGTTACAATCTCTCGATCTCAGAGTAGATCGGCGAAGGCTAGGACTGAGGTACAGAATGCCAAAAGAACTGCCTCCCGAACTACCCTTCCTGCTGTTGATTCCAATGCAATTGCCCAGATGTTGCTCGCCCAGACCCTCGCCGGAGCTGGTGTGGCTAATGATGCCGCCAAGGTGTCTACCATTACGGCCGGTGTTGGGCTGGATTCACTCCTAAATCCCACTTCATTGCGACTCCGTCAGGTTGCCAAGCAACCAAAGTATAATGGGAACCCCAGACGTTGGCCTCAGTTCCAACGGGAATTTAAACTGTGGGTTAAGACTCAAAAACTCCAGGATGATCAGTTCCTGATGGCCCTTCTGGACTGCCTTGAGGGAGCGCCGGCCAATACATGGCTCAGAACCTGGAGTGATCGTGAAGATTCAAGTTCCCCCCTTACCTTTGATGAGGTGTGGGAACAGTTGGAGGTACGTGGATCTCGACTGCCAGAGGACCATTACCACCAGATGTTGAAGAATTTTCCTTCGTTTTCTCGATTAATCTTGCATGAGGTGCAGGACAAGAGACAGCGCTTCTGGAATCTCGTAGAAGAATCTGAACATTCAGGCGAAAAATTTTCTAGTGCCGAGCTGAAAAATCTGATTTTTGACAAAATCCCCTCAGAAACCGCCGCCACCCTTCGGAATCGACAGTCCGAAGAAAAGGTCAAGACCTGGTGGGCGGAGATCGATGGCTTTGATGCCTCGGCGAACCGGTTTACCGTCAGGGAGGCACTTCAAAAGTGCGCCCCCACGTCGTTTACCAAGGTGAAATTCACTGAAAACACGTGGAAAATCAAGTTCAATGAACACGAGGATCGGGACTTGTTTGTCCAAGTTCTCAATAGGGGAGTAAGTTTCCATGGCAATCGCCTGAAGGCCAGGAACTGGGTGTTTTCGTTCACTCCGCAGGAACTGTGGGAAGAGGTTGAGAGGCTCGCTGACGCCGCCAATCAAAATTTCCATGAGGGTCTTGGAGGAAACAGGAATACCCAGCAAAACACCCAAAATGGGGCCCAAAAGGGCAACAAAAAGGTGAATGACACCCGGAATGTTCAGGATCATTGTAGCATCTGTCTGCTTCTAGGTTCTACGAACCGAGCTAAGACGCATTCCACTGCTAATCACCGATGGTCTGCTTACGATCACAAGGTGATTGGCGAAAATGTCAGTAATCCTCAGAATTCAGACAGGAATGACAGACAGGTGCATGGTGCCAAGGGGGGAAAGGGTAATTCGACCCCCTCCGGTGGAAACAAAAACACCGGAGGCCCTGGCGGGTCCCAAGGCAAAGGGAATCGGACTCCATCCGGTTCCGGTGGGCAGCCGAATGGTCAGACAGGTCCAAATTTCAACGCCGGAGGCGGAAATCGAAATCCAGGCCAAACCCCTCAATCCGGTCAAAACAAAGGAAATGCTCCAGGATCACAGGGTAAGGGTAAGGGAAATCCTTCGGGAACCCCCTTCTCTGGTAAGGGCAGAGGGCGTGGCGACGGTGGTGGCCCATCATCCGGCGGCCGTGGCCGTGGGCGAGGAAAGGGCAACCATCGTGTGGATCAGGTCTCAGGTGCAGACCAGGTGTCTGATGCGGATCGAGATTACGTCGAAAACGCTCTGAATCCAGCGGATGATCCGTTCCAGGATGAATGGATCGACGAATCAGGCTGTGTTCACAACGTTAACGCAGCAGCTGGAGGTCAGAACGCCTAGGGGAGCCACGAAAATCGCCCCTCCCCAGGCGATTTCAGGCATGATCCCCAAATTCCTGATCGACCATTACTTGATGTAGGGTCGCTTGTCTCCTCTCCCCTGGATCCGGTGACGGATCCTTCTGCTGTAGTGGATGAGGTTGGTGTACAGTCCAAGCACAGGGCTCGTCAGTTTGTCACAAAGCTGTGGGTCTCTGATTGCAAGGGAAATTTCCACCTCGCCACTTGTTTGTGTGATAATGGATCGGAGGTAAATCTCCAATCCAATGCATTCTTACCCGACGACTGCGTGTTCGAGTCGCCTCATCCTGTTACCCTCGAGGGAGTTTCTGGACATTCTCTCGCAGGTGGGCAACGCGGTTGTTATATATCAACCCATTTGGTCGCTCAAGACCTTTGGGAAGAGCAAAATGTGGAAGAAGTTGTCCTTAAGGATGACTACTTCTACCGTGCTGACATAAAATATGACCTTTATTTGGGGCATCCTTGGCTTCGCAAGAACAGGGTAGCGCCCGTAGGTCATCGTCGTTGTTTTTTGCTGGAGTCAGGTCCCTTGGAGCGTCCTGAATTTCGTTTTTTGCACGCAGGGTTTAAAAGTGCAGAAGAATTTTTGAAGCAAAGAGTGACACCAAAATTTGGTGAAGATGTCACCATTGCAGAGGTGAATGGGAGTGCCGATTACTCCCAAGAGTTAGAATGTCTTCGTAGGGACTCCCAGCCACGACGCCCTTCGCGCTGGCACTCTTCATCTTACAGAGTTGTCGACAAATGGCGCGATGCAATTTGTGAATACTTTCATGAACACCATTCTTTTTGGCCCCAGTATGATGCATTTGCTAACCGCACGAACAAGCGCTTTGACAAGCACTTCAGCGACGCTTGGACCCACAGATGGGACAAGAAGTTGTGGATTAATCCTCCGTTTCACTTAATCCAGCAGGTCATCCACAAAATCAAGCAAGATAAAACCCAGGCAATTTTGGTTGTGCCCTTGTGGGACGACAAGCCTTGGTTTCAGGAATTACAGGACATTTGTGTAGATTACATCGAACTTCCCAGGAAGATTAAGCTGTATGCCAGAGACGACACAGGTCCCCTGCCACAGCGCTCCTGGAGTTCGCTTGCATTCCTGGTGGATGGAAAGCTTTCTGACTCTAATTCTGCTGATTCTAGTACAGATTCCTGTGTTGGGTCTGAATCTGAGGTTGAGCGTGGTACTGATGATGAATCTATTTTTTCTGATTTTTGTTCGTCAGATACCCAAGGTGATTCAACGACCAATGGATCCGCCTCGGCTCCCTCTTCACCCATACGGTCGACATCGAAAAGAATCTTCAGTGCACGGGCGAGGAAAAATCCCCAATCGCGCCGCAAATTCAGAGTTTTTTATGAAAAACCCCCTGTGGAAGCTTTCATGGATCCTTTCGAGGAGCTGGATCGCGAGGAAAATCTCTGGGATTTCGGCACACGACCCACCTATCTTCAGGAGGCAGTTGATACGGACCTGTTTAGGGACATCCGTAAGAAGATTCTGCCTGCCAAAGCCGAAGAAGTCGCCAAAGTTTTTTCGACAGTAATTCCTGGCGATCAGGTGGACACTGAATTGTGTTCGAGGTCAAGAGAAAAGATTTTTGAGGAACGGAAGGATACAACCCTTTCAGGAAAGTTGATCAAAGATCCCCCTGTCCGTGGACAGTTCGGTGAAGCCTTCATCGAGCTTCGTGAAGGGTACAAGGCAAAAAAACAGCGCCCTTATGAAAATCATGGACACAAACATGAGATTCTCAGAAAAATCATCGAGAGAAATCTCAGGGAATTTGGTTGGCTTGAGGGTTGTATGACCAGCGAATGGTGCTGTTCACCCTTCACAGTCCCGAAGCCACCGCCTGCAGACCAGAACACCATTGATGGTTGGCGAATGGTGGTTGATTTTCGTAATCTCAACGCCGAAACAAAGGCGGATTCACACCCCCTGCCCCTCATTGAGGAGGAAATCGCCAAGAGGGCAAGAGGTCGTTTGTTCTCTGTGCTGGATCTCCGTCACGGCTTTCACCAAATGCCGTTGAGGAAGGACAGCAGACCTCTTACCTGTATGTGCACGCCATGTGGCCCAGTCCAGTGGACCGTCATGCCCATGGGATTGAAGAACGCCCCCTCATTTTTTCAAAGAATGATGGAGGATGTGCTGTTCACAACCCATCCTGAGCTTCGTGCCTTCGTGAGTGTGTACATAGATGACATAATCATCGCGACGGAGGGGGAGGGACTGACCGAAGCCGAGCTGGTGGCCCTACATGAGAAGCAGCTGAACCAAGTTTTGGATATTCTTGACGCCAATCAGCTGATCTGTGGGCCAAAGAAGGGAAAATTATTTTTAAAATCAGTCGAATTTTGTGGTTCTCTCCTAGAGAATGGCACTCGACGACCCAGTCCAGGGAAGCTCGTCGCTATTCAGAAGTGGAAGCGCCCTGAGACGATCACGGAGTTGCGAGGATTCCTAGGTTGTTGCAATTTTTACCACACTTTTGTGCCGAATTATGCCAAATTTGCTGCCCCCCTCACTGAATTACTGAAGGTAGGGAGAGATGCAGGCAAGGCAGGTTCAAAGGTTCGTGTCAAGTGGACTGACGAGTGCGAGGAGGCCTTCCATCACTTGAAGGCAGCCCTCTGCGAAGTCGCCACGTTGCATGTGCCCCAATTTGACCGACCCTTCTACATTAGAACCGACGCATCTAGGTACGCGATCGGAGCTGTCCTTGAACAGGTTGATGAAGCCACCGGCGATCATTACCCTCTTGCATTTTGGTCACGGAAGCTAGCCCCACGCCAAATGCAATGGTCGCCGCGTGAGCAAGAAACGTATGCCATAATTTGCGCTCTAAAAAAGTACCAATCGTGGGTGGGCACCAATCGAGTCGAGGTCCTGACGGATCATCGATCTCTGGAGTATTGGGCCACTGAACACATTGATACTGTCGCGAGCCCAGCTGGTCGACGGGCCAGATGGCACGAATTTCTCTCTCTGTTTGACCTCCATGTGTCGTATTTGCCTGGAAAACACAACACGGTAGCGGATGCTCTGAGCCGATGGGCTTACCCCGCCTCAGAGGGGCTGCAAAGTACCAACATCCATGGTACGGAGCAGGACCGCCATGTCATCATCGAATGGGATCAGGAAGAAAAGAAACTCATTCGACGTGCATGCATGCAGTGCGCTGTTAAACAGCACGCATTGCCGTGTCACGACATCACGGCCATCACAGATCCGGCGCATGCTCACGAGATCTGCACCAAAACGATGAAAGTCGTGGAAAATGTCACCGATCCCTCCACAGGGAGTGTGAAACGGTTTGACTACACCCGACGAGTAAATCGATTTCGGTTGATCGAGGGCATTAAGCGCCGAGATCCGGCCAAAACTCCACCCCTGCCTAAGGATTCCCTTATCATCCGAGACTGGACGTCCGATTACCTGCAGGATCCCATGTTTAAAGAGGTCTTTGGAAATCTCAAATCCAAAGATGCTCACAGGGATGGGATTTTTCCTGAGTACTCGTTGGATGGGGGGAAGCTGTGGATGGAGGGTAAATTGTGTGTGCCAGACGCCCTAGCCCCCCGAGTGTTAAACTGGTGGCACAAATGGGAGTCCCCCCACGCACATGGCCGTCGACTGTGGTCGATGATTAAGCATAGGTTGTTTGGATCGAGGCTCTACACTCATTGCATGAAAGTAGCTGCCGGATGTGCCCAATGTGCAGTCTCGACGCCTCCCAGCGCGAAGAAGCACGGCCATCTGAGGCCTCATCCTATTCCGGAGCGTCTCTTTAACAGAGTCACCAGTGATTTCTTCTATCTCGGTGAGCTCGATGACGAAGAGTGCCATTGGACTAACAAAAAAGTCAATGGTGTGCTCCTTATTCAGTGCCGTCATTCCGGCTACATTCAAGTGTTGCCTTGCAACATTGAGTCGATGACTGGCAAGGCTGCCGCCAAGTGGTGCGCGCAGACCTGGATGGGAGGCTGGGACGTCCCATCCGAGGTGGTCACGGACTCAGGCAAAGAGTACACCTCCGAATGGTGGAGAGAATTGTGTGCTCGCCTTGGAATCCACCACCTCAGGTGTGAAATCCACTCGCATCGAGCGCTGCCTGGCGAAAGAGCCGGCCGCTCTGTTATAAATATGCTTCGTAAGGAGCTCGCGAGTGAGAAGGATTTCCACTGGCTTGAAGTTCTCTTCGCATTGCTTCGCCGTTACCACAACACGCCTTTGTATCATGGCCTTTCTCCAAATGAAATTGTCTTTGGACGAAAGAAGTGTTGGTGGAACATGCCGTTGAATAATCCTCGCCCCTGTAAGGATGCTTCGCTGTTTTTGGACGAAGTCCAACGAGCAGATAAATCTGTGTCGAAATTAATCGAAAAGCATCAAGCTGACTGGCTTTGGGTTCAAAATCAAGGTCGAAAAAACCCCCACAATTTTGAAGTCGATGATCGAGTTTGGCTTCGAAAATCCGAAACCACCCTGGACGGAGATGACAAGCTTCTTCCCTTGTGGGAGGGGCCATTTGCTGTTACAGCACGTCTTGGGGAGAACAGGTGGAGGATCCGTGTGGATGTCAGCAGGGAAATTGACGTTTCGGGCGATCGCCTCAAGAGAGAGATCCCCTCCCCTAAGGATCGAGTTAAACCTCTTTTTTGGACTGCAAAACACTTGTCCGATCGGGTAATCGAAGGGGGAAAGTACGAACTCAAGAGGATTGTTGAAGCAAGACGTGACGCCAAGGGCGAATGGGAATTTTTGTGTGAGTGGAGGGGCTTTGATTCCAGTCACAACAACTGGGAACCAGCCCAATCTTTTGTCCATGGATACACCAAGGGGTTCATAGACTTCCTCAAGAAGCACCCCGAAATTGGTGTACTCCTGACAGATTGTTTGTCGAAACCAGACAGACAAGTGGAGAGCGACGGAAAACGACCTGTGGTGAATCGAGATCCAGCCTTTTACGGCCCTCAGCAGCCACATTCCAGGGCTGATCCGTCGATCCCCCCTCCTGTGGTCAGGCCAGCCCAGGAGCCAAATGAGGACCAAGCTTCGAGTTCGGCCGCTGATTTGCAGCGCCCAAGCCGTACCAGGGCCCGACCAGACAGGTTGGTGGTCACCTGTATTCGTGCTTGGCCGAATTGAGAAGCCATCCTACCACATTCTGCTCAACCCACTGTTCATTCTTTCTGTTTATGTCATGATGTGGAGAACTGCGAATGTTTGATAATTTGACGTCAATCAACTTTTCTTTGGTCTCCGTTCGGCAGACAAGGCGTAGAAACGCTGACGGAGTGTGCTGCCGTGTTCAGAAAAAACCAAACTCAGGCTTAATTCAGGCAGATTCGGGGTAATCTTGTCTCTGTTGGTCTGTGCATCTTTGGAATTTGGCTACTCGTGCAGATGGAAGCAAATGTACATAATCAAAACGCTGCGCAGCGACATTCACCCCTACAGGCAACCCCTGTAGTACTGGCTGCCCTAGAGGCGACGCCAGGAACTCAGATCTCACCTTCATTTGCTGTGATGCTGACGCCAAAGTCCAGATTCAGATCCAGGATCCTCAAATTTACCTTGAATTTCTCAGGTTTGTCCATCATTCTGCCACTGTTGCACGAAACCCAGACGTCAATTGTTCAGACAATCTTCATCTAGGAGCTCTAGGGACTTCTAACAGCAACCTCTGAAGTCCGTAAGCTTCGTTGTATTTTTGGCACACGCCAATGTGAGCTCAATTCGACCAGAAACTGTCGAGAATGGTGAATCCAAGTGTCTTGTGGGACTTCATCGAAAGATTGGCCTTGTCCAAGTCGATTGACACCACCGCCACTGTAAATTCGGTGTCTCTCAGTTATATACTGTCAGTAAAGTGCCTTCAGCGAACCTTCGGCGCGTTACATGCCAAGGATCCAGGGCCAGCATGTCCCATCATGATGCATCATCACATGATCCACATTTTGATAGAATCTGTTAGATGCTCGCGAACCAACGTGCCGGAAAGCACAATTGAGCTGAATAAACGACAATATATATTAACTTTAGTCTAAACGAAGGTGTTGGTAGTTTCAGTTGTACGCATTCCGCTTCATTTCACCTTCATCTCAGGGAAATTACTCATGTTAGGACAATTTAGGTTGATTTCCTTGTCATCTCCCATCATTCCTCGAAGATCTGTCGACGGCTTTGGCTAACTTCGTTGACGCTTATGATCTTCTGTGCACTTAGGGTCTGTAGACTACATGTGTATTTGTTTTACCGCTCTGTGATTGCTTAATCCCTTCAATCTCTGCCCAAATTCATTCTCATTTTGCTGAATCTTGTGATCATCCGCCTGATGCGCCAAATCTGAGCCACATGCTGTACTTTTCAGAACGACAAAAGCGGGATAACACGATGTAGAGTTCGGCGAGGACACCGTAGCGTGCCCGCGACAGCGAAACTGTGCCAGAGCGCTGAGATGTCACTCCAATTCTTGATCCCCCCACTCAATCCATCAATAATCTACCTCATTCTCAACCAATGCATGGTTTGGTATCGATTCTCGATACGTTTACATGCTTTTTAGCCCGTGACCTAATGTTTTACTGCACGGAGGACTGTTCGTCACTTCTCATTCTGTCTCATTTCAGGTTCATCCACCCTGATTCAGTGCCAATTCAGCCCAATTCAGGTCAGATCAAGCAGATTTCGCCTCGTCGAGGCTACATTTCTATGTTTTTCTGGGACTTACCCGCACTATGTTCTTCGTTGACGTAGCGACACACCCCAGTGTGTTTTTGGAGGGGGAGTGTAAGTGCGGCTAGCCCCATCTGCTCAGATTTTCAGACATTCTGCCCAGATTGGCTACATTTTGGTCATTTTCTTTGCTTCGGCGGAATTGCCGCCTCGCAGCTCAGTCACAGGATATTTCCTATATATTTCTGATATGCCGGATTTGATTCCGCGGTCCAATTCCCGTAAATCCGCCGCATTCCGCTATTTTAGCTGGAATCGCCATTTGCCGTTGACGCGCGCTCGCGGCCCAGATCGGCCATACAATTTTACATAAATGGATTATTTAAATTCATTCGGACAGTTTTGGACACTCAGATGTATTTAGAATAATTCCCCTCAATTTTCTTCATAGACTGGGATTTTCTGCCGGACCACAATCAGCATGGACCTTGCTTCTGTTGTCGCTGCTCTCGCCTCCGTTGGTGTCCGTGTCTCTGGTTCCAACCCCAATAACAACATCCAGGGAGACTCCTCGCGTGCCTGCCCCACTGGTCTTGCCGGCTCCGAGCCCTCCGGCACCCACATCGACCCAGGGCAGCACTTTCATTTTCACCCCACAGGCAGTCAACCCTCAGGCTGGGGTACCCTGGGCGTCCTGTGAGCGGGCCTACGCCCCGTCGCGTCCGCTCACGCCTCTAATTTCGCTTCCGGGGGGGTTTGGCAGCTTTCTTTGGCTGGGGCTTCAAGTGTGGATGGAGTTTCCAACACTGATCCGGGTTGTGCCAAGTGCTGCCACAACCCGTGCAGGGGGGTCCCTCCTTCCGACCCTTCTTTTTGGCCCCTGCGGGCGGTCGTAGGTGGGGATGCTTGCGGTAGCAAGTCTCCACCTTGTGACCCTTGAAGCCACAGAAACTACAGGGGGGTCCAGTCTTGGTGACTTTTTGCCCAAAAATATTGATTTCCAGCTCCTTGTCAGGGGACGCTGGTGGGCTGTCACTCTCTCCCTGTGCAGTGGGGGGGTACTCAGGATCCTGCAACAGGTTGTGGACCCCGGCAGGCGATGTGGAATACCCCTCGTCAGGGGGGCCTTCCTGCAGCTGGTTCACCTTGAACCCCTGGTGCCGCCTCCGCAAATGAGCCAGGTGCTCATCGGTTTTTTCCTGCTGCAGGAAGTAGACCTGCACAAACAGGTACAGCCGGACATAGTCAAATGACCGGCCGCACTTAGTTTGCTCTGCAATGACCTTTCGGGTCAAGTCAGAGTGCAGGCGGAGGGCGTCCAGCCAGTCCTTGCTGGCGTCCTCCAGGGTGACTCCTCCCCTCACCCTCTTGCCCCAATAACAGAAATCGTCAAAGATTCCACTGAGTTGTGATGCCGTGCAATGAGCCGGCACCACAGTACTCTTGTAGGTATCCCTGAAGAGATCTACATTGGTCTTATTCCTCGCCTCCCATTCCTCCTCCTCCTTTACCTCCTTGTAGGAGAGGCATCGGCGGAGATGGCGGTCCTCAATGGGGCCGGCGATCTTCGGGGGTATGGAGGCCATGATTTCCACAATCCGGGCCTCCTCACCCAGGGCACGCCCCACTGACCGTTCCCACCTTCTCCATTTCAGGAGGTAGTGGTGCACGGTTTCACCCTTTCCATCCCACTTGGGACGGAGGTTGGCCCGCTGCAGGTCCCCAAGGGATGTGGGGTCCAGGTGGGGGATGGCCTGATGACCATAGGCTCCTGGCCCTGTGGTTGCCCAGAATTGGTTGAAGGTAGTGGGGTTATCCACGGGACTCGGGGCTGGGTCATCAGGAACTTCAGCAAAGGCCATACCCCAAGCAGGAATCCCTACTGGTTTGACCTTCGGAAGTTCCTCATCCTCTCGGCCATCCCTGGGGTCAAAATTTCCCCGTGCATCAAAGTGCCGAGGGTGGAGTCCCTGAAGGTGACGCCTCTCGGCACAATAATGATGTGCTTGGGGGGGGGTCGAGGAGTATGGCTGATGCTGATGGGTGTGCTGATGAGCATATCCAGGGGGGGGTCCAGAGAAACTGAATTCTGCACTTGGGGGACCATGGGGGGGGTGATAACCTGGTGGTCCCATTTCTGTAAGCCCTTGGGGGGGGTGATAACCCGGTAATTCTGATGTCTCCACTGCATGGGTGGCTGCACAAGGCGCATGTGTATGTACATACGGCTGTGGGATCACATGCACATGGGGATGGGGCGTCGCATGCACGTGAGTATGTACATCAGCAACTTGACAAGCCATTTCAGAATGGCCACTGAAATCTGGAGTATGTACGGGATGATGGGCCCCCTGAATGGCAAAGGCACCGTCTCGGGGCCCTTCTTCAACACCCTCCTCACCCTGCAGCCCCTCAAGCTGGCTCTTGAACTCCTTTATGAGCTCATTGCAGCCTGCCACCTGATTCTCCAAAGCGGTCAGGCGTTCCCCTTGGGCCCTGACCTGATCTGCAAAGCAATCAGAATCTGTGGGGGGGGGCATGGGTCCCAAGGGGGGCTGTGCTGGAGTCACGGGCGCGGTCGTCATGAGGCTTATGCTATTAAGTATACTGTGCCTGAACTCGGATCCGGCGCGCCGCTCGTTCTCCATGGTGAGCTGGACTTGCTGCAGCTCTGCCTCCATGGTGGCCAGCTTGGTCTTGAGGGGGCGGATGGATGGATCCGCTGGGGTCGTTGTAGAACCGGCGGTAGAACCGGTCGCGGCGGCGGCTGACGCCATGGTGTCCTTGAGCTGGTCGACGTAGCCCGGGAGAGCGCGATGATGCTCGGCTTCTCGCTGCTCCAGCTCGTAGATGCGCTGGGTGAGGGGACCCAGCTGGGCTTCCACGGCGCGCTTGATCTCCACCTCCATGGCCGCCTTGATAGTCGCAAGGTCGGGGGCGGCTGCAGCGGCGGCGACGGCGGCCGCGGTGTTCGCTTGGAGGGCGGTGAGGACACTGAGTTGGCTCAGCTGTTCGGCCCGGAGCTCATCCCCAGACCTACTGAGCCGCCCAAGCTGGTCATCAAGGTGGCGGACCCGCTGATGCAAGGTGTGCCCCTCGGTCCAAGCCTGGGTCAGCCCGGCGTCGGTGTGCCGGGCAAGCGAGTGGACGACTCCGCTCAGGTCACTCACGAAGGCCACGGTCTCCTGCTGCACGGTGGCGGACTCGGCGGCGAAGCCTCGGTAGTGGGCGGCCAAGGCGTCGAGCTCCTGCCATTGCTGCTGCACGTTGACGGTCTCAAAGGTGGCCGACCTCATGCGAAAGGCCCGCTGGCCTAGGTCGTTGCTGAGCTCGATTTCCTCGGCGAAGTGCCAGCGGCCACCCTGGGGGTCCTCAGCCCACTCAGGGAAGGCGTAGGGGGCTGGGTCCACGAGTACGGTGGACGCCGGGGGCGGCCGGCCATCGGACCCTGAGCTGCTTGTTGAGTCAGACCCATGGGGCCCGGAGCCGGTAATGCGGAGGGCGGGGGCTGCCACGGAGGGGACGAGCTCCCCGGTTCGCGGGTCCAAGTCCTGCATGTCGAATCTGAAGTTGTCTTCGTTGGGGGGGTCTTTGTGAGCACCACTTCTCGGCTAGGTACTCCGGCGTAGCCCTTGGGAGACTTTTGTGATAGTACTCCCGGTGCTATTTTACCCACTGGTTTGTAAGCGGGGCCGGTACGGGCGCGTTTCCCTGAGCCGAGCGAGTCACAAGCGAAGGCACAGCACTGGACAAGAAGTCTGAACCTTGCTGAAACTCAGAGTGAGCGCAGCGATCACAAAAGTAGCCCTTTCGTACCTAAAAGGACGAAAAGAGATACATCATGCAACCACAAAAACAGTATGTACACAAGACAAAATGGCACAAAGGGAGTCAGAGCAATTGGACAGGGTCCCATACGGAAACAAGGGTAGTTATGGGAACCCAGGACCTTCACCCTGACACACATAGGGGGGCAGGATACAACTCAACGTGGGCCCTGAGATTTACTGCAGACATCAGGGCACACAAGCAGGAAAAACCAGAAATCAGAGGTCACTGACATTCAAGTCAAAATTGAAGTGACATATGGACTTGGAGCGATCTTACAAGGATAGACCAAGAGTCCAATGACCCAAATATGACCCATAGACACTATTGGTAGGCCATGGACAAAAAGCTGGCCCAAAACTGACCTGTGGCCTAGCTTTGCCATGGACCTGAAGTGACCTCATGAAATTAGGAATTCTTGACTAAATTCCTAGTAACTTCAAAATAGTGAACCTATGTACCAGTAAGCTTCAAGTAAATGCTCAACGTAAAGTAGAGAGCACCATTGAAACATAGGAGAAGACCCCAAGGTCTAACTCCTCATAGGTTGTTTACTGTTAGCCTGTAAAGTGACCTCATGACAGGGTGGTTTTCAAGGCTCTGTATAGACCTGGTTGGAGCCATGTAAAACCACTATGCCATAGGCTTGGCAGAACGGGTTCCAATGACTCAAGTACATTATCAAGCATACCCAAACAAGTCTCAATACCCAAGGTATACACCTTGGAGTGAATGAGGGTCAAAGAACAAGGGAATTTGACCCAAAGAACCCAACAACCCAAGTCCCTGAAGTGGACACATGAAATTTGAGATCTCCAGAAAAGCTTTAGAGATCCGGTTGCCTTGAGACACCGGCGGCTCAGAATTCATCATACAAATCAAATCCCGTGAGTAGAGAGTCGGGGCTCTCATAGGAATCAATTCCTAGGTCAAAACTCAACGATGGCTCGGAGTAATGAGCTCCACAAGTGAGCACATACACAGGGAAAAATTGGACATGCATGCTGGGCAATTTTTCCTAGGCATGAAATTTACTCAAAATTGCTTACACAAATTTGACCGGAACGAGCCGCCGAGCGTCGACGGGTTGAAAACTCGACCATATATGCATAGTAGGGAACGCGTAGGCCCCGATGGATCCAAATTTCGAACAAAAACTCCATGGTAGTGGATCCTCATGGTCACCACAAGTGAGGACATGAAATTCAAAGGTCGAAAACGAAGTCGACTTTTTTGATACTCAAACTCGGTACATGGCCGCAAATAATGCAAACAATGCCGAAATGCAACGTAGACACATACCCAAACATGCACAAACAGAAATTGGGTTCAAACTCTCCAAGGGCTTCGAGAACGGAGCCCGGAAAGTGAGCCCATGAGTGGGAAAAATTGAGTGAAAATCGACTAGAAAATGGCATAGTGAAAAAAGCTTAAAATGTTTCAAAATACTTTACAAAAAGAAGATGTTTGAGGCTCGAAGCGAGTCAAACTCTTCTATATTTCGGAAGTACGCATCAAGTACGTACAAAACAAGCTTTTACTTGACTTCCGGCTCCATGATATGTTAGAGATATCATGTCCAACTTTGAGCACATGAAAAAAAGTGTGCTCAAGTGAAGGTCATTGAAATTGATCTAACGCTTCATCATCGGTTCGAAAATCAATAATGAAGATCATACATGCACTCGAGACATGCACGAACATGCATGTCGAGAAATTAGCGAAATTCAACACAATGGCTCCGCGCACCAATCTCTCAAAGTGGGTCCATACCAGGGCCAAAAATGGCTCTTTTGGGCCATGGATGGCAGCCCCACCATGGATGTCTTGACCCACCATGGTTATTAAATGAATTCCAAACGTCAAAATAAAGTGACCCAAAGTGTTTTGGGTCCGTGTACACCATGGGAAGATATGCATACCTTTCTTTTCATGGGGCAATTCATGGTATTCTTGGAATCCTATTTTTATGGCTCAAAGTCAATAAATCACTCATAACTTCAAATCTACTTGCAACTCACAAGTTTACTTAATATACAATTAAAATAGACACTTATGGCTTTCTGATGCATTTTACTTTAAAGGTTACGGAAGCAGTGGCTCAAAGATATCCTCTGCTGAAGTGACCCTATGAAATGCATAAAAATGGCATGCCATGACTAGTCAAATGAGGGGCAAGGGAAATGAAAGGCACCGTAAGGTGCCGGCGAAGCTTCTTGACCTACTCAGCATCTTATTTTGCCTGGGCATCATGTCGATGGGAAGTTTTCGATTTTTACCTCACCGCTTTGCGGTTTTTTGATTCCATTGTATAATTATGACATTGAATGAAGCAACAGTGAAGTCAAATCACTGTCGCTGGCCTTTGTTAAATTTCCGTAAAGGCCAGTTCATGGTTTCGCGATTTTGGTCGCACGGGCGCCAACTGGCGGTAGTTGCGCGAACTGGCGCGACGCCGGTTCACGCAGGCGCCGAACCCAAAATCCAGGTCCTGTACGTTTGCGAATTTCACGGAAATTCGCCCACAAATATGAAGGGATTTTCATTCCCTATCGATTGACGCAAAAAAACCAAAAAACTGCGCCTAGTCCCCTGAAGTTTCCCAAAGATTCAAGTTTTGGGGAACTTGGCATGAGGACTTGTTGTGGAAAACAAAGTACAGTTTGTGACCTGAAGAGGGGGGGGTAAAGGATGAGTAGTGGAGGACATAGGCGGGGCTTTTGGGGGGTTGTCTGACACCAAACAGAAAGGTGGAGAGAGAGGACGAGAAAAACGAGAGACGGGAAGGGGGAGGAGAAGGGCAGGCAGGCGCATGGAACCCGGACTGGAACATCCGGGGAAACAATGCGCCCGGACTGGAACATCCGGGGGGCGGAAGCCCTGGACTGGAACGTCCGGGGAGGCAACGGCCCGGGTGTGGAACGTCCGGGACCTCAGAAGGAGGAGGAAATGGCGGCGGAAAGAAGGGACGAGGAGCACGTGAACAACATGGACCAGCATGGACCAGATGGGGAAGGACAAGACGGACGAGAGAAGGGAAGTGGGAGGAGAAGGAGCAAAAGGAAAAGCGGCCAACCACGTGGAACCCGGACGAGGACAACCGGGGGAGCAGAGCACCAGGGCAGGTACATCCGGGGGCGAGGCGGCGATGGATAGGAGCGTCCGGAGCTCCAGGAGGAAGAAGAGGCGGCGGCGGCAAGAATCGACAAGGGGTAAGGGGTGCGTGCACGATAGCCAGGGTCGGTGGAGAGACAGGATGAGAAGAGCAAGAGAAGGGAAGAGGGAGGAGAAGGAGAAGCAAACACGTGGAACCCGGACTGGAATATCCGGGGAAGCAAAACACCCGGACTGGAACATCCGGGGGCCGGAGGCCCGGGACTGGAGCGTCCGGGGAGGCAGCGGCCTGGGATAGGATCGTCCGGGGCTGCAAAAGGAGGGGGATACGGTAGCGGAGAACAACGGCGAGGAGCACATGAACAAGGGCAAGGACCAGATGAGGAAGGATACAACGAAAGAGAGTCAGGAAGCGGGAGGGGAAGGAGCAGATGGAAAAGCGGCCAAACACGTGGAAGCCGGACGGGAACAACCAGGGAAGCAGCGCACCAGGACTGCAACATCCGGGGGCGAGGCGGCCCTGGATGGAAGCGTCCGGGGCTTCAGGAGGAAGATGAAGCGACGGCGGCAAGAAACGGCAAGGAGAGCAAGTACAAGAACCGGCGAAGGGGGAGAACGAGGACAAGAAGAGCAAGGGGCGGGAAGCGAGAGGAGAAGGAGAAGAATGAGAGACGGATGGGCACATGGAACCCGGACCCGTGTGGCTAGGGCCACGCGACAGCCCCAGGGGACTAGAACAGCATGGGAGGCGGCACAGGAGTGAGGGGCCGGGGCGGGAGAAGAGCGACCCGTGCTAGGCGCACAAAACGGTCCCCGGATGGATGAGGATCCAGTGGGCCCGCGCCACAGGGTTGCTGGCGGCCCGGTGGGGTATAAACACGGGATGAGGGATGGGATGGGGCCGCACAACAGCCCAGGGGATTGGGCCGGGGCCGCGGCACAGGGAAAAGGCACGGGGGCGGGAAGGGAGCGACCCGTGCTAGGCGCACGAAGCGGTCCCCGGGTTGAAGAGGATCCAGTGGACCCGCGCCACAGGGTTGCTGGCGACCCGGTGGGGTATAAACACGGGATGATGGGACAAGGGGACGGGGCGGGGAAGGGCGTGTGGCTAGGGCCGCACAACGGCCTGACGGGGTAGGGAGTCCATGGGACGCTGGGAACGGGCCGGTGCTGGGATGAGGCAAAGGGGAATGGGACATGGGATGGGCAGGGAGACCGAAAGCACCAAGCAACAGCCCCGTGGGATTGGGAAACCAGTCGCCATGGAGTGGTGAACCATGGGCCAACCATGGGGAACCTGACCACGGGAAGTCGGGAAAATGCCCTGAACTCCGGGACGGCCGTGAGGTGTCCGCAGGGGTGAGGGTTGACCTTGAGATCCCCGGGTCAATGGCCTGAGTACACGTAGGTTCACGCGTGAGCGGGACCAGGGGGAACGTGGAAAGGGTCGCCCCCTGGCCTCCAGCCGTGGATGGACGACACCCAAGTGCATCCGGGAGCCGAGTGGGTACTCTCACCCGTGAGGGATGGGGAGTGGTGGAATGTGGTTCACAGAGAGAAATGCTCCGCTGTCGGCGAGGGCTATCCACAGGAAACCCGCCTGCAGGCGCCCAATAGGCTGTGCTAGGGGGGGAAGGCCGGGGGATCCTTCAAAGGGTGACCGGAAGGAGCTGAAACCGTGAGGGCAGCGACTGAAGGGAGCCTACCGCCGGTCATGCCCCAAGGGAAGCTGGTTGAAGTTCTCAGGGCAAGAGGATGCCCGAAGGTGAAGCACCGCATCCACGGCCGGGGAACCCATGCGGGGTCTGCATGGAGGTGAACGACGACGACGGCAACCCCCTTCGCGGGCTTGACCTCGGCTGCGGCGGCACGGAGCAGCTGCACTGGTTCTGCAGCCCGTGCATCGCGAACTTGTGGTCGCGCCCACTCTGCCGGCGACGGCAGCGACTCTGCGGGGCTCCGCCGCCGCGCGAAACGCAAGACGAAGACCTCACACTCCAGACGCTGCGGACTCTGATCCGGCAAAACGTCTGGAACGACGGCGCGAGGGAGGACAGCCCCGACGTCGAGTGGTTGGACGTCCTCAGCGACGAGGACCCAGCGACACCCCCCCCCCCGCCCCCCCTGGCGCGCATCAACCTGGGCGCTGCCAGACCCGGACGCGGACCCCACGGTTTACGTCCCCCACCACGAGGACTACACCGACGCGCCACGGGGCAGTCTGCCCCCCATTGGCAACCTGCCCAACAGTTGGGGCTACGTCAGCCGCACGAACCAAAAAAACTACCGCAACATCGTCGTCACCCTCACCAACCGCCTCCCGATCGCCTTCGGCTGGCTGGTGGGGGACGCGGAATGGGCGATGGGCATCAGCCGCGGCGCCCATGGCGCCGAGTGGGGGGACTTCTTCCACCGCGGCGGGGCCATGACCCCGGGGCGACCGCGAGGCTGATGGCGGCCTACCTCACGTGGAGGGGCATCCCCCCTCCACGCAGCCTCGAATCGCTGATACAGCGCACCCTGCAGCCGCACGTCCCGCCAACACAACCGGGCACATACGGCAATGCAGCGGTGGCCAGGATGATGGCCAGAGGTACCCGGCTCGACGGCTCATCCTACTCCCCCCGGAGAACCACCGCAACCATCACAAACCCCCTGCCCCAATCCCCTGCCACGACAGCAACTAGGGCCAGGAACGTACGGGCCCGAACGTCGGCCGCGACGTCCTCCACATCCCCCGACCCATCCACCTCCGCCCCCTCACACCCGCCGCCGAACCACACCAACAACACGCCTCCGACACCACGCGGACTACAGGCGGTCCGGCACCATCTAGGGCCGGCACACCACAGAGCCCCCGACAAGAGCGTGCGTCCAAACGGGCGGCGCAACGACAACCAACACAACACCACGTGGCCACAGGGAGCCTGGGACACCTAGAATCACCTGCCAGGAGCGGAGCCCCACCCGGCCCCACGAATACCGGGGCGGTGGGTACCCAGCCAGGGCAGCCCCCCGGCACCGCACATCCGCACAGGTTACGGGCCCCAAGCCCCACAGGGAGCCCGCAACCCCTAACACCACCCGTCGTGCCTGCGCACAGGCCACGGCCGGCAGCCAGCGAAACGGCAACAACACAGGCCCACCCGGAACCCCGCCCGCACCATGGCGCACCTGACCGGCCGGCAGCGGACCCAACGTTTACGCCGACCGACAACCTCCCCACACGGACACACACCGCTACCCCGACCGACGCCACCACCGCCCGGCCCTCCGACGCCGGGCACCCCCACACCCACGGCCCCACTGGGGGCCTAACCCCCCAGGCTTCGGCAACGTCCGGCACGTAGGACATACGGGACACAACGCACGGCGGGCCGGTGCCCCAGCGGCACCACGCCCCACCAACTGGACCGCCGGCACGACCGGCAGAACCGTCATCTCCCGGCCGCCCGGCCCCCGGCCCAGGCCCCGGCTCGGATCCGCCACGCACCGCCGCCCCGGCGGACGCCCCGCAGCCCGCGGACCGGGGGGGCCTACCCGAGCCGCCACCCGTGGCGGGAGGCCACGCCCGGGGGGCACCGCCGCCGGTGGACGATGGCGCCGAACCGCCTACACCGCCGACCGAACCGCAGCGCCACTGCCCGCGGTGGGCGCGGAAGGACTGCAGAGACCCCCGCAACGAACGCCGACACCAGCACCAATGGGGGAACCTGGCGGGGGAACGGACCAGACATCAGTGCGGAGTGCCGACCTGACGAAGGAAATGACACACGGAGGAGACGAGGCATTGGCAGATGGCCAGCCTGACACGGAACCCGTGGGGCCAGCTCCGGACACCGGGTGTGCGGACGGCCCCCACCGGCCCTAGAGGTAGGTAGGTAGGTATCTTCAGGAGCTCGGGATGCCTCCTTTGACATTGCAGGAAGAAGCTCTTACCAAGGGGACGTCCTGTCCCTCCCACTGCCCCATGTCAGGTGCCTCTTGAGCCGCTCCCGCATGTGCTTGGGAAGGCATTGTCGCGGCCACCCGCTCCATGTGTCCCAGGTGGGAGGGTGTCCCCACATGTGTCCATGGGTAGGGCCACATGCCCCCTCCTTTGGGCGGCAGCTCTGGGGGGCTGCCCAGCCGTGTGGAGTATCTCTCACCACAAGGGGTATTGCTCCCGCTTGTCTACGGTACGACCGCCTCACCCTTGTGGCTTGAGTTGCGGGGCCACTCTGCTTGGCAGGTGACCTTCTCCTGGACTGTGTACCGGCTCGCCTGTCACCGGTTGCTTCCATGGCTCCGGGTGACGTTTGCCATGGTCCCCGATGCAGCCTGGCCGGGCTCGGACCAGTGGCCTTGGAGTACCGCTCCTGCCACTGGCCCGGTGGGTCGGCTGGGTCGCCCCAGTGCGTCCGACCCATGGGGTATTGGTTCTTTCCTGTCCCTCGGCCGCCCTACCTGTGTGCAGTGTCCTGGGCCGCTGGGCTCCTGTTCACCGGTGTGCCCGCGCGGTTTGCTGTGGTGCGTCTGCGGTGTCCTGGGCCAGCTGGCTCCTGTTCACCGGTGTGCTCGCTCGGTGTGTTGTGTTGCATGTGCGGTGTCCTGGGCCACTGGGCTCCTGTTCACCGGTGTGCGTGCTGTGTGCGGTGCGCGTGTGCCATGGGTGGTTGTGTCCCTCTTCCTCCCCCCCTAATTTTCGTTTTTTTTTTTTTACTTGTTTTTTTTTTCTTGTTTTTTTTTTTTTCGGGAAAAAAAAGAAAAAACAAAAAAGAGAAAAATAGGGGTGCGCCTACACTGCAGGCACAGGCATGGGCAGCTGGTGCGGCGGTGCAATAGCGTTGTGTCCTCTGGGGTGTGTCGTCGGTGCTGTGGCGGCGGTCGCGCCCCAGGGGTGCGGCTCGCGCTTCCTGATGTACACGGGCTTGGGTCAGGGTGGGTTTGGTGAGGTGTCTCTTTGCTTCTGGAGCTGGCTGGTTAGGCGGCTGTGTGGGCTGTGGGTGTGGGCTGTGATTACGTTGTTCCCTCGGCGGGCTTGGTTAGGAGTCAAGGGTTAGCGGTTTTGGGGTGTGGCTCGGGTTTGATTTGTGCTTGGGTTCTGGCTCGGTTAGGCGGTTGCGACAGTAGCGGGCCCGGGTTTGGTGCCTTTGGGCGTAGTGGTGCTCGTTGTCGTGTGCGTTGGCTTCCTTCGGCGTCCGGTTCGTTTGGTGACTTCTGGGCGGGGCCTGGCGTGGCGCCCCGTGGTGGTGGTTTGCTGGGTAACGGGGTTAGATGGCGGCGCCGCTGGCCGGGGGGTCAGGCGCGTCGTGTTGTGTGGCGCGCAGGGCTCCTGGGGTGCTGTGGGTGTCGCCGGTGTCGGTGCGCCGACGCTTGTGGGGTGGTGAGGGGGTGTGTTTGTGCGGGGCTGGGCTTTGGGTGATGTCCCACAGGCGGATGCCGTCTCGCTGCGTTTCCTGGAGGGTCTCCCGCAGGCGCCTGAGGACATACGGGTGGTCCTGGGTTTCGGGGAGGTTGCGGGGGTGGACTCCCAGGGGGTGGAGCGCATCGGCCAGCATGGCTTCCCATGCGGCCTGCGGCATCCACCCCCCCGCCGGCCGGAGGCGGCAGTTCTCCACCGACCCCTTGCGGGGCCGATGGACCAGGCCCTCGAGGGAGGGCTCTCCCCGGGCCCACTTTCGCAGCTCCCAGAGCTGCGTGTGGGTCCAGCGCTGCCACCACTGTTCCTGGGCGGGCCTGCGGTCTTGGGCGCAGGAGTGGGCGTGCGTGGGTGTGACGGGGTCGTGGAGACCGGTGGCGGTGGCGGGCCTGGGGGATTCCTCGTAGTCCTGTTCCGTGGGGGTGCGTGGGGAGTGGGGGCGCACGCGGACATGGACCCGCGGGTGTGCGCGTACGGTCTCCGCCTCGGGGTTGGGCGGGGACTCGCGGCGGCGGCGGTAGTGGGGCATGCGTTGTATGTGGGCTGTCGTCGAGGGTTGGTAGGGGGGCGGGGACGCTGCTGGCGGACCCTGGCGCCGTTCTGGCCTGGTCGGGAGCCGTCCGTGGGCCTGGGGTGCGGGCTTTGAGAGGTGGCGGGACGAGGTGCGTCGTGCTTCGGCCGCGGCGCGCTCCGCCATGAAGGTGGTGGCGGTGGCGTCGGTGACGGTGGGGGGGCGCCGCGCTGGGCGCTGCTGCCTTCGGGCCTGGGACGGCTGGGGCCGGATGTCATAGAGGACGTCCTCGGGGGGCCGGGCTCGCTGCTGTCGTGGCGCGGGGCTTGGACTTGGGTTTGGGCTTGGCTGCGGGTTGCGGTCGTGGCGTGCTGACGGGTTTGGGTGGCTGTTTGGCGGCGGTCTTGGGTTTCGGCTGGGTCGTGGGTGTGGGCTTCGTCGGGGCGTGGGCCTTGGCGGCGGCGGGGCTGCTCGCGGTGGGGGTGGGTTTGGGGGCCCGTTTGGGAGGTGTCCCCCGCGGCCTGGGGGGCAGAGTGCTGGATGAGGACGTGGTGGTGGTGGTGGATGAGGTGGTCGTGGTGGTTGAGGTTGTGGAGTCGGAGGCGGAGGAGAGGGCTGTGGGAGACGGCGGAGGGTCCTGGGCTTCGGCGGCGGGCGTATGATGCTGGGTCCTGTAAGCAGCGAGAACGAGGGTGCAGGTTCGGGCACCGGGCGTGTGCGCGCGTTTTCCCTGGTGATCCGTGCGTGCTGGTGCTGGCGTGGCGGCGTTGTCTTGGCTGCGCGGGCACGTGGGTTACCCAGGGGGTGGCCATATCTGCTCCAGGACGTGTGGGTGTGTTTGCTGGAGGTAGTCGAGGGTCTGGAAGAAGCATCGCTGGATGCCGGGCATGTCCTCCTCTGTGAGGTGGGGGTAGTTTTGGGTGGGGGTGTCTGGGCCCGGCCACAGCTGCGTCATGAGGCGGGCTGCCACCAAGTACGGGCATAGTTGTAGGGTGGTGGGGCGTGGGGGGGTCGGTCCCCTGCGGTTTGGGGGGGCTTCCCTCTGCTGGGGGCGCAGCGTGACCACCCGCACCCATCAGTCCGTGGGGATCCCCCAGGTCCGTTGGATCCACTTGGCGAGGCAATACATCGCCCTACCAAGGCCCTGGTAGCTGCTGCGGATGGAGAGCAGCGTGTCCAGTGATTTGGGTTTCCACTTGCCCCAGATGTGGGGGTCGTCCGGGTCGTCCCCCCTGGCGTACGTGTCGGGGCCTGGGTTGTGTGGGGGGGGGGTGTAGTCGGCGGGGAGGAGGGAGTCGGTGCCGTGTACTACCCAGTGGTCTGTGGGTGCGTGGTAGTTGGTGGTGGAGAGGGTGTAGTGCAGATTGTACATGAGGGTCATGTACGTGGAGGGGGCTGGCTGCTGCTCGTCGGGGGTGGGGATGTCCCCCGGGACGTGGTGCCGGAAGTTGCTCAGGGAGGCCATCCGGGCTACCCATGTTTCCCGCTCCCACTCTTTGGTGCTGTCGGGGGTGGCGCCGGGTTGGGGGTGGGCCATGTCGGGCTCGTGGTAGCGGGTGCGGCCCTTGGTGTCCACCCGCCCCGGCACGGGGTGTCCGACCAGGTGTCGCCCCCAGTCGATGGGGGGCACCCAGATCCGGCTCCCCGTGGGGGGCGGGCTCTCGCCGTCTGGGGTGGTGTGTGGGGGGCGCTGGTGTCGGGCGACGTGGAGGAAGGCGTCGAAGAGGAAGTCTCTGACGCCTTCCCCGAGGGTGGCCGCCAGGATGATGGCCAGAGGTACCCGGCTCGACGGCTCATCCTACTCCCCCCGGAGAACCACCGCAACCATCACAAACCCCCTGCCCCGATCCCGCGCCACGACAGCGACTAGGGCCAGGAACGTACGGGCACGAACGTCGGCCGCGACGTCCTCCACATCCCACGACCCATCCACCTCTGCCCCCCTCACACCCGCCGCCGAACCACACCAACAACACGCCTCCGACGCCACGCGGACTACAGGCGGTCCGGCACCATCTAGGGCCGGCACACCACAGAGCCCCCGACAAGAGCGTGCGTCCAAACGGGCGGCGCAACGACAACCAACATAACACCACGTGGCCACAGGGAGCCTGGGACACCTAGCATCACCTGCCAGGAGCGGAGCCCTACCCGGCCCCACGAATACGGGGGCGGTGGGTACCCAGCCCGGGCAGCCCCCCGGCACCGCACATCCGCACAGGGTACCGGCCCCGAGCCCCACAGGGAGCCCGCAACCCCTAACACCACCCGTCGTGCCTGCGCACAGCCAAGGGCCGGCAGCCAGCGAAGCGGCAACAACACAGGCCCACCCGGAACCCCGCCCGCACCATGGCGCACCTGACCGGCCGGCAGCGGACCCAACATTCACGCCGACCGACAACCTCCCCACACGGACACACACCGCTACCCCGACCGACGCCACCACCGCCCGGCCCTCCGACGCCGGTCACCCCCACACCCACGGCCCCACTGGGGGCCTAACCCCCCAGGCTTCGGCAACGTCCGGCACGTAGGACATACGGGCCACAACGCACGGCGGGCCGGTGCCCCAGCGGCACCACGCCCCACCAACTGGACCGCCGGCACGACCGGCAGAACCGTCATCTCCCGGCCGCCCGGCCCCCGGCCTAGGCCCCGGCTCGGATCCGCCACGCACCGCCGCCCCGGCGGACGCCCCGCAGCCCGCGGACCCGGGGGGCCTACCCGAGCCGCCACCCGTGGCGGGAGGCCACGCCCGGGGGGCACCGTCGCCGGTGGACGATGGCGCCGAACCGCCTACACCGCCGACCCAACGGCAGCGGGACTGCCCGCGGTGGGCGCGGAAGGACTGCAGAGACCCCCGCAACGAACGCCGACACCAGCACCAATGGGGGAACCTGGCAGGGGAACGGACCAGACATCAGTGCGGAGTGCCGACCTGACGAAGGAAACGGCACACGGAGGAGACGAGGCATTGGCAGATGGCCAGCCTGACGCGGAACCCGAGGGGCCAGCTCCGGACACCGGGTGTGCGGACGGCCCCCACCGGCCTTCGACCGCGGATACGCGGGCGCCGCCCCCCGGGCGCACCTGGCGGCCCGCGCAGACACGAGCACGCTAGGGGAGGCGCTGCCACGAGATCCACCGGAAACCAGCGCGGGGTCAGAGGCCTGGGAAACCACACCCGACACGCCCCAGCGCGCGGACGAAGGAGGAACGTCACCCAGCGGGCACAACCGCGACGACGACTCCTTCGATGCCTTCATTGCCTCCTGCAGGGATGACCCCCGGGCGGTCCCAGCACCGGAGATGCCACGCGTCCACCCGGAGCCGCAACGCGACGAGGCGGACGATACGCCCCTCACGGTGCCATGACAAGCGCACCTCCAGCGCGACTAAACCACCCTGGGGCAGATTGCCACTACGGGCGAGGGGCAGACGACCGCGAGCGGCGCGGCGGACCGGACTACGGACGAGCGCAACGCCCCAGGTGAGGGCACGCGCGTGGAAGCGGCCACCAACACCGCGAGTGAGTCTGTCGCCCCACCGCTGGGGGCCGCCCCGCCCTGGGGGCGGGGACACCTGGACTATGCACGCTTGGAGGGTGACGCCGGCCACCCCAGCGAACAAGCAGAGCAAGAAGCGACCCAAGACCTAGGCTTCTGGATACCCAGGCTTGTCACAGGGGAGCAGCTCGAACTGGCGGTCCGCATACGATGGGTACTTTCTTCGCGGTCCCGCCACCTCGCGGGGGGAACACGCACCATGGCAGACGTCACGTTTGGTCATCGGACAGGGCACACGCCCCCCGCCACCATGGACCACCCAGGCCAATGGCGCTATGTGGCCACCCGGCTCATGGCGCATATGGGAGCCTACAGCCCAGATGAAATGAACGGACTGCACTGGCGTTGGCACCAGCGCGCCGCCCTGCGCATCGGTACGGCCATGCAGGACCATAACATCTGGAACATCCCTGGATCACCGGGCTACCAGGGACACGCCTCAGGCCACCGGCGGCCGCGGTCCCAAGACGTCCTGGAGCCCCCCAGACAGGCGGCACGCCGAAACTCAACGGAAGACCCACGGGGTCCACCACCCGGTAGGGGTTCCACCTCTGGCACATACAGCAGCCCCCTGCGGCCGTTCGCCCCACGGAGGAGCCCGGGCAGTCCCCACGCCTCGAGGGTGCAAGCCGACACGCCGGAGGAGCGCCAAGAAACGAGGCACCCTGGGCCATCCCGTCGCCGCAGCCGCACGCCGCCCCCCGCAGCATGACGAGTCCTCTTCAATGAGGATATCGACAGGGACCACGGAGGCCCCCGCGACCCCCAAGCTCGGCGATCATCATCGACCTCCGACCACAGACGCCGGTCCAAGAGGCCCCGCACCGAGCGGACGCCCATCCCCACCATTCTCACGCCGGCCGAGCGCGAGCGGCAAGCAACGCTTCAAGCGGACCCTCGCCAGACGGCGGGCGAAACGTCCAGCTCACCCGCCGCCTCCCTCCCGGGATCAGCGGCCGATCCGCTACCGAGAGGACCACACGCCACGGACAAGCGACCAAGGGAGCCCGCGCCCGACCCCAGCCCTACGCAAGGGGCGGGGGGACAGCCCTCCCCGCTGTCCAGAAGCCGCCAGGCCACAGAGGGCACATCGCGGCAGCCGAGACACGACGCGAGCGGACCAAGGGCGGACACAGAGATGACAGGGACCTCCAGCCCCCAGGAGCCCGCAGGCCCGCTGCCCACCGCCACGCCCTGCTCGATGCCCCGGCAACGGGAACCCCCCACGGAGTACGTGCCGGGGGGACAACCGGGCGCCACCTCACGGCACCCCTCCCCGGCTGATGCGGTACTGGACCAAGACCGGGTGGCCATGCCCCCCCCGCCCCCCCGACCGCCACAGCAACGGGGCATGGGTCCCTTCGACGAAGCGGAACTGAGGGCGCTCTACGACATCCACGCTTCCAGGCCCTCGAGCGAGCTGGTGGCCACCTTCCGGGAACACCTCCGTAACGCCGACCCGAACAGGCTTTTCGCCGTAGTCCCCCTGCCACATGCCCCGACAACCCAAATCTTTGTGCGACAGCTCCAGGCGCTCGTCACCCCCGGGACACAGGTCTCTGACGACCTCATTGAAGCGTGGATCTGGTGGTTCAACACCCACCAACCGGCCCAAGGGGGCGTGTGGGTCCCACACCTGGGCTGGGTACACACGCTCATAGCGCCGCCGACGGACCCCAGGCCCGCACCCACCAACGGAGGCCGGGAGCGGGCCGCCCCACCACCGAGACCCGACAACCTCCGTATCCCACCGTACGAGGGCCTGGAGGCATGGGAAAGCGGGACCACCCGTAGCAGGGGGCACAACCTCACGAACCTGACGGCGCATTACCCGGAGACGGCGCGCGCAGCGCCCCCGCCGCGCGAACATGACCCCGGTACCATCGCCATGATCGTGTTGGAGAATGGCCACTACTACCAGGTGCGGATCTTCCCACACCCGCAGGACAACCATTGGAGCCTGGAGGCCGTCGACTCCATGCTCCGGGCGACCACGGGCCTGCCGGACAACCCTACCCCCCTGCTCCCAAACCAACCTCCGGACCCCCTGACGGCCATTGTGTCGGGGACGGCAGGCACCTGGCACCCAGGCCACGCCCTCTACTGCCTCTGGCGGTGGGCGCGGCGCCGCTGGCCGCACACCAGGGCGTGGTCAGAGATTCGGAGATTCTACCTCGACGGCCGGCAGCAGATGGAGGCCATCCCGGAACCGACGGCGGAACTCCCCACTGAGCCCAACCTATGCCCCGTCTTCGCGATCCACCAGATCCGGGCACTGGCGCTGGGTGGCAGCTGCAGCCCGCCATCCGCACTGAGACGGAAGCCCGGGCGGCGCACGCGGCCCTGGTGCACGAAATCTTCAGTGCCCTCCGCGGCGCCCTTGTACGACGTGTGGGTAACCCCCCAGGGTCCTGACCCGCGGCCAACCACAGGACCTGCAGCGACGAAGAACGGCCGCACGCGAACGGCACGAGTCCCACACCAGCCACGCGCAGGGAAGAAACGGCGCGGCGGACCCGGGACCGCCTCCTCCCGCCAGAGGACCGGACGATGACCGTCACATCAGCGGCAGCGGGGTCGGCCACGAACCACAACGACCCCGACCAGGCAGACCTCGCCCAACACGACCCCTCGTACAACCCAGCAACGCGCGGCCGCGCAACATGCTACACCACCACCCGTCGACCGGACACACCAGCGGGGACGGCGTCCACCTGCCCGGCACGCACGACGGACACCCAAGGAGTGGAGGCTAGCCCTAGCAGCCCACGGTGTCGGACACAAATACGACCCCAGCGACCTCTTCCCACATCCCCCGGACGGGGGCCGCACTTCCCGGACCCCAGCGACCCGCCTGCAACAAGGAAAGGGGGCAGCGCCACAACCGGGACCGCCATCCCACCTGACCCTCCTCTCCCAGGTAACGGGTCCGCGAGGGGCCGGGCAAAGCAGCCAGCCGAACGCACGGAGCCCGCGGCCGAACCGATGACCACGGTAGGGATGCAGGTTCGAATTCGCACGAATTCGCTCGAATTCGAATTCGCCCCGAATTCGCACGAATTCGTGGACCCCTCCGAATTCGAATTCGCAACTTCAAATTCGAATTCCCCCTTGATTCGCTTGAATTCCCCCGAGGCTTAGAATCCATAGGCACCTACAATTTACCTTCACCTGTTTGCATATGCCCATTACCATATGGCATTAAACATTTCAAGTCCAAAAGCTTCCATAACCTTGCAATTTTTGTTGTTTGTTGTTGCTTGCATTCACCGTGCTTAAACTATTTGACAAAAATAAAGACAAATCAAAACGAAGAATTCCAAATATCGATGTATACACCCTTCCTCGATTCTTTCAAATACCTTTTGGAAAAAAAGCAACAAAGCATGCAAAATCACCAATCCACACACAAACCATCACATGTGAACCACTTCTTGCCATTATTGGGCCTTCATTCATTGTATTCTTGCATTGAATCATGGGACTTGAATTCATCTAAGGGAGAGGATAACAAATACAAGGGAAACATAAAGCAAACTAGCAATGGGCATTCAATTAACATTATTATTGTCATGATGCTCAATAATCATCACTATGTGACCGTTACAGTACACTGTCAAATCTGGACTTTTTCGAACCTCGTAACAAGGATTTCTCTGCGTGCACGGAGCCGACGAGGGCAAGGAGTGTACCAAAATGAAGGTTAGGCAAGGGAAAACACGTTTTGACTGTCCAAAGTCGAAAAAAAAAGGTCGAAAATTAAAAGTTCGCGACGCGTTTTTCTCCGAACTGGTGCGGTTTTGGGAGGAACAGAGGGCACCGTCGTGTTCAGTGCAACGAGGCGGAGACAGCGGTGCGTTCAAAAGTCAAAAACAAGCTTTTTTCTCGAGACCGAGTACGCAGGCCCCGCACAAGCAACTGAATGGGTTAATCAAAGCACAATGATCATGGTTTTAATTGTATAAAGTCAAAAAAATTATTGCATGGCACAATTCAAAGTTAGGTTTTCATCTGGAGAAAAGACGGCGCACGCGTGGTCATTTTGCTGTCGCCTGCGAATTCGCAGAGCGAATTCGCCCCGAATTCGCAGTACTGTGAATTTCAGGCCGAATTCGCAGCGAATTCGTGCTGCGAACGAATTCGCAGCGAATTCGGCGAATTCAAATTAAATTCGCTGCGAATCTGCATCCCTATGTCCAACTCGCTGAATGAAGCTGAAAAACTGATCAGTCGCTTGAAGCCTTTCGAGAAGAAGCTGGTCAGTTTTATCAGCGACACTGAAAATAAAATGAAGGCCGTGCACAAGGAGTTGTATCAAGAATTAACTCCGGAGACTCTACACTGTTTGCTGTGTTTTTTCTGCACTGCACACGTCCTGAGTTTGCTGCTGGGAGACATTTTTGAGCAGATCGCCTATTTTCATGATGCCCTGGACTTGGCGAAAAAAGTTGTACACTTTCACAAGCAACACACCCTGGTGCACACCCTGTTTGAACGAGTTCGCAAAGATCCTACCTACATTACGCGCCAGAAAGGGGTGATGCACCTAGTCACCGCTTCTCCTACGCGCTGGGGCGACCAGGTCACTGTGGTGGAGAGGGTCGCGTTCAATCGCCATGCACTGCGCGCAATTCAGCTTGAAGATGCGTGGGCCGATGAAATTCTGAAGCAGGCACATGTGAAGCAAGAGGCACAAGACATGGAAGTGGTCCTGAATTCTGCTACAACCTTTGCACTGCTTGAAACTGTCGTGGCCATTACGAGTCCGATCCGATCTGAAATTACTTACTTTGAGGGAGATCAGCCGCTGCTCCAAGAAGTTTGGCCCAGGATGAAGTCGTTGCGAGAAAAGGTCCTCAGCGCAATTCCAGGAAATCTGAAGAGCAAGACGCGAGCGGGAAGAGAGAAGCCATGGAGCGCGAATGAAGAAAGCGTGAGGAAACGAGTGGAGAAACTGTACACAGACCGATGGGATTACATGCATGACGACGCACATGTCCTGGCCTATTGCTTGAATCCCAAGAATGGTGTGCCGGACCTCAACGAGTTCGAAAGAAAGGCAGCCCTTAATGCCCTCAAGGAAATGGTTCCTGAGAAGCAGCGTGCACAAGCACTGCAAGAGTATGGTAAGTTCCGTGCTCGGGAGGCACCATTTGATGTTGGTTCAAATTTGTTCTCCCTGCTGGTCGTTGATTCACTGTCCTCATATGGCTGGTGGAAAGCATACGCCGACCCTGGCCCTCTGCAGAATGTTGCTATTGCCCTGGGGGCTATTCCAGCCACTGCGGGTGCAACGGAACGAAACTGGAATGAATTCGGACAGCTGTACACTAGGAACAGAAACAGATTGAAACCTGAGCGCTTGCGCAAACTTGTCTTTATTTATCATAATCTTCGCATCCTGGCACGCATGAAAGTCACAAAGGAGGACAGGCGGCGGGAAGTGGCTGCCAGCGCTCTGGCGGTGAGCGCCTTCGCTGCAGCTGCGATCGCTGCCGCCTCTGGAGTGTAATTTCAAACCTGTTTCATATTTATGATTTTTCCGGTTCATCATTCCACCATTCCACTGCCAGTCGTTGTGGCAGTGCAGGACAGTCAAATCTGGACTTTTTCAAACCTCGTCATCAGGATTTCTCTGCGTGCAGGGCACCGTGAAGGGTAAGAAGGGTACCAGTGTGAAGCGTAGGCAAGGGAGAACACGTTTTGACTGTCAAAAGTGCAAAAAAAAAAGTCGAAAATGAAAAGTTCGAGACGGGTTTTTCTCCAAACTGGTGGGGTTCTGGGTAGAATGGAAGGTACCGCCGTGTTCAGTGAAGCGAGGCGGACAAAGCGGTGTGATCAAAACTCAGAAACAAAATTTTTTTTCGAAAACGCGTACGCAGGCACCGCAGAACAAACTGAATAGGTCAATCGAAGTGCAATGATCATAGTTTTCATTGTATAAAGTCAAAAAAATTATTGCATAGCACAGTTCAAAGTTAGTTTTTCATCTGGGGAAAACAAGGCGCACGCGTGATCATTTTGCCGTCGCCTGCGAATTCGCAGCGCGAATTCGCCCCGAATTCGCAGTACTGTGAATTTCAAGCCGAATTCGCAGCGAATTCGCGCTGCGAACGAATTCGCAGCGAATTCGGCGAATTCAAATTGAATTCGCTGCGAATCTGCATCCCTATGTCCAACTCGCTGAGCACTCGGCGCAGATCCTTCTCATGCGCGTCGATGAGCTCGTCCTCAGTCATGTTCTCCGTGCCGGACCCGATGATGATGTCATCCACGAAGGGATCGGCACAGTCCCGGACAGGACCGAGTAGGTCCTCCATCATGCGCTGGAAAGCGGCGTTGCCATTCTTGGCGCCCATAGGCACCACTTTCCACTGCATGGGCCCCAGCGGCGTCGACATCGCTGTACAGGGCCTGGAGTCCGGGTGTAGCGGCATCTGGTGATAACCGTGTTTCAGGTCCAACACCGTGAAAATCCGCTTTTTCTGTTGTTTTTGGAGGATGGAGTCGATCAGGGGAAGCGAGTACGAGTCGTGCTTGGTCTGCTCGTTCAAACCTCTGTAATCAACCCCCAACCTCCACTTGCCCTTCTCCTTCTTGGGCACGATGAAGGCTGGGCTGGCCCACTCACTGTCGGAGGGTTCGATCCATCCCCGCTCAATGAACTCGGCCAACAGCTTCTTCATGGCCTCGGCCCGATCGCCCTGAAGTTGGTACTCCCGATGACGATAGATCTTCGGGTTCGGCTTCAGCTTGATCTTCGCTGTACCAAACCTCCCGCGATCTGGAGGGTTCTTGTTGGCGACGCCACTGAATAGCCGCGGATAGGCCTTGATCAGCCTCTCCTTCAGCTCGGCGACCTTCGGGTTCTCCTGGGCCTCTTCAGCCGCTTGCTTCCGTATAGACACAACCGACCGCACTGCGGTATAGGCCTCTTCTGGGTCCGATTCCGACTTCTCCTCGTCCTTATGCCGTCGTCATCGTCGTGGGGAGCTCTTTCCACCGATAATCTTCGAAAATTTGCGGCCTCGGGCTGGTGACTGTCGCTATCGGCACCCATTCTTGGAAAACCCCATGTTGGTGGGTCCGACCCAACCGGACCATCGTATTGGTCCGCGATGTGATCCATGACCCTCGCCACGAACTCGTCCTTCTCGTACTTGCCGGTGACCAACATCTTGTCATCCCACCAATGCGGAGATGTGACCATGGCCCGCCTCTTCTTGGCTGCCACACGGTCGTGCATCCCCATCCGCATGTAGTTGACAACGTCGTCGATCTCGGCATGGGACAGGACGTCAATGCCATCGATTGGCTGATCCGTCCCCTCCTTGGGCTCAAACATGACCTTCATGGGCACCGCCTCCACCCTACGGATGAATGCTTCATCACCCGTGGGCTGGGCTTGCGCCCCATCCACCAGGAAAGCCTTGGTACCCCACGCTTGACCGAGGGAGGGCATTGATACACCCTTGGCGTCGATGAACAACTCCTCCTCTGGCCCAAATGACATCTCGTTCAGGGTGATGGAGTCCAGCGTCGACTTGAGACCCTCCAGCGGACATGGGGTAGATCCTATGCCGGTTATGACCAGGATCCCCTTCGCCCTATCCGCGATGATCTTCTCCACCGTACGTCTGGTATTGTCCAGGGAGCCATGCCAATACATGGGTCCCCACTCCTTCAAACCCCAATGCCGGTGCCAGGCTGAGTCTCCTTGATGCCAATGCCGCCTACACTTCCTCAGAAGTGGGGCATCCCGGGAAGCAAAGACGTCCATCTCGGGCGCTTCGGCTCCCAGCGTCTGGATCATCCTGTCGTACACCTGCGGCGCCATTCCATACTCCGTGAGCTGAACTCCGCGGTCTCCTCTGGACTTGGCACCCACAGCTTGCACCGCTCGGACGATCCGATCCTCTTCCTCAGCATTCCATTGGGATGATCCGCATGCATAATCCGTGGACAGCCATGTGAGGCATTCATCATCCTCCCGGACCAGCGTTGCACGATGGGGAAGTGCTCCAATGGCGGTTGCCACCATGAAGTCATACCCCATGATCATATCCCAATCTGTAATGTCGCCCACATAGAAGTTCCCGGATAGAGTGCTTCTCTTCGCCTGATCCGGGCGGTTCAAGCGCTCATGCTCCCAGAATTCCATACTGATAGTGGCCTCATGGGTGCCCCCACCCATAATCTCTCCGTTGGCGACCTTCAGGCGGACCGGTCTCCGGCTGGGCTGCAGAAGTTCCTCCTTGAACAACCCTCTCCGGACCAGGCTCACCTGGGCAACCGTATCCACTAACACATCCACCACCTTCTCCTCTCGTCCGCACCGTACTCGCACTTTCAAGTGCAACTGCCGCTCGTCGCCATGAGGTGTATGGACGACTCTCACGGCATGCAACTCTAGCACGTCCGGGTGCATCAGGACTTCAAGGGTATGGTCACGGATGGTGTAGATCTTGGGTTGGTCCTGCCCGTCCACGGGGCTCTCCGTGGTCGCTCCTTCCTTCTTGCCATGTCCCGTACCCACATGTACTTCCCTTGGCAGGGCGCTCCAGGGGTTGGGAGTGGCGAAACTCAGTGGTTTTGGCTCTTCTGGAGCCTTCTTCGGCACCCGATGTGCCTTCCCTTTCTCTGGGATTCCACTGATTTTCGGAGGAGAGACCTCCGAGGTCCCACTCCCGTGGGGGCTCCTCTAGACTTGGCTTCCCGCAGCCCCTTCCGGCTGCGATCCGCCAGGACTTTGACCTCCACGTTGCTGGGCTTTGAGTTCCTCCAACGTCCTCAACATGTCCTCAGCAACTTCCTCGATTGACCTCACTCGTCGGTCTTGACCAGGTCCACCACCATAGCCTCTTCCTCCGCCTTTTCCTTGGCCTTTGCCTTGGCCTTTTCCCCCGTCTCCGCCCTTCGCCTTCCAATCGGAAATCCGCTGCTCCTTGGGCTTCTTCTCGGGGTGAGCGGCGAAGTAGGCCTTCTTGTCCGCCTCATACACCTTGCACTGACGGTGGTCGTGTGCATGGTTGTTTCCCTTGCCATAACAGACCCAGCACCCGTCGTGCTGAGACCTGTACTCTCGGAACGAGAGTGGTGGGTTCCCGATCCTCCTTGGCTCTCTGCTCTTCTTGGGTCCCAGCTGGCTCCATCTGGACCGATCCTGCCCATGGTTCTTCACGTTGTGCGCCACAAACGCGAAGAAGTGGGCCTCCTCATGATCCTCCCGGGACCCGGTCCAGTGGTCTTGGCCACTTCCACTACCATCCTCCGCGGAGTTGGCCGTGTCCTCCTGGATCTCCCGATGATGGCGGTCTTCTCGGTGGCCTCGTTGTCCATGACCATGTCGATCCTGCACGTGGGCCTCGTTCTTCGCATTGAGCTTCAACTCCACCGTGATGTACTTCACGATCTCGTCAAGGCTCATGCGGGCGAAGATGACTTGCATCCTCAGCGGCTCCCCGCGCCTCCACTCCACGTTGTTGAGGCGCAGCAACCTTTGCCCCATGGAGTCTCCAAACACCTCCACGTACACGGCGTTTTTCAGTCCCAACATCCGGTTGGGTTCGCCCAGGTTCCTCCTGAAGAATTCCATGATACCTGCATGGGTATCCTCCGCCGCCATAATCCTCACCGCCACGCGCTTCTTGGCGCGCTTCTTCTCCTCGTCCTCCACTCGTCTCTTCCAGTTGCCGGGGAGGACGTCCTTCAGGAGGTGGCGGATCTCGCTGGCCTCGTTCCAGTCCTCCACCAGCTTGAGGCATCTGCGGTACTTCCGCAGATACCGGTTCCACTCCCGGACCCGCAACTCACCGCGGTCCAGCGGCAGTGGAATGGACCACAGGTCCTCCAGCTTCTGGTTCGGAGCGTCCACCCGCTCCTCGTCCTCCAACCACTGGAGGCAGGCCTGCTCCGTCCTGATCAGTCCTTCCCGGATCTGATCCCGCAGCTCCTCCTTCAGGTCCTGCGCCAGGCGGTGTGGGAATGTCCGGCATACCCACTTATCCCGCGGCGCTCCCCGCATCTCGCCGACGACCTCCTCGGCAAAGTCCTCCCAATCCAGGATGAAGTCATCCAGGTTGGAGGGGTTGCCATCGTAGTAGGGGATTTTGATTCCCCTGAGGTCGTCAATCCTGATGGCGTCTCCGACGTCTCCAGCCACCACTCCACCGAGACGGATACCACCTGTGGCCGGGGGGTGTGAGTACACTCCCCGTACATCCCTCTCCTCCATGGAGTGCGGTCCAGTTGGGCCTGAACCCATGGGGTTTGGAATGCGGGAAGGACTTGCTCCATCGGCCGTCCATATCCCCGTATTGGGGTCCTTCGCCCACAGGTTTCCGCCTGGATGACCTCGACCATGACCGTCGGCGCTTCCCATGGTTCGCCCCTGCATGGTGTGGTTCTCGATCTTCTCTTCCGCATAAACTACCATATTTGTCGTGATCGGTACATCCTGGGCGGCATGGGACATCTGTACCGTCAGGCTCCTCGGGTCCGTGGTTACGTGCCCTTCCCGCATGGACCCAGCCGGTGCCGTGTGTTCCCCGAGCATTGTGGATTCGCTGAACATGGGAACAAACGGCAGCGCACCCGGGTCAACACGCGGAGGCGCGTAGGGTGCCTCTGCAGGGCCGACCATGGGTTTATCCATGGCGCTCCTGAGGGTCTTAACCCGCTCCACCAGCTCTGCCGCGGCCGGCTTTGCCGGGAGCTCCAGACCCGAGGCGAGGGGCTGTAGCTCCTCTAGCCTTTTCAGGCTTCCCGACATGTCCTCCACCAGGTGGAGGAGGCTGTCCACCACTCGCTGCTGCTTCTCCAGGGCCAGCTCCAGATTCTCCCGGTACCGGTCCCGTTCCGCTCGCAGCTCCTCCATGTCTTTCTCCGCAGCCGACTGGTCGTCCAGGATCCCCGCGACGTCCTCCTCTAGACCATCCTTGGCGTTGTCCAGGCGGTCAAGACGATGCACGATGGCGTCCATCCCCATCTTCGGGTACTTGCCCATGAGTAAGGACACGTGCTCGCAGTGGCACGCAGCGTGCTTTCTGCCGGATTCAGCACATCCCGCGGTTCCCGGCACCTCAGACTCATCGCCCATGGGTATATCGCCTATGGCGTCCGTCTCTGGTCCCGTGTGCCGGGGCACAGGTGCCGTCCGGGCCCTGGCCGGCCTCTCCAAGCCCTCGGCGTCGTGCTTCAGGGCGGGCTCGGGGGCCGTATGCGCCCTGGCGATCGGCGCGGACATCTCCGGCTCCGAAGGTGGCTCGTAGGCTGTCCGATAGCCCTCGGAGTGTCCCTCGGATTCCCACAGTCTGACCGGGCTGGGGTCCTTGTCCATAGCCCCGGCGTCCCTTGCCGCGGACTTGGGTGACCCGCGCTTACGGTAGCGCCGGGCCCGTCCTCCACTGCTGCCTGAATGGCAAGCCTCATCAGAGTCCTCCGCGGCGGATCGGAGGTTGCATGCCTTTCGGCAGTGATGCTCACACATGGAGACGAGGTCCTCCATGTCACGTCCTCCTCTTCCCGAATGTCGTACTTCTCTTCGGGCTTCAACTTCCGGAGTTCGCCATGCTCTTGAACGTCTCGGTTCTTCTATGGCTCCAATCTCCGGCGTGATCTCCACCGAGTCCACAATACGCACCCGGGGCGTACTTGGGCAGGGCTCATAAGGGCCCAAGTCCCCGGGTCGGCGGTTAGTAGGGGCAGCAGGTAAGCCTCTGCTACCATAAAGAAGGTCCCTACCAGGACCGGCCCCCGCTGTGCCCCTTCCGCTTGTAATCCCTGCTGATTTGCTCCGGATCAATGCTTGCATTTCTCAAAGTCCAGGGTCCAAAATCCAAAAATATAGAAAATAAGATCCTCCTTTAGGGATGCAGATTCGCAGCGAATTTAATTTGAATTCGCCGAATTCGCTGCGAATTCGTTCGCAGCACGAATTCGCTGCGAATTCGGCCTGAAATTCACAGTACTGCGAATTCGGGGCGAATTCGCTCTGCGAATTCGCAGGCGACAGCAAAATGACCACGCGTGCGCCGTCTTTTCTCCAGATGAAAACCTAACTTTGAATTGTGCCATGCAATAATTTTTTTGACTTTATACAATTAAAACCATGATCATTGTGCTTTGATTAACCCATTCAGTTGCTTGTGCGGTGCCTGCGTACTCGGTCTCGAGAAAAAAGCTTGTTTTTGACTTTTGAACGCACCGCTGTCTCCGCCTCGTTGCACTGAACACGACGATGCCCTCTGTTCCTCCCAAAACCGCACCAGTTCGGAGAAAAACGCGTCGCGAACTTTTAATTTTCGACCTTTTTTTTTCGACTTTGGACAGTCAAAACGTGTTTTCCCTTGCCTAACCTTCATTTTGGTACACTCCTTGCCCTCGTCGGCTCCGTGCACGCAGAGAAATCCTTGTTACGAGGTTCGAAAAAGTCCAGATTTGACAGCGTACTGTAACAGTCACATAGTGATGATTATTGAGCATCATGACAATAATAATGTTAATTGAATGCCCATTGCTAGTTTGCTTTATGTTTCCCTTGTATTTGTTATCCTCTCCCTTAGATGAATTCAAGTCCCATGATTCAATGCAAGAATACAATGAATGAAGGCCCAATAATGGCAAGAAGTGGTTCACATGTGATGGTTTGTGTGTGGATTGGTGATTTTGCATGCTTCGTTGCTTTTTTTCCAAAAGGTATTTGAAAGAATCGAGGAAGGGTGTATACATCGATATTTGGAATTCTTGGTTTTGATTTGTCTTTATTTTTGTCAAATAGTTTAAGCACGGTGAATGCAAGCAACAACAAACAACAAAAATTGCAAGGTTATGGAAGCTTTTGGACTTGAAATGTTTAATGCCATATGGTAATGGGCATATGCAAAGAGGTGAAGGTAAATTGTAGGTGCCTATGGATTCTAAGCCTCGGGGGAATTCAAGCGAATCAAGGGGGAATTCGAATTTGAAGTTGCGAATTCGAATTCGGAGGGGTCCACGAATTCGTGCGAATTCGGGGCGAATTCGAATTCGAGCGAATTCGTGCGAATTCGAACCTGCATCCCTAGTTGGACAAGCACAACATGGTGTGCAAGCCCACCAAAGCCTCACTCTTCGTGAAGGAAGTGGAGTTCGCGGGTCACGTGGTTGGTCACGGGCAACGCCGTCCCATGCCTGGAAAGCTGGCGTCCCTGCACCACTGGGAGAAGCCCCAGACCATCAGCGAACTCCGATCCTTCATGGGGTTCTGCAACTACTATTCGGGCTATGTCCGGATGTATGCAGAACTGTCGGGGCCGCTGCACAAGATGGTGCAAGTGGGCAAGTTCGATGGCCGGAAGGGGAGCAAGAAGAAGCTTGCTTGGACCCCTGAGGCCGAAGATGCGTTCAGCCGCCTGAAGGAGCGACTCCTGGGGCAACTGGGGCTATTCCTGGTGGACCCGGACAAGGGATTCGTGCTACGGACGGATGCCTCGGACTATGCTGTGGGGGCAGTCCTCGAGCAGATCCGAGACGACGGGTCACATGTACCCGTGGCGTTCTGGAGCCGGATCCTGGCCGAGGGCCAACGCCGCACCTGGACCGCGAGGGAGAAGGTGACGTACACCATTGTTTGTGCGCTCAGGAAGTGGTGTGGCCACGTCGGATTGCAACCGGTGGTGGTCTGTACGGACCATCAGTCCTTGCAGAGCTGGCGCAAGGAGCACGTCGACACCCCCTCGGGACCGGCGGCAAGGAGGGCCCGATGGCATGAGACATTCGCCAAGTTCGACCTCAGCGTTGTATACGTCCCGGGGAAGGACAACACTGTGGCAGATTGCCTCAGTCGGTGGGCCTACCGCGCGGGCAAGGCTTGGATGGACATATCCAGCCATGGAGACGCCGAGGAGACCGAGGAGGCCAAGCGCATCATCGAGATGGAGAAGACCATGCAGCAAGAGGGGGTCAAGTGCTTTGTGGTGATGGCAAACCGTACGGACCTGGCCAAGTTCCGGGGTGCCCGCGTCCAAGCTATTCGAGAGGAAACCCTCGAGCAATGGATGGTGGCCCCTGTAGAGCTAGTCAGGTCGGTGCTCACAGAGGACTGGTCGGATGACTACGCGGCATCCGAGCACTGGAGCAAGTACTGGAATGCCGTGAGCACCCCCTCGGACGACGAGTGGCCTGAGGGCTTGACCGAGGATGGGGACAAGTTGTTCCTCAAGGACAAGCTGCTGGTGCCCGAGAACCGAGTAGAGGAGCTTATTGACCATTGGCACAACGCCCAGCTCATGCAGCCTGGCCGAGACAAGATGCAGCAGGACCTTGAGTGGCGTTTCAAGTTCCCTCCGGGGTACTACGCCATCCTGGATAGGTACTGCAGCGACTGTGCCGTGTGTCGGGCCGGGAAGAGCCCCAACCACTCCACAGCGGGCAACCCGGTGTACACGGCTATACCGGAGGCCCCTATGCGGTCCGTGGCCATGGATGTATTCACCATGCCTGAGGTCACCGTGGACGGCGAGACCTACGACTGTGTCATCCTGGCGGTGGACAGGCACAGCGGGTATATCGTGGCAGTCCCGGGCAAGAAGTCCAAGAAGAAGGACAAGAAGGACAAGCATGGAGTGGGGCTGCAGGCCAAGACCGTCGCTAATGCCATGATCCGGCATTGGCTGACGATTTTCGATGTCCCAGCTGTCATCTGCAGGGATCGGGTCAGTCAATTCGTGGGGACGTGGTTCAAGACGATGTGTAAGCACATGGGGATTCGGCACGCCAAGACAGTGGCATACCACAGCCGGTCGAATGGCTGGGCTGAGGTGGCCGGATGTTCCGCCAGCTGCACATCGACGAACCGGGCCGGAATTGGTACAATTCGCTGTGGAGGGTACTCCAAGCGTATCACGACCTTCCGGGACCCACTGGACTGTCGCCCCATCGCATCCTGTTCCTACGGGATCGAGTGTCACGCACTCTCCCGTGGTTGAACCATGGCAAAGTGGCCCGGGATGCGAATGCCATGATGGCTGAGGCGGACGACACGGCGGCCAAGGTGTGCAAGGCACTGCAGGACGAGCATGACAAGAGGGCCAAGTACTTCAAGCAGGGAAAAGTCCAGAAGTATGCTCTCCAAGACACCGTGTGGGTGGAGCGGCACCACAAGGATGTTCTGTCCAGGCATCGGCAGGCATCTTGGTATGTGCCGGGGGTAATCGTGCGGAAGGTCGGGCAGGATGTGTATGCGGTTCGTGTGGGGGATAACAAGATCCGGGACCGCGACCATACCCAGCTTCGTCCCCGAGCACCAGACCCCAGCGGATGTCCCGTCACCTTCGAGTTCACGGCCGGCGATGTGGACTCGGACGACGAGGGTGAGGACGACGACTTCACCGCTGAGAAGATCCTGGCGGACAAGCCGGACCCGGGGACGCCTGAGGGTAGGCTTTATAAAGTCCGTTGGAAGGGATTCGCCGCATCCAGGGACTCGTGGGAACCTCCGAGCAGTTTTGTGCCGAGGTACACCACGGTCTGGATGGACTACCTGAAGAAAAAGAATATTCTTTGGATGTCAAGGACGTGTTGGTCCATTTGGTTGCTGCTGTAGCACCGTAATGGATCCCCCCTTGGCATTTTGTTTGTTTCTGTGCTTGGAGAGACGGGTGAGGGCGTTCATCCGGGGATTTTTGGGCCTTGATTGGCCATCTACCCCCTTCACTCGATCTCCACATATATATTTCACTGTGGTATACTTATTTAGGTCGACCGACGACATTTCTCTATCTTTGATCCCCTTGGTCCATGTTGTAGATCAAGAGGAGACCGGATATGGCGTAGGGCGCTGAGTATCAGTGTCCTCACCCCTCCCTTGAGGCATGGGGGACGCCTACGACGTGTGTGGGGCCTCCATGTGTCCTTGGGACATGGAGGGGGGAGTTGGAGCCCATTGGGGTCCTTCCGTCCTCTCTTCAATGACTTCCGAGCGGTAACAATGCTCTGAGAAGGGGGCTGAAGCCGGTTCGGACCCCCGTGGCCATCTTGGGGTCACTTGGGGTGTGTATCTATGTGCCGGCAAGCCGCCATTGGCTGATATCATACTCTCCCATCAACCTGACCTACCTGATGTGATAGTGTGATAGGTTTGGCCATTCCGGCTATGAGCGGCCATATTCAGAACCGAGGCACCGCCAGCGGAGATTTATATATCGGAATATCAGGAACCAACAGGGTTTTATTATCATGATGTTTCCGTAATTTTTCAGCCTTTCGTTCTGATGGTCAATGTATCGGCGACCGTCAGTTGGCTCGCCATTTTGCGTTAACCGATTGGTTAACTGTTATTTCCAGATATTTTGGCGGATACTCCGTTGAAGGGTCAGATTTCATCAGCGAAGGGTTCGTTGCTTCCGCAATTTTCTAAATAAGCACTCGAAATTTTAATTTGAATTTTTCGCGATGTCGAAATCGGATTTTCAACTTCGACATCGCCGCACTGGATTTGGACTTCTTCGAGTGGTCATACTCTTTTCCCTATGCCCGAATCAGGTTTCCCTTATACTTGCCACCCATTTGACTTGGAGATATAAGGGAAACAAAAGTGAATCGTGGAACCACTTTGAAGGGCCATATCTACGCGCGAGTGTGAGGAAAGAGAATAAGGAAGGTTGGGTTGCAAGCGCCTTAGTCTCAACTTAATTTAGGAAGCATCAAACGCCTTTGTTGCGTACACATGCCCGGTGTTGCAAGGGATAATGGTCAAGAGGGTATAAATTGATATATAACTCTTGGACCGTGCAACCGAATATTTTAATGCGACTTTCGAGTGTACCGCATGATTGTTGGGGTTGCATAGACACTTTCCTTGGGTTCCTACGCATTTTTAACGTGAAGTTATATCCATGGAGGGACATGGCATATCATGGTGGGAGCCACTTTTGAGGGTATGTTTTATATGCATGGTATATGTCTTGATATGCTCACGCCCATGTTATATATCTTCGTGTGGCCAAAGAGATGGGGAGCCATACGTGACAAGGGTTTTGCCCATGTCCCAATTGTGGAATTCAAAGCGCTAGACTAAGTCTACCGCATATGTATTGCTCATGGTATGTTTGGGAAGAGATCCATGAGTGCACTCCCATTTTCATGGGGCATGTAGATACGAGTGGCGAAGGTATCTCCATGCGCCCGATTGGGGATCCAAGTGGGGGAATTGTTCGCCAATGGTTCGAATCGTTTGTGTATTGAACCATGAGCGGATATCATGGGTGAGCATAGAGATATACTATCATGACAACTTTGTGCTTGGTCATGTTTTCATGTTTTTGACCTCAATTTTTGCTCATTTTTGCATTTTGTGTACTTACCTGGTCGGCAAACAGCAAGAAGCCTATGGAGAGTCGAACCATGGTATGTTGTTCATATGTTGGCATATGCTTTGGAGTTGAACACCACCATATGCCGGATCGCGTACTCCATTTGGCTTGGCGCACGAAAGATCACAAGAATTGATCTCAAGATCATGGGCTGACTTGGGCAGTGCGTGGCGCCCATATCCGAAGGGGTTTCAAGGGTAAAGTGGGGATGTACATGGGCATTGACCTTTGGTCTATATCCTCCATGAATACTAGACTTCGATTCCATGCGTGCTTTGAGCCTTCGGATAGGTGGTAACTTCAATTTTGAGCATATATGTGATATATGGCCAATATGGTGTGAATTGGCAGTTTTTTGGCATGTTATGAGTTCAAACTCATAGGTCATTTCTCCAAGCCCATTCGACTCCAAGTCCAACCAAGTTTATGTCAGGGTAGGGCATGGTCCTGAGTGCCACTCTAGGCCATGACACGCCACCTCCCCTATTGGGCTAGGATTTAGAGGCTTGGGAGTGAACACATTTTTGGGGTTTATGTAGTGACTTTTGACACATGGCATTTAGCCATCTTATTTGATTGGGTTCAGGGCATCATGTTGGTGAGTCAAGGGAAGGTCTTGAGTCCAGGGAATGAGGGGTCTATGGCTGTGAATGTGTACGTTTCCATCTTTCCCCAACTTTGCTTTATTTGTGTTCATATGCCAATTTCAGGGCTTTCCTCTTTGGTGCAATTCTTGTACATGTCCGCCACCGTGAGACGACCGGTGTGCTGAACGAAAGCCCGCAGCCTGATTTGGATTGTGAATTGGGCTATTGCTGTACTTGTGGGATCTGGTTGCTATTCAGGGTTGAAGGAGGATCTTATTTTCTATATTTTTGGATTTTGGACCCTGGACTTTGAGAAATGCAAGCATTGATCCGGAGCAAATCAGCAGGGATTACAGGCGGAAGGGGCACAGCGGGGGCCGGTCCTGGTAGGGACCTTCTTTACATAACCCCTGCCGCCCAGGGGGTCCCCACCACTTCAAAGCGGGGGGCAGAATCACAAGTGGCTCACAAGTGGGCAAGGTAGCTACATAACCCCTGCCGCCTGGGGGGTCCCCACCACTTGAGAGCGGGGGGCAGAATCAGAAGTGGCCCACAAGTGGGCAAGGTGGCTACATAACAGCTACCACCTGGGGGGTCCCAAGCGCTTCAAAGCGGGGAACACAATCAGAAGTGGCCCACAAATGGCCAAGGTGGCTACATAACCCCTGCCGCCTGGGGGGTCTCCGACACTTAAGAGCGGGGGGCAAAATCAAAAGTGGCCCACAAGTGGGCAAGGTGGCCACATAACCCCTGCCGCATGGGGGGGTCCCCACCGCTTCAAAGCGGGGGGCAGAATCAGAAGTGGCCCACAAGTGGGCAAGCTGCCTACATAACCCGTGCCCACGGGGGGTCGTCCCCACCACTTAAAAGCGGGGGCAGAATCAGAAGTGGCTCACAAGTGGGCAAGGTGGCTACATAACCCCTGCCGCATGCGGGATCCTGACCGCTTCAAAGCGGGGGCCAGAATCAGAAGTGGCCCACAAGTGGGCAAGGTGGCTACATAACCCCTGCCGCCTAGGGGTCCCCACCGCTTCAAAGCGGGGGGCACAATCAGAAGTGGCCCAAACGTTGGCCAGGTGGCTACATAACCCCTGCCGCCTAGGGGGTCCCCACCACTTCAAAGTAGGAGGCAGAATCACAAGTAGCTCACAAGTGGGCAAGGTAGCTACATAACCCCTGCCCCCTGGGGGGTCCCCAGTGCTTCAAAGCAGGGGGCACAAGCAGAAGTGGCCCACTAGTGGGCAAGGTGGCTACATAACCCCTGCCGCCTGGGGGGTCCCCAGCGCTTCAAAGCGGGGGGCAGAATCAGAAGTGGCCCACAAGTGGGCAAGCTGGCTACATAACTCCTACCGCCTGGGGGGTCCCCACCGCTTCAAAGCGGGGGGCACAAACAGAAGTGGCCCACAAGTGGGCAAGGTGGCTACATAACCCCTGCCGCCTAGGGGGTCCCCACCACTTCAAAGTGGGGGGCAGAATCACAAGTAGCTCACAAGTGGGCAAGGTAGCTACATAACCCCTGCTGCATGGGGGGTACCCACCACTTGAGAGCGGGGGGCACAATCAGAAGTGGCCCACGAGTGGGCAAGGTGGCTACATAACCCGTGCCGCCTGGGGGGTCCCCACCACTTAAGAGCGGGGGGCAAAATCAGGAGTGGCTCACAAGTGAGCAAGATGGCTACATAACCCCTACCGCCTGGGGGGTCCCCACCGCTTCAAAGCGGGGGGCACAAACAGAAGTGGCCCACAAGTGGGCAAGGTGGCTACATAACCCCTGCCGCCTAGGGGGTCCCCACCACTTCAAAGTGGGGGGCAGAATCACAAGTAGCTCACAAGTGGGCAAGGTAGCTACATAACCCCTGCTGCATGGGGGGTACCCACCACTTGAGAGCGGGGGGCACAATCAGAAGTGGCCCACAAGTGGGCAAGGTGGCTACATAACCCGTGCCGCCTGGGGGGTCCCCACCACTTAAGAGCGGGGGGCAAAATCAGGAGTGGCTCACAAGTGAGCAAGATGGCTACATAACCCCTGCCGCCTGGGGGGTCCCCAGCGCTTCAAAGCGGGGTGCAAAATCAGAAGTGGCCCACAAGTGGGCAAGGTGGCTACATAACCCCTGCCGCCTGGGGGGTCCCCACTGCTTCAAAGCGGGGGGCAGAATCAAGAGTGGCCCACAGGTGGGCAAGGTGGCTACATAACCCCTGCCGCATGGGGGGTCCCCACCGCATCGGAGCGGGGGGCAGAATCAGAAGTGCCTTACAAGTGGGCTAGTGGCTACATAACCCCTGCCGCCTGGGGGGTCCCCACCACTTAAGAGCGGGGGGTAGAATCAGAAGTGGCCCACAAGCGGGCTAGTGGCTACATAACCCCTGCCGCATTTGGGTTCCCCACCACTTAAGAGCGGGGGCAGAATCAGAAGTGGCCCACAAGTGGGCTAGTGGCTACATAACGCATGCCACATGGGGGGTCCCCACCGCTTCAGAGCGGGGGGCACAATCACAAGTGGCCCACAAGTGGGCAAGGTGGCTACATAACCCCTGCCGCCTGGGGGGTCCCCACCGCTTCAAAGCGGGGGGGCACAATCAGAAGTGGCCCATGAGTGGGCAAGTCGGCTACATAACCCCTGCCTCCTTGGGGGTCCCCAGCGCTTCAGAGGGGGGGGCAAAATCAGAAGTGGCCCACAAATGGATAAGGTGGCTACATAACCCCCGCCGCCTAGGGGGTCCCCACCGCTTCAGAGCGCGGGGCAGAATCAGAGGTGGCTCACAAGCACGGGGGGGGCGACCCCTCGGTTCTGAACGCCAACTACCCCCCCAACTAACTGTCAGCCGGAGGCCCCTTGGGGGGGGGGGGGGGGGTCTGAGGGGGGGGCACAGGGAGGGCGAATGGGGGGAGGTATAGGAGGGGCCTGGGGGGGGGGGCTCCGGGAGGGTCGGTTCGGGGGGGGGGGTCCAAGTGGGGCAATTCGGGGTGGTGGGGGGGGGGAACCAGGTGGGGCGATTTGGGGTTTTGGGGGGGCACAGGCTCCCTTTACCTCGCCTTGCCCTCCCTTTAACCATTCCATCACCATAAACCTAACCCTAACCTTTGCAGCTAGTTGGTTTTGCCATGCCAGCCATGTTTATTGGGCTGAGAAAGATCCCCCCAATTTCGCTCTTGGTTGCTTTTGCCACATCATTGCTCTCCATTTTGGACCCCATCAATCACTTTGACCCTAGCCTAGGGTGAGAGCCACGGGTGGGGTTAGGGCTGGGGTTAGGGTTAGGGTCACCGAGCTGGTGGAACTAGTCTTGGTTTTATAACCCTTTTTAGTGTCTAGGGTGGACCTACCAGGTTTAGCAGCAAGCAAGCAAGCAAGCAGCAAGCAAGCAAGCAGCACGCGCGAAATGGGAAAAAATTAGAACTCTGTCATGGTGCTTGAGATTCGGCTTGAACTTTGGTGGATGATACTTATGGGTGTGAAGTACAATCACACACAGTTTGAGCAAGAAACTCAACAGTGGCGGCCGGAAACGGGATTTGCAAGTGGCGGACCTCAATTTCAAAAACTGCAGTTTAGGGCCAAAAACAGCCATTTTTGGGCAAAAAAAGCCCTAGAACACATTCCAAACGGCCAAACGAAGGGAAATGGTGGGTGCATTCCATGTGGAGGTTCACTTCCCGGTGTCAAAGAGCTCTTTCCCGCCCTCCAACTCCATGATATGTCCCGGAAGCGGCCCAAAAAGCCCCCCAAAAGCTCCAAATGCCCACAGCCACAAACCAAGAATAGGCCATATCTTTGGTTACATGGCTCAAAATGCGATTCCGAGGGCACCTACTCCACCCAAAACCCCCCACTTTTTGTGGTTTCCACCCCTCAGAAGTGCACAAACGGACACCTAGACCCTAATACCTAGGCCCACTAGGCCGCGGCAAGCTGCAAGCTCAAGCCCAAACAGGTGGGTGCCCAAATGGGTCAACAGGGTCCAGTAGGGGCAAAAAGATGACTTTTCTCACTAAATGATCCTAAACCATGTGCGACGCTAAAACAAGTTTTTGGACCTTTTTTGGCTTGTGGTGGCCCATTTTGATCCTCAGAAAATCCCAACATGCCTTGAAAATGGGCCTTTTGGGACCAAGAATGGGTCAAAAATGGGTCAAAACGCATTTTCCCAAACCTCATCCTAGACCACAAGCAGGTGAAATGGGCCCATTTGGAGCCCATTTCGGGGCATTTTGGCCCCTGAGAAGTCCAAAAAGCCTTGAAAGTGGGCCTCGTGGTGATGGGGTTCACTTGCAAGCGGATTTCACTTTGTCACGAGCCATCAATGTGTGAATCATTCTTGATGTCCCTTATCACCCATAGCTGATGTTCCCTCCCCCACCACCTCGGTCCCAATATTCTGTCTTCATTAGGTGTAGGGATAGGAGTAGGCTAAGGTTGGGGATGGGTGTTAGAGTCAAGGTTGGGTTTAAGGATAGTGTTGGGGTGCAAATTGGACAAAATTTTCCTTAGGGCACCTTTGGTGTTCATGGCGCATCGGGCGGCTTAGGCGCCTATGGAGGCCGGAGGGCGACACCTTTGGCAACTAGCTGTTGGCCGAAGGCCCCTAGGGCACGCGGAGTAGCCCCCCCCCCCCCCCCGGGCTCACAAGTGGGCAAGGTGGCTAGATAACCCCTGCCGCCTCGGGGGTCCCCACCGCTTCAGAGCGCGGGGCAGAATCAGAGGTGGCTACATAACCCCTGCCGCCTGGGGGGTCCCCACCGCTTCACAGTGGGGGGGAGAATCAGAGGTGGCGCACAAGTGGGCAGTGTGGCTACATAACCACGGCCGCATGGGGGGTCGCCACTGCTGAAAAGCGGGGGGCAGAATCAGAGGTGGCCCACAAGTGGGCAAGGTGGCTACATAACCCCTGCCGCTTGGGGGGTCCCCACCGCTTCAAAGTAGGGAGGCAAAATCAGAAGTGGCCCACAAGTGGGCAAGGTGGCTACCTAAACCCTGCCGCCTGGGGGGTCCCCACCGCTTCACATCGGGGGGCAGAATCAGAGATAGCTCACAAGTGGGCAAGGTGGCTACATAACCTCTGCCGCTTGGGGGTACCCACCGGTGCAAAGGGGGGGGGCAGAATCAGAAGTGGCGCACAAGTGGGCAAGGTAGCTACATGAACCTGAACCTTGATCACCTCGAGCCTCACGCCCCTGACAACCCCTGGTTTACACCAATGTCTGACCTCAGCACCTCCTCCAGCGCTCCAACAAAACTTACTTATCCAAAGAAACAACCACACAACAAACCCACCAACAAACACCCCTACCAAATTCGCTCCTCTCACAAAACAAAACCTTCATCCAAATTCCACCGCTTGAACCTCACACCCCACAACTTCCCCAACACAACATCTTCTCCCTCAACTTCATCTCCACATTCCAACTGCACCACTTCTCGCCACCACCTTCCAAAACTTCTCGACTCTGCTCAAAAAAGACGCAGGCTGAACCCCCCCCCCCCTCAGCAAGATGCATGAAACCCCCCCCCCCCCAGAAACCATAGATCCCACCTGCCCCCCATTTTCCCATAACCACAGCCCCCCCCCCCCCCCCATATCACGCTCGCCAATTCATTTCTGTTTCTTTTCGTGGTGCCAGCATACCCAGGTTTATATGTCTGCTTATCTGTGTACTCTGTCTTCCTGGGATGATCCATCTGTCACAGAGCTCAGGTTCTTTTTCAGTCCTACAGACCACTGGATCGTTCAGACGATCCAGACAAACAGGCACCCCATTTTCACTGGAACCTGCATACCCAGGCCCTTATTTATTTTCTATTTTTTTGTCTTTCTGCAGATGACCCTGTTTCCCAGTTTCAAGCCCTTGTACCCTGTTTATATGTATGCTTACGTGTGGACTCTGTCTCCCTAGGATGATCCATCTGTCACAGAGCTCAGGTTCTTTTACAGTCTTACAGACCACTGCATTTTTCTGACGATCCAGAAGTGTTACTCCAACAGGACTCTGGTCATGCCCTATCTCTTTTAGTTTCGTCACGCCTTTCAAACTGCTTCCTCTCCTGTTGGTAGCCCAGCAATATTTGATTGCCATTTGTCACTCTCCCTAGGCTACTGGTGCCTCACTTGGCAGTGCTTTGCACCCAGGGAAATTTACAGTGGCATGATCTTTTTGTACGGGCTCCATTCCCGCGGCTGTCCTTCGAGGAACCTCGCATTGTGAGCAGTTTGTGATGATGTTTTGGGCGGGAAACCGCCATGTCTCAAAAAAAGGTAGCTACATAACCCTTGCCTCCTGGGGGGTTCCCACCGCTTCAAAGTGGGGGGGCAGTATTAAAAGTGGTCCACAACTGGGCAAGGTAGCTACATAACCCCTGCCGCCTGGGGGGTCCCCCCCGCTTCGGAGCGGGGGGCAGAATCAGAGGTGGTCCACAAGTGGGCAAGGTGGCTACATAACCCCTGCCGTCTGGGGGGACCCCACCGCTTCAAAGCGGAGGGAAGAATTAGAATTGGCTCACAAGTAGGCAAGGTGGCTACATAACCCCCGCCGCCTAGGGGGTCCCCACCGCTTCAGAGGGCGGGGCAGAATCAGAGGTGGCTCACAAAGGGGTAGGTGGCTACATAACCCCTGCCACCTGGCGGGTCCCCACCACTTAAGAGCGGGGGGCAAAATCAGAAGTGGCTCACAAGTGGGCAAGGTGGCTACATAACCCCTTCCGCCTGGGGGGTCCCCACCGCTTCAGAGCGGGTGGCAGAATCAGAAGTGGCCCACAAATAGATAAGGTGGCTACATGATCCCCGCCGCGTAGAAGGTCCCCACCGCTTCACAGCGGGGGGCACAATCAGAAGTGGCTCAGAAATGGGCAAGGTAGCTACATAACCCCTGCCGCTTGGGGGGTCCCCACCGCTTCAGAGCGGGGGGCAAAATCAGAAGTGGCCCACAAGTGGACAAGGTAGCTACATAACCCCCGCCGTCTGGGGGGTCCCGGCCGCTTCAAAGCGGAGGGAAGAATTAGAATTGGCTCACAAGTGGGCAAGGTGGCTACATAACCCCCGCCGCCTAGGGGGTCCCCACCGCTTCAGAGCGCGGGGCAGAATCAGAGGTGGCTCACAAAGGGGTAGGTGGCTACATAACCCTTGCCTCCTGGGGGGTTCCCACCGCTTCAAAGTGGGGGGGCAGTATTAAAAGTGGTCCACAACTGGGCAAGGTAGCTACATAACCCCTGCCGCCTGGGGGGTCCCCCCCGCTTCGGAGCGGGGGGCAGAATCAGAGGTGGTCCACAAGTGGGCAAGGTGGCTACATAACCCCTGCCGTCTGGGGGGACCCCACCGCTTCAAAGCGGAGGGAAGAATTAGAATTGGCTCACAAGTAGGCAAGGTGGCTACATAACCCCCGCCGCCTAGGGGGTCCCCACCGCTTCAGAGGGCGGGGCAGAATCAGAGGTGGCTCACAAAGGGGTAGGTGGCTACATAACCCCTGCCACCTGGCGGGTCCCCACCACTTAAGAGCGGGGGGCAAAATCAGAAGTGGCTCACAAGTGGGCAAGGTGGCTACATAACCCCTTCCGCCTGGGGGGTCCCCACCGCTTCAGAGCGGGTGGCAGAATCAGAAGTGGCCCACAAATAGATAAGGTGGCTACATGATCCCCGCCGCGTAGAAGGTCCCCACCGCTTCACAGCGGGGGGCACAATCAGAAGTGGCTCAGAAATGGGCAAGGTAGCTACATAACCCCTGCCGCTTGGGGGGTCCCCACCGCTTCAGAGCGGGGGGCAAAATCAGAAGTGGCCCACAAGTGGACAAGGTAGCTACATAACCCCCGCCGTCTGGGGGGACCCCACCGCTTCAAAGCGGAGGGAAGAATTAGAATTGGCTCACAAGTGGGCAAGGTGGCTACATAACCCCCGCCGCCTAGGGGGTCCCCACCGCTTCAGAGCGCGGGGCAGAATCAGAGGTGGCTCACAAAGGGGTAGGTGGCTACATAACCCTTGCCTCCTGGGGGGTTCCCACCGCTTCAAAGTGGGGGGGCAGTATTAAAAGTGGTCCACAACTGGGCAAGGTAGCTACATAACCCCTGCCGCCTGGGGGGTCCCCCCCGCTTCGGAGCGGGGGGCAGAATCAGAGGTGGTCCACAAGTGGGCAAGGTGGCTACATAACCCCTGCCGTCTGGGGGGACCCCACCGCTTCAAAGCGGAGGGAAGAATTAGAATTGGCTCACAAGTAGGCAAGGTGGCTACATAACCCCCGCCGCCTAGGGGGTCCCCACCGCTTCAGAGGGCGGGGCAGAATCAGAGGTGGCTCACAAAGGGGTAGGTGGCTACATAACCCCTGCCACCTGGCGGGTCCCCACCACTTAAGAGCGGGGGGCAAAATCAGAAGTGGCTCACAAGTGGGCAAGGTGGCTACATAACCCCTTCCGCCTGGGGGGTCCCCACCGCTTCAGAGCGGGTGGCAGAATCAGAAGTGGCCCACAAATAGATAAGGTGGCTACATGATCCCCGCCGCGTAGAAGGTCCCCACCGCTTCACAGCGGGGGGCACAATCAGAAGTGGCTCAGAAATGGGCAAGGTAGCTACATAACCCCTGCCGCTTGGGGGGTCCCCACCGCTTCAGAGCGGGGGGCAAAATCAGAAGTGGCCCACAAGTGGACAAGGTAGCTACATAACCCCCGCCGTCTGGGGGGTCCCGGCCGCTTCAAAGCGGGAGGCAAAATTAGAGGTGGCCCACAAGTAGGCCGGGTGGCTACATAACCCGTGCCGCTTGGGGATATCCACCGCTTCAGAGCATGGGGGACAATCAGAGGTGGCCCACAAGTGGGCTAGGTGGCTACATAACCCCTGCCGGCTGGGGGATCCCCACCACTTAAGAGCGGGGGGCAAAATCAGAAGTGGCCCAAAAAAGGATCAGGTGCCTACATAACCCCTGCCGCCTGGGGGGTCCCCATTGCTTACCAGCGCGGGGCAAAATCAGAGGTGGCCCACAAGTGAGCAAGGTGGCTACATAACCCTTGCCGCCTGGGGGGTCCCCACTGCTTCAGAGCGGGGGGCAAAATTAGAAGTGGCCCACAAGTGGGCTAGGTAGTTACATAATCCCTGCCGTCTGGGGGGTCCCCAACGTTTTAGAGCGGGGGGCAAAAGCAAAGCGAGCTCACAAGTAGGCAAGGTGCCTACATAACCTCTGTGGAGGCAAAATCAGAAGTGGCCCACAAGTGGGCAATGTGGCTACATAACCCCTGCAGCCTGGGGGGTCCCCACCGCTTAAGAGCGGGGGGCAGAATGAGAGGTGGCCCACAAGTGGGCAAGGTGGCTACATAGCCCCTGCCGCCTGGGGGGGTCCCCACCGATTCAGAGCGGGGGGCAGAATTAGAGGTGGCTCACAGAAGGGCACAGTGGCTACAGAACCCCTGCCGCCTTGGGGGTCCCCACCGCTTCAAAGTGGGGGGCAAAATCAGAGGTGGCCCACAGAGGGGGAAGACGGCTACATAACCCCTGCGTCCGGGGGGGTCCCCACCGCTTCACAGCGGGGGGCAAAATCAGAAGTGGCTCACAAGTGGGCAAGGTGGCTACATAACCACTGCCGCATGGGGGGTCCCCACTGCTTAAGAGCGGGGGGCAAAATCAGAAGTGGCCCATAAATGGGCAGGGTGGCTACATAACCCCTGCCGTCTAGGGGGTCCCCTCCGCTTCAAAGCGGGGGGCAGAATTAAGGCTAGCTCACAAGTAGGCAAGGTGCCTACATAACCCCTGCCTCCTGGGGGTCTCCACCGCTTCAGAGCGGGGGGCAGAATCAGAGGTGGCCCACAAGTGGGCAAGGTGCCTACATAACCTCTGAGCGGGAGGCAAAATCAGAAGTGGCCCACAGAGGGGCAAGGTGGCTACATAACCCCTGCCTCCGGGGGGGTCCACACCGCTTCACAGCGGGTGGCAAAATCAGAAGTGGCCCACAAGTGGGCAGGGTGGCTACATAACCACTGCCGCATGGGGGGTCCCCACCGCTTCAAAGCGGGGGGCAGAATAAGAAGTGGCCCACAAGTGGGCAAGGTGGCTAAATAACCCCTGCCGCCTGGGGGGTCCCCACTGCTTCAAAGCGGGGGGGCACAATCAGAAGTGGCCCACGAGTGGGCAAGTCGGCTACATAACCCCTGCCTCCTTGGGGGTCCCCAGCGCTTCAGAGGGGGGGGCAAAATCAGAAGTGGCCCACAAATGGATAAGGTGGCTACATAACCCCCGCCGCCTAGGGGGTCCCCACCGCTTCAGAGCGCGGGGCAGAATCAGAGGTTGCTCAGAAGCACGGGGGGGGCGACCCCTCGGTTCTGAACGCCAACTACCCCCCCAACTAACTGTCAGCCGGAGGCCCCTTGGGGGGGGGGGGGGGGGGGGGGATCTGAGGGGGGGGCACAGGGAGGGCGAATGGGGGGAGGTATAGGAGGGGCCTGGGGGGGGGGGCTCCGGGAGGGTCGGTTCGGGGGGGGGGGTCCAAGTGGGGCAATTCGGGGTGGTGGTGGGGGGGGGGGAACCAGGTGGGGCGATTTGGGGTGTTGGGGGGGCACAGGCTCCCTTTACCTCGCCTTGCCCTCCCTTTAACCATTCCATCACCATAAACCTAACCCTAACCTTTGCAGCTAGTTGGTTTGGCCATGCCAGCCATGTTTATTGGGCTGAGAAAGATCCCCCCAATTTTGCTCTTGGTTGCTTTTGCCACATCATTGCTCTCCATTTTGGACCCCAACAATCACTTTGACCCTAGCCTAGGGTGAGAGCCAGGGCTGGGGTTAGGGCTGGGGTTAGGGTTAGGGTCACCGAGCTGATGGAACTAGTCTTGGTTTTATAACCCTTTTTAGTGTCTAGGGTGGACCTACCAGGTTTAGCAGCAAGCAAGCAAGCAAGCAGCAAGCAAGCAAGCAGCACGCGCGAAATGGGAAAAAATTAGAACTCTGTCATGGTGCTTGAGATTCGGCTTGAACTTTGGTGGATGATACTTATGGGTGTGAAGTACAATCACACACAGTTTGAGCAAGAAACTCAACAGTGGCGGCCGGAAACGGGATTTGCAAGTGGCGGACCTCAATTTCAAAAACTGCAGTTTAGGGCCAAAAACAGCCATTTTTGGGCAAAAAAAGCCCTAGAACACATTCCAAACGGCCAAACGAAGGGAAATGGTGGGTGCACTCCATGTGGAGGTTCACTTCCCGGTGTCAAAGAGCTCTTTGCGGCACTGTAACTCCATGATATGTCCCAGAAGCGGCCCAAAAAGCCCCCCAAAAGCTCCAAATGCCCACAGCCACAAACCAAGAATAGGCCATATCTTTGGTTACATGGCTCAAAATGCGATTCCGAGGGCACCTACTCCACCCAAAACCCCCCACTTTTTGTGGTTTCCACCCCTCAGAATTGCACAAACGGACGCCTAGACCCTAATACCTAGGCCCACTAGGCCGCGGCAAGCTGCAAGCTCAAGCCCAAACAGGTGGGTGCCCAAATGGGTCAACAGGGTCCAGTAGGGGCAAAAAGATGACTTTTCTCACTAAATGATCCTAAACCATGTGCGACGCTAAAACAAGTTTTTGGACCTTTTTTGGCTTGTGGTGGCCCATTTTGATCCTCAGAAAATCCCAACATGCCTTGAAAATGGGCCTTTTGGGACCAAGAATGGGTCAAAAATGGGTCAAAAACGCATTTTCCCAAACCTCATCCTAGACCACAAGCAGGTGAAATGGGCCCATTTGGAGCCCATTTCGGGGCATTTTGGCCCCTGAGAAGTCCAAAAAGCCTTGAAAGTGGGCCTCGTGGTGATGGGGTTCACTTGCAAGCGGATTTCACTTTGTCACGAGCCATCAATGTGTGAATCATTCTTGATGTCCCTTATCACTCATAGCCAGGGTTGGGATTAACAAACGTTGTTTGTTAATTTTTTTTGGAAAATTAACGAACAAACGAACGAACGAACGAACGATGAAAATAAACGAACGTCGTTTGTTAATTTTTTTCCTTGTTAATGTCCTTTCGGTTTGCTTCTAATGGTTTGCTTGTTTCTATTCTGCCCCATTGGTCCTTTCCACAATATTTTCCAAAATGTTTTTTCAAAAAAAATTTCCAAAAGTTTTTTTCTGAATTCCTGCTTTTAAATGTTTCTCAAAACACCCTGCAAATGATTCACACCTTAAATTGTTTGCTTCCCTTTTATGCACTACCCTGCCTGCAGTTCAGCCAAAAAGACAATGTTTCTTAAAACACCGTGCAAATGACTTTTCAGCTCTACCCTGTCTTGCCCTGCAACTCAGACACAAAGAATACTTTAACGTCGACTTTACTGCACACTGTCTTCTTCCTGGTCCAGCGCTAAGCGTGGGCCTTGAAAGAGGGGTCCCAGGATTCAACAGAGCTAAACAAAGGCAAGGCTACACATCAGGATATCAATACACACATGCATGCCACGCCTCAGGGTTGATGGAGGCACAGAGGCCAAAGTCAAATTTACAGATCCACTCACTGCATGTGAATGACAGGCACACGCACGTGACACACACTGAAAACAAGACTTCTGGCGAATACAACTGGAGGCAGACGACGCTTATTTACCTTGGCGCTTGGGCGCAGCGCGGAGGTCGCCCCAGGCAGTGCTGCGTCGCCCTGACTTCACGCGTCGCCCTGACCTCACGCGCCGTGCGCGCAGTGCTGCTTCGCTCTGATTCTACGCTCAGTGCTGCTTCGCCTTGACTTCACGCGCAGTGCTGCTTCGCCTTGACTTTACGCGCAGTGCTGCTTCGCCGGAGCATGAGGCTTGCGCTTGCACAGGGAGAGGGGCTGATGTTCCCTCCCCCACCACCTCGGTCCCAATATTCTGTCTTCATTAGGTGTAGGGATAGGAGTAGGCTAAGGTTGGGGGTGGGTGTTAGAGTCAAGGTTGGGTTTAAGGATAGTGTTGGGGTGCAAATTGGACAAAATTTTCCTTAGGGCACCTTTGGTGTTCATGGCGCATCGGGCGGCTTAGGCGCCTATGGAGGCCGGAGGGCGACACCTTTGGCAACTAGCTGTTGGCCGAAGGCCCCTAGGGCACGCGGAGTAGCCCCCCCCCCCCCCCCCCCACACAGGCACGGCGGCATCTCCCGCCCGCGAGCGCCACCGCGGGGTCTGGGGGCGGTCAACAGTCCGGTAGGCCTTGTGACCGGACACCCGGGTACGGCCGCCCAGTCGGGTCCCGCAGGGAAGGCGGCGCGGACCGTGGGTAGGCGACCAGGCGAGGCCTTGACCCAACCCAACCCAACCCAACCCCCCCCCGGGCTCACAAGTGGGCAAGGTGGCTAGATAACCCCTGCCGCCTCGGGGGTCCCCACCGCTTCAGGGCGCGGGGCAGAATCAGAGGTGGCTACATAACCCCTGCCGCCTGGGGGGTCCCCACCGCTTCACAGCGGGGGGGAGAATCAGAGGTGGCCCACAAGTGGGCAGTGTGGCTACATAACCACGGCCGCATGGGGGGTCGCCACTGCTAAAAAGCGGCGGGCAGAATCAGAGGTGGCCCACAAGTGGGCAAGGTGGCTACATAACCGCTGCCGCTTGGGGGGTCCCCACCGCTTCAAAGTGGGGAGGCAAAATCAGAAGTGGCCCACAAGTGGGCAAGGTGGCTACCTAAACCCTGCCGCCTGGGGGGTCCCCACCGCTTCACATCGGGGGGCAGAATCAGAGATAGCTCACAAGTGGGCAAGGTGGCTACATAACCACTGCCGCTTGGGGGTACCCACCGGTGCAAAGGGGGGGGGCAGAATCAGAAGTGGCGCACAAGTGGGCAAGGTAGCTACATGAACCTGAACCTTGATCACCTCGAGCCTCACGCCGCTGACAACCCCTGGTTTACACCAATGTCTGACCTCAGCACCTCCTCCAGCGCTCCAACAAAACTTACTTATCCAAAGAAACAACCACACAACAAACCCACCAACAAACACCCCTACCAAATTCGCTCCTCTCACAAAACAAAACCTTCATCCAAATTCCACCGCTTGAACCTCACACCCCACAACTTCCCCAACACAACATCTTCTCCCTCAACTTCATCTCCACATTCCAACTGCACCACTTCTCGCCACCACCTTCCAAAACTTCTCGACTCTGCTCAAAAAGGACGCAGGCTGAACCCCCCCCCCCCTCAGCAAGATGCAAGAAAGCCACCCCCCCCCAGAAACCATAGATCCCACCTGCCCCCCATTTTCCCATAACCACAGCCCCCCCCCCCCCCCCCCCCCCCCCCTCATATCACGCTCGCCAATTCATTTCTGTTTCTTTTCGTGGTGCCAGCATACCCAGGTTTATATGTCTGCTTATCTGTGTACTCTGTCTTCCTGGGATGATCCATCTGTCACAGAGCTCAGGTTCTTTTTCAGTCCTACAGACCACTGGATCGTTCAGACGATCCAGACAAACAGGCACCCCATTTTCACTGGAACCTGCATACCCAGGCCCTTATTTATTTTCTATTTTTTTGTCTTTCTGCAGATGACCCTGTTTCCCAGTTTCAAGCCCTTGTACCCTGTTTATATGTATGCTTACCTGTGGACTCTGTCTCCCTAGGATGATCCATCTGTCACAGAGCTCAGGTTCTTTTTCAGTCTTACAGACCACTGCATTTTTCTGACGATCCAGAAGTGTTACTCCAACAGGACTCTGGTCATGCCCTATCTCTTTTAGTTTCGTCACGCCTTTCAAACTGCTTCCTCTCCTGTTGGTAGCCCAGCAATATTTGATTGCCATTTGTCACTCTCCCTAGGCTATTGGTGCCTCACTTGGCAGTGCTTTGCACCCAGGGAAATTTACAGTGCCATGATCTTTTTGTACGGGTTCCGTTCCCGCGGCTATCCTTCGAGGAACCGCGCATTGTGAGCAGTTTGTGATGATGTTTTGGGCGGGAAACCGCCATGCCTCAAAAAAAGGTAGCTACATAACCCTTGCCTCCTGGGGGGTTCCCACCGCTTCAAAGTGGGGGGGCAGTATTAAACACTGGGCAAGGTAGCTACATAACCCCTGCCGCCTGGGGGGTCCCCCCCGCTTCGGAGCGGGGGGCAGAATCAGAGGTGGTCCACAAGTGGGCAAGGTGGCTACATAACCCCTACCGTCTGGGGGGACCCCACCGCTTCAAAGCGGAGGGAAGAATTAGAAATGGCTCACAAGTAGGCAAGGTGGCTACATAACCCCCGCCGCCTAGGGGGTCCCCACCGCTTCAGAGCGCGGGGCAGAATCAGAGGTGGCTCACAAAGGGGTAGGTGGCTACATAACCCCTGCCACCTGGGGAGTCCCCACCACTTAAGAGCGGGGGGCAAAATCAGAAGTGGCTCACAAGTGGGCAAGGTGGCTACATAACCCCTTCCGCCTGGGGGGTCCCCACCGCTTCAGAGCGGGTGGCAGAATCAGAAGTGGCCCACAAATAGATAAGGTGGCTACATGATCCCCGCCGCGTAGGGGGTCCCCACCGCTTCACAGCGGGGGGCACAATCAGAAGTGGCTCAGAAATGGGCAAGGTAGCTACATAACCCTTGCCGCCTGGGGGGTCCCCACCGCTTCAGAGCGGGGGGCAAAATCAGAAGTGGCCCACAAGTGGACAAGGTAGCTACATAACCCCCGCCGTCTGGGGGGTCCCCACCGCTTCAAAGCGGGAGGCAAAATTAGAGGTGGCCCACAAGTAGGCCGGGTGGCTACATGGCCCGTGCCGCTTGGGGATACCCACCGCTTCAGAGCGGGGGGGACAGTCAGAGGTGGCCCACAAGTGGGCAAGGTGGCTACATAACCCCTGCCGGCTGGGAGGTCCCCACCACTTAAGAGCGGGGGGCAAAATCGAAAGTGGCCCAAAAAAGGATCAGGTGCCTGCATAACCCCTGCCGCCTGGGGGGTCCCCATTGCTTAACAGCGCGGAGCAAAATCAGAGGTGGCCCACAAGTGAGCAAGGTGGCTACATAACCCTTGCCGCCTGGGGGGTCCCCACTGCTTCAGAGCGGGGGGCAAAATTAGAAGTGGCCCACAAGTGGGCAAGGTAGCTACATAACCCCTGCCGTCTGGGGGGTCCCCAACGTTTTAGAGCGGGGGGCAAAAGCAAAGCGAGCTCACAAGTAGGCAAGGTGCCTACATAACCTCTGTGGAGGCAAAATCAGAAGTGGCCCACAAGTGGGCAATGTGGCTACATAACCCCTGCCGCCTGGGGGGTCCCCACCGCTTAAGAGAGGGGGGCAGAATGAGAGGTGGCCCACAAGTGGGCAAGGTGGCTACATAGCCCCTACCGCCTGGGGGGGTCCCCAGCGCTTCAGAGCGGGGGGCAGAATCAGAGGTGGCTCACAGAAGGGCACAGTGGCTACAGAAGCCCTGCCGCCTTGGGGGTCCCCACCGCTTCAAAGTGGGGGGCAAAATCAGAGGTGGCCCAAAAGTGGGCAAGGTGGCTACATAACCCCTCCCGCCAGGGAGGTCCCCACCGCTTCAAAGTGGGGAGCAAAATCAGAGGTGGCCCACAAGTGGGCAAGGTGGCTACATAACCCCTGCCGCATGGGGGGTCCCCACCGCTTCAAAGCGGGGGGCAAAATCAGAAGTGGCTCAGAAGTGGGCAAGGTGGCTACATATCCCCTCCCGCCAGGGGGGTCCCCACCGCTTCACGGCAGGGGGCAGAATCAGAAGTGGCCCACAAGTGGGCAAGGTGGCTACATAACCCCTGCCGCCTGGGGGGTCCCCACCGCTTCAACGCGGGGGGGCAGAATTAGAGCGGGCTGAAAAGTAGGCAAGGTGCCTACATAACCCCTGCCGCATGGGGGGTCCCCACCGCTTCAGAGCGGGGGGCAAAATCGGAAGTGGCTCACAAGTGGGCAAGGTGGCTGCATAACCCCTGCCCCCAGGGGGGTCCCCACCGCTTCAAAGCGGGGGGCAAAATCAGAGGTGGCCCACAAGTGGGCAAGGTGGCTACATAACCCCTCCCGCCTGGGGGGTCCCCACCGCTTCAAAGCGGGGAGGCAGAATTAGAGCTGGCCGAAAAGTAGGCAAGGTGCCAACATAACCCTTGCCGCATGGGGGGTCCCCACCGCTTCAGAGCGGGGGGCAAAATCAGAAGTGGCCCACAGGTGGGCAAGGTGGCTCCATAACCCCTGCCGCCTGGGGGTCCCCACAGCTTCAAAGCGGGGGGGGGCAGAATTGGTTTTGGCCCACAAGTGGGCAAGGTGGCTGCATAACCCCTGCCCCCAGGGGGGTCCCCACCGCTTCAAAGCGGGGGGCAAAATCAGAGGTGGCCCACAAGTGGGCAAGGTGGCTACATAACCCCTCCCGCCTGGGGGGTCCCCACCGCTTCAAAGCGGGGAGGCAGAATTAGAGCTGGCCGAAAAGTAGGCAAGGTGCCAACATAACCCTTGCCGCATGGGGGGTCCCCACCGCTTCAGAGCGGGGGGCAAAATCAGAAGTGGCCCACAAGTGGGCAAGGTGGCTCCATAACCCCTGCCGCCTGGGGGTCCCCACAGCTTCAAAGCGGGGGGGGCAGAATTGGTTTTGGCCCACAAGTGGGCAAGGTAGCTACATAACCTCTGCCTCCTAGGGGTCCCCACCGCTTCACAGTGGGAAGCAGAATCAGAGGTGGCCCACAAGTGGGCAAGGTGGCTACATAACCCCTGCCGCATGGGGGGTCCCCACCGCTTCACGGCAGGGGGCAAAATTAGAAGTGGCCCACAAGTGGGCAAGGTGGCTAGATAACCCCTGCCTCCTTGGGGGTCCCCACCGCTTCAGAGCGGGGGGCAGAATGAGAGGTAGCCCACAAATCGATCAGGTGGCTACAGAGCCCCTGCTGCCTGGGGGGTCCCCACGGCTTCAGAGCGGAGGGCAGAATAACAGGTGGCCCACAAGTGGGCAAGGTGGCTACATAACCCCTGCGGCCTAGGGGGTCCCCACCACTTAAGCGCGGGGGGCAAAATCAGAGGTGGCCCACAAGTGGGCAAGGTGGCTACATAACCCCTGCCGCCTGGGGGGTCACTGAAAAGCAGCTACGCACACTTCAGCAATCGCTGTGGAGCAACATTGCCAGCTACGGCAAACTACCGCGCATTCTTTCCCCTAAAGACCGCTCTGTTTCTAAGACTGTCGGTGAATAACAGCTTTCCCCCCTGCTCTCTTTGATGCGCACACAAATATACAATTACAGCATGCGCTACCTGAATTTGGACGGCCCCACGCAGTGCAACAATTTTATGCGCCAAGCCCTTTCTGCCCCGCAGCCGAACTGGTTGCAGGTCGCCTTTCTGGACTCTGTGCACGGTTTAGGGGGGCGCTGCCACGGGTTAGGGCCCTGGAACCCATGCCCTGTGAACAGCCTGGAGCCCGGTGAGGAGATTCATGTGGAGTTCAACGGGGGCTGGTTCACTGGGACTGTCATGCAGTACGAACCACAGCGCCAGTCCTCTCTCATTCGCTTTCATTCGGACTCCACTGAGTTCCACATTAACGACAAACACCACACCTTCACGGCCCATAATATGGATTTGTTTGGACCCCCGACCCGTGCGCCACGGCTCCACGAGTCTCTGGCTCCAGCTCTTTGTTCTCTGCCCCCCCCTCTCCCCCCATACCCGCCTCCCTTCTCTTCACAGCTCGTTGAAGGAAACCAGTATGGTTATCTATTCCATTACAAGGGGCAGTTCACCGGGCTACAGGTCTCCGATCTGCTTTCGTGGGGATGCACTAGTGTCTTAGATGCCCTCGACCACCCCGACAGAAACTCTTGGCTCTGGGTGTACTTGGACGGGTCCTGGGATGCCCCACTGGCTGGCTCTGCGGCAGTCATGCACTGGCCCGACGGCACTACACTGGTACTCGCAATCCCGTGCCCGTATGCAGGCAGTAAAGATGCAGAATTCTGGTCCTTTGTTCAATGTTGTAGATACTTAAAGTCCGTGGGTTTCACAGGATCTGCCTTCTTTTGTATCGATAACTCCCAGCTTGTGGGATGTGTTGACTGGTGCCTCTCTCAAGCCCCCCTCCCCCCCCCCAAGCTCCAGCACTCAGGGAACCTGGCAAACGGTTGTCAAAGACCTGCTTCAGGACATCCGGTTCAATGCGGGGGCAGGTTGGTTGAAGTCGCATGTAGGCTTCCATGGAAACGAAATCGCTGATGGATTCACTAAATATACGTCTCATGCCATGGTGGTCTGTTCTCAACATAGATGCCCCCCTCAAAACTATCAGTTACCTTTCATGGTAACCCGTGCATACACAAACTGAGTGGCGCCATCCGGCACAAACTGGTTGAACGTCATGACCACACAGGCATCGTGGCCACAATTAGTTTTGATTCGGCGAGCCATTATTCGTGGTTCAGCTCTTTTGCCACCAAGTGGAGCCTAGGAGTCAAGGGCATCCAAGGCAACCACCCTTTCTGGGACCTCTCCGACCGAAAGTGCCCTGCGTGTGATGAGGCCCATCCCCTAGACGTCATTTCCACAGTGGCGCTGTGCCCCGCCATGTCACAACACCTCGGGCGACTGGCAGACGCATGGGGACCCAACCTCAGCCCCAGGGTACATGGCTGGTTGGCTGGGAACCGGTCCCGAGGTGAACTTCGCAATTTCGCCCGGACTCTTGTCGCAAAGTCTCTTTTCGACGTTCTAGCCCCTGACAAAGAGCAAAGGGCTTTCCTCAAGTCAATTCTCCCTGAACGCCGGCGTCAGCTAACAGCCGCAATTAAAGACATATGCTTGTATCGCCGCGAACACCCAGCTCCTGATCCCCTTCCCCCGCCCCTGACTGCCAATACATTTTTTGACTCCTGGGGCCCCTACAGCAACTCTGATCGCCCGGCTGCTCGCCGTCAACACATCTACCACCCTCCTGCCCCTCTCCCCCAAACGGTCAAATCCCGTTCGGGTGGCCACAAACGTCAGGCTCGCCCCCCCCCCGTCCAGTCATCCTACCAAACGACATCAGAACGCCGCCCCCTCGTGCGCTCGCCGTCAGTCCTCCATTTCCCATTTCCTTTCTGCCATCTGAACCTCAGGTGTCAAGCCAACGTTACGACCAAGAATGAGCCTAATTCCGTAAGTTTCCTTTACAGTCACAGACTACCGCTCTTCAACGCCGATTTACTGCTGCAGACGTTGCATGTGTCATCACTTTTCAGTTTCTTTGCTTCCCAGTGGATTCGAGCCCTTGCCTCTGTGCAATTGCCACACACTGTGACTCACGTCCCCTCTTCCTGCTACCCCCCCCCCCCCCCTCGTTGCGCTTTCCCTCTACACCACGCTGGCCTCGGCCCCGCTCGCCCCCTCCCACCCCAAAGCCCTGGTGTCCCTCTTCTGGACCCCCCGCCCTCAACTCTGGACGCCCCCCCCCCCCACAAGAGATGAATGCTCCGGTGCCTCCTTGACAGTATAGTAGGTAGTATAGGATCTCCCTCCCTCCTACAGTTGCGCCGCCACGGCACAACATACGGCCCTTGCCTGTGGTACTGCCCCATCCGGGTGGTTTTGTGGCGTCTCCCACGCCAGGCAGTCAGTGCACATCTGTTCTCCCTCCCCAGGGAACCTTTATACCGTGTCTCTTCGTACAGTTTTGCACGTCAGCTGGCACAGCGTTTTCTTTTTCTTTTTTTTCAAAACCTGTGTTCTCCTCACACCCCTCCAGCGGCCCCCTCACGGGGTGGGGTGACAGTACTTTTGTCTGCTCACCTTGTTCAATAGTACTGTACATACTTCAGGTTCAGCCTCGGGTATTTTGGCAGAGGTGCACTGTGTATGCGCTGGGCATATAGTATCACTCCCGAAGGGGGTAGTCGGCCGTTTCCGGCACGAGCGAGCCGCGCCAGCCCCAGGGGGCCGTGCCAGCCGCAATCAGCCAGGGAGGCCCACACCAGCCCACAGGCAGCGATACTCAGCCCCCTACACTGTCCATAGTGTCATCGCATGCGAACTACACGAGACTCTGAAGATGTTGAAATGGAAAAAAAAAGTGGGCAAGGTGGCTACATAACCCCTGGCGTCTAGGGGGTCCCCACCGCTTCAAAGCGGGGGGGCAGAATTAGAGCTTGCTGAAAACTAGGCAAGGTGCCTACATAACCTCTGCCTCCTTGGAGACCGCACCGCTTCAGAGCGGGAGGCAAAATCAGAAGGGGCTCACAAGTGGGCAAGGTGGCTCCATAACCCCTGCCGCCTGGGGGGTCCCCACCGCTTCAGAGCGCGGGGCAGAATCAGAGGTGGCTCACAAAGGGGCAAGGTGGCTACAGAACCCCTGCCGCCTGGGGGGTCCCCAGCGCTTCAGAGCAGGGCGCAGAATCAGAAGTGGCTCACAAAGGGGCAAGGTGGCTACAGAACCCCTGCTACCTCGGGGGTCCCCACCGCTTCAGAGCGGGGGGCAGAATCAGACGTGGCTCACAGGTGGGCAACGTGGCTACGTAACCCCTGCCGCAATGGGGGTCCCCACTGCTTAAGAGCGGAGGGCAGAATCAGAAGTGGCCCACAAGTGGGCAAGGTGGCTACATAACCCCTGCCGTCTGGGGGGTCCCCACCGCTTCAAAGCGGAGGGGCAGAATTAGAGCTGGCTCACAAGTAGGCAAGGTGCCTACATAACCTCTGCCTCCTAGGGGTCCCCCGCGCTTCAGAGCGGGAGGCAAAATCAGAAGTGGCCCACAAGTGGGCAAGGTGGCTACATAACCCCTGCCGCCTGGGGGGTCCCGACCGCTTCAAAGCGGAGGGCAGAATCAGAAGTGACCACAAGTGGGCAAAGTGGCTACATAACCCCTGCCGTCTGGGGGGTCCCCACCGCTTCAAAGCGGAGGGGCAGAATTAGAGCTGGCTCACAAGTAGGCAAGGTGCCTACATAACCTCTGCCTCCTAGGGAGTCCCCACCGCTTCAGAGCGCGGGGCAGAATCAGAGGCGGCTCACAAGTGGGCAAGGTGGCTACAGAACCCCTGCCCCCTAGGGGGTCCCCACCGCTTCAGAGCGGGTGGCAGAATCAGAGGTGGCCCACAACTGGGCAAGGTGGCTACATAACCCCTGCCGCATGGGGGGTCCCCACCGCTTAAGAGCGGGGGGCAAAATCAGACGTGGCCCACAAGTGGGCAAGGTGGCTACATAACCCCTGCCACCTAGGGGGTCCCCACCGCTTCACAGCGGCCGGCAGAATCAGAAGTGGCCCACAAGTGGGTAAGGTGGCTACATAACCCCTGCCGTCTAGGGGGTGCCCACCGCTTCACATCGGGGGGCAGAATCAGAAGTGGCCCACAAGTGGGCAAGGTGGCTACATAACCCCTGCCGCCTAGGGGGTCCCCACCGCTTCAGAGTGCGGGGCAGAATGAGAGGCGGCCCACAAAGGGGCAAGGTGGCTACAGAACCCCTGCCGCATGGGGGGTCCCCACCGCTTCAGAGCGGGGGGCAAAATCAGAAGTGGCTCACAAGTGGGCAAGGTGGCTACATAACCCCTGCCCCCTGGGGGCTCCCCACCGCTTCAAAGCGGGGGGCAAAATCAGAGGTGGCCCACAAGTGGGCAACGTGGCTACATAACCCCTCCCGCCTGGGGGGTCCCCACGGCTTCAAAGCGGGGGGGCAGAATTAGAGCTGGCTGAAAAGTAGGCAAGGTGCCAACATAACCCCTGCCGCATGGGGGGTCCCCACCGCCTCAGAGCGGGGGGCAAAATCAGAAGTGGCCCACAAGTGGGCAAGGTGGCTCCATGACTCCTGCCGCCCGGGGGTTCCCACCGCTTCAAAGCGGGGGGGGCAGAATTGGAGTTGGCCCACAAGTGGGCAAGGTAGCTGCATAACCCTGTGGCGCGGGCCCACTGGATCCTCATCCATCCGGGAACCGTTTCGTGCGGCTTGCACGGGTCGCTCCCTTCCCGCCCCCTTTTGTTTGTGTAGTTTGTTTCTTTCTGGACCTGTTGCGGGCCCTTCTTCCTGGCCCCGCCCCTGCTTCCCCCGGTACCCGTGCCTATTTTCCACCTGGCCAGCTGCGTTTTTTTTTTTTCGCGCGCCACCCCCGGCCCCTCTTCTGCAACGTTTGCTCCTTCCCGTTCCCCCGCTGCCTGCTCGCTCTGTGCTTTACGCGCTCCGGCGGTGCATTGCAGTTTTTTTTTGTTTTGGTCTACCCTCCCCCCTTTCCCGCTGTGCATCATGCCTTGTGGCTTCCTGCCTTTGCCGCGTTTGTTGGTTAATTTTCTTTTTTTTACCCTCCTCCCTGCATGCACGCACGTCAGCACTGCACTGGTCATCGGGTCACGGCTCCCCTCGGTGTTCGTCTCCGGTCCCATCGCCCTCATGGGGCGTGCCCCTTGGCGGTCCCCGGCCATGCCACGTGGGCACCCCTCCCTCGCACCACTCTCCTCTCTTCCCTCTCTTCTCTCCCCTCACCTCCCCCCCCCATCACCTGTCTCTCGCCCGCCCTCTTACTGCTGCTCTCCTGCTCCGTGTGCTCTCCGCTGCTCTTCCCCTGGCCAGGGCTGTATCTCGCGCGCTCTCACGCGCCTCTGGGCCTCCGCCCTGTCCTCCGTCTTGTAGGCGGGCTTGGGCGACCTCCTCAGGTACCCCTTCGGGGGCATTCCCCCGCCGTCCGCCCCTGCTGGCCTCCCCCCCATCAGTTCCCTGATGGTGGGGCGGGGCGCGTGGGATGGGGAAACCAGTCGCCATGGGGTGGTGAACCATGGGCCAACCATGGGGAGCCTGACCACGAGAAGTCGGGAAAATGCCCCGAAATCCGGGACGGCCGTGAGGTGTCCGCTGGGGTGAGAGTAAGAAAAAGTGCTTTTCCAATGCCTTGAGGCATACTCTAGTTGTATTAGAGATGCATTAAGCACTCTAGCATTTTTATCTTAGTATTGGCCTAACCAAAATGGGTAAAAACACATTTTGACTTATGGAACCAAACACTAAATCAGGATATGGAGTGGACCCCTTAATCCCCTATCAATGTGAGGCTATTCATCTTTTCCAGAGTTGACTGAGAACTGACATATCCAGGGCAGAGCCTATGAATTTATCTATGTTTTCTCATGAATTCTTAGCTATCCTAGTGGTATGCACCCTAGGGGGCTGGGGCACCTCTTTTTGAGAGGTCCTGGGTTCAATTCCCGGTCAGCCTAGCTAAGTAGGAAGATCCCATGTGACATGGCAGTGATCTCATCGCCACATGCCATGCCACCTCAGCATATATGGGACCCAAAACAAAGAGTGCACATCTCCTGAGATGGCACTATGGAGATTGAGTGACTATGGGGCAGTTTTCCAACTCTTTTCCCAAAACATTTCAACTATCCTTGTGAATATGCGATCCGATTTGCCTTGAGTTGCAAGTAAGTAAGTAAGTAAGGGCGGCCGCATCCGCAGCCTCATCTGACATCTCCCTGTTTGTTTTACATGGTGGCCGCCTCTGGCGGGAAGGAGAGCTGTCCACCATCAACTCCCCTGGCGACCCCTGTCTCACCTCACGGCCGAGAACTTCAAGTAGATAGGTAGGTAGGTCGACTCGGGACTGGGGTTGCCCCGCAGGGGGGACTTACCAAGGGGCTTTTGCTCACCCACCCACGGCCCTACTGCACGTGCCCCCACAAAGCGGCTCCCCCACATGGGGGACGGGCGCGGTCGCCGCGAGCAGTACCCTACAGCGGGTTCTGCCCAGAGAGGTAACTCATGTTCGACCGAAGTCTCACATTCCTCTCCTTCGGGCGGATGATACGTGGGGGAGGGTCCCACCGCACATCCTCATCAACCTCCGGATTCTGGGGCCCAGGGGCCCGGAGCCAGGCCAAAGGCCCTGTCCTGCAGGCACCCCCACCTGGGTTGGTTTTCAGTAGGTGTGAGGCGACTTAAAGAAGCACGTGCTACGGCACTCGCATGCCGTGGCGCACACTCACACCTCCTGACTCGGTCGAGCTTGCGCTCTCCCGGGGGGCCGGGGTTTCGAAGTAGGTCGTTGTGGCCGGTTGGTCGGTCGTATGGTACGGTTGCGGTGTAGTTTGTTAATGTACGTTGGTCGGTTGACTGATGGTAGAGCCAAGTTTTGTTCGTGGGCATGGTCGTCAGCGGGCGCGGCGCACCACGGTGTCACCAACCCTATGGACGCCGTTCCCGTTTCGGCCCGTGCACGCCTGGCTGGTTTGGTGTTGGCCGGCTTGCGTGTGGTCTGTTTACGGTCAAGTGGCGGCTGCAGCTGCGGTGTTGTTGGTTCGCGGTCGTCTTGGCCGCCTCATGGTCGGCTTGGTTTGCGTGGGTTCCATTGCGCTGCTGCCGGTGGTTGTTCCGCCGCATGTTGTTTATGCAGCCGGCATGTCCGTGTCGGTGCTGGTCAGTGGCGTCGTGGTTTGTCGAAGTGTAGTGTTGTGTAGTTTGTTACCGTTGGTTGGTCGCGTTTGTATTGGCAGCGTTGCGGTGTTCTGCTGTGTTCGTTGGTACGGTCGTCAGTGGGCGTGGCGCACCACGGTGTTGCCGACCCGTTGGGCGCTGTTTCCGTTTCGACCCGTGCACGCCTGGCTGGTTCAGCGTTGGCCGGCTTGCGTGTGGTCTGTTTACGGTCAAGTGGTGGCTGCAGCTGTGGTGTGGTTGGTGCGCGGTTGTCGTGGCCGCCTCATGGTTGGCCGGGTTCGTGTGGGTTCCGTTGCGCTGCTGCCAGTGGTCTTATCGTCGAATCCTGCCCGTTTAGCCAGCACGTTTGTGTCTGCGTCGGCTTCTGGCGTCTTGGTTTGTACAAGTGTCGTGTAGTGTAGTTTGGGAACGTTTCCCTGGGCCGCGTCCGCAGCGGTAGAGTCACAGTGTTCCTCTGTGCTTGTGGCCATGGTGGTCGGGGGGCGCGGCTCGCTACGGTGTCGCTAGCTCGTTGGACGTCGCTCTCGCACCGGCCCATGCACGCCCAGCCAGCTTGGCGCTGGCCGATGCGCGCGCGGTCTGTTCACGGTCACGTTGCGTCTGCTGTAGTGGTTCTGGCGGTGTGTGGTCGTGTTAGTCGCCTCTTGGTTGGTTTGTTCGGCGTTCGTTCCTTGTCGTCGCAGCGGGTGTTCGCGCAGTCGGACTTGTTGTGTGCAGGTGTGCTGCTTGTTGCGATGTTGGTCGGTGCCAGGTGTGTGGGGCCGGCACGGTACGTTTGTACTGTGCGCCGCCCGCCCGCCGCGGGGGAGAAAAGCCATGACAAGTGGTCGGACCACTGTAAAAGTTTTTTCCCCTGTCGGTGCCCTGTTCCCTGCCCCGCCCTGGCAGTGTTGCATGCACAATCCATTATCTGGTATTTCGTGGTGCTCCATAGCCGTACTTCCAGTTTCGCTTGTGCCACTCATATGTACACCCCCCGTCGGTGGCAAGGCCCCGCCGGTCCCCCTCGGTGTGTCCCTGTGCTCCCCATGGTAGCCCCAGGGTGTTGTTCCAGCTCGGTGGTGCTGTGCTTGTGCTCGTGCCTGTCTGTCTGCCGTGCGCCTTCTCGTGTCGTGCGTTGCGGGTCATTCGGGTGGCGTGTCTGTGTCACGGTGCCGGGTGTGGTGGCTAGGATGGTTAGGGTGGTTCGGCTTGTGCTGTAGTGTCGGGACGCTCCGTCCGACGTGGCGGGTTGGGCTCGGCGTAACACACCCGTGCCTGTTGGCAGGGGGGTCGGCGCGGCCCCGTGTGGTGAGCTTGTGGCCCCCCGCATGCCCCGGGTAGGGTTGTGGAGGACAGGAGTACCGGGCAGTGTTGCAGCCCCCCTCCCTCTCATGGACACTGTTAACTGTCTGCGGGGAGTGTGCCCCTCGTACCATTCGCATAGGTTATACGTGTCGTAACCTTACGCGTCCCAGGCGCTCAACTCCCCGGAGGAGGTGCGCGCTGGTCCCCGCGGTGCACTTATCTCCGGATGCTCGCCCTGGACGGTAATACTCTGGCCTGTGGTTCGTTAACATTCTTGTGGTTATCGGCCGGGCCGCGGGTTCCGCGTATTTGGCTGGGCCCTTTGCCCGGCCCATTGTGGATCCGGCTTGCGAAAGAGGAGGGTGAGGCGGGAGGACGGGTCCGGGCGTGGCGCCGCCCCGTTCCCTGCTGCAGGTGGGTCGCTGGGTCCGAGAAGCGTGGCCCCCGCCCGGGGGGTTGTAGGAGGAAGTCGTGGGGTTTCCGTGCGTGCTTGACACCACGGGTTGCGAAGGCTGGCCTCCACTCTCCGGGCATCTGTTGCATGTGTCGGGCAGGTTGACGTCCGTCTTGTCGGTTTGTCGGACCGTCAGGTGTTGCTGGGGTGTGTTGCGCGGCTGTGTGCCACCAGGTGGTCGCAGTAGGACCTGTCGCCAGGCGCGGCTCAGGGTCCTGGGGGGGCGTCCCATGCGTCGCACCGGGGCACCGTGGAGGTTACTGAAGTTTGCGTGCACAAGGGCTGGGCGTGCCGCCCGGGTCTCCGCCTCAGTGCGGACGGCGGGTTGCCGTCAATTGCCCAGCGCCAGCGCCCGGATCAGGTGGCGTGCGCTGTTCGACAACACCCCCGTGGTCTAGGGATGCAGATTCGCAGCGAATTTAATTTGAATTCGCCGAATTCGCTGCGAATTCGTTCGCAGCACGAATTCGCTGCGAATTCGGCCTGAAATTCACAGTACTGCGAATTCGGGGCGAATTCGCTCTGCGAATTCGCAGGCGACAGCAAAATGACCACGCGTGCGCCGTCTTTTCTCCAGATGAAAACCTAACTTTGAATTGTGCCATGCAATAATTTTTTTGACTTTATACAATTAAAACCATGATCATTGTGCTTTGATTAACCCATTCAGTTGCTTGTGCGGGGCCTGCGTACTCGGTCTCGAGAAAAAAGCTTGTTTTTGACTTTTGAACGCACCGCTGTCTCCGCCTCGTTGCACTGAACACGACGGTGCCCTCTGTTCCTCCCAAAACCGCACCAGTTCGGAGAAAAACGCGTCGCGAACTTTTAATTTTCGACCTTTTTTTTTCGACTTTGGACAGTCAAAACGTGTTTTCCCTTGCCTAACCTTCATTTTGGTACACTCCTTGCCCTCGTCGGCTCCGTGCACGCAGAGAAATCCTTGTTACGAGGTTCGAAAAAGTCCAGATTTGACAGTGTACTGTAACGGTCACATAGTGATGATTATTGAGCATCATGACAATAATAATGTTAATTGAATGCCCATTGCTAGTTTGCTTTATGTTTCCCTTGTATTTGTTATCCTCTCCCTTAGATGAATTCAAGTCCCATGATTCAATGCAAGAATACAATGAATGAAGGCCCAATAATGGCAAGAAGTGGTTCACATGTGATGGTTTGTGTGTGGATTGGTGATTTTGCATGCTTTGTTGCTTTTTTTCCAAAAGGTATTTGAAAGAATCGAGGAAGGGTGTATACATCGATATTTGGAATTCTTCGTTTTGATTTGTCTTTATTTTTGTCAAATAGTTTAAGCACGGTGAATGCAAGCAACAACAAACAACAAAAATTGCAAGGTTATGGAAGCTTTTGGACTTGAAATGTTTAATGCCATATGGTAATGGGCATATGCAAACAGGTGAAGGTAAATTGTAGGTGCCTATGGATTCTAAGCCTCGGGGGAATTCAAGCGAATCAAGGGGGAATTCGAATTTGAAGTTGCGAATTCGAATTCGGAGGGGTCCACGAATTCGTGCGAATTCGGGGCGAATTCGAATTCGAGCGAATTCGTGCGAATTCGAACCTGCATCCCTATCCTCCTTCAACCCTGAATAGCAACCAGATCCCACAAGTACAGCAATAGCCCAATTCACAATCCAAATCAGGCTGCGGGCCTTCGTTCAGCACACCGGTCGTCTCACGGTGGCGGGCATGTACAAGAATTGCACCAAAGAGGAAAGCCCTGAAATTGGCATATGAACACAAATAAAGCAAAGTTGGGGAAAGATGGAAACGTACACAATCACAGCCATAGACCCCTCATTCCCTGGACTCAAGACCTTCCCTTGACTCACCAACATGATGCCCTGAACCCAATCAAATAAGATGGCTAAATGCCATGTGTCAAAAGTCACTACATAAACCCCAAAAATGTGTTCACTCCCAAGCCTCTAAATCCTAGCCCAATAGGGGAGGTGGCGTGTCATGGCCTAGAGTGGCACTCAGGACCATGCCCTACCCTGACATAAACTTGGTTGGACTTGGAGTCGAATGGGCTTGGAGAAATGACCTATGAGTTTGAACTCATAACATGCCAAAAAACTGCCAATTCACACCATATTGGCCATATATCACATATATGCTCAAAATTGAAGTTACCACCTATCCGAAGGCTCAAAGCACGCATGGAATCGAAGTCTAGTATTCATGGAGGATATAGACCAAAGGCCAATGCCCATGTACATCCCCACTTTACCCTCGAAACCCCTTCGGATATGGGCGCCACGCACTGCCCAAGTCAGCCCATGATCTTGAGATCAATTCTTGTGATCTTTCGTGCGCCAAGCCAAATGGAGTACGCGATCCGGCATATGGTGGTGTTCAACTCCAAAGCATATGCCAACATATGAACAACATACCATGGTTCGACTCTCCATAGGCTTCTTGCTGTTTGCCGACCAGGTAAGTACACAAAATGCAAAAATGAGCAACAATTGAGGTCAAAAACATGAAAACATGACCAAACACAAAGTTGTCATGATAGTATATCTCTATGCTCACCCATGATATCCGCTCATGGTTCAATACACAAACGATTGGAACCATTGGCGAACAATTCCCCCACTTGGATCCCCAATCGGGCGCATGGAGATACCTTCGCCACTCGTATCTACATGCCCCATGAAAATGGGAGTGCACTCATGGATCTCTTTCCCAAACATACCATGAGCAATACATATGCGGTAGACTTAGTCTAGCGCTTTGAATTCCACAATTGGGACATGGGCAAAACCCTTGTCACGTATGGCTCCCCATCTCTTTGGCCACACGAAGATATATAACATGGGCGTGAGCATATCAAGACATATACCATGCATATAAAACGTACCCTCAAAAGTGGCTCCCGCCATGATATGCCATGTCCCTCCATGGATATAACTTCACGTTAAAAATGCGTAGGAACCCAAGGAAAGTGTCTATGCAACCCCAACACTCATGCGGTACACTCGAAAGTCGCATTAAAATATTCGGTTGCACGGTCCAAGAGTTATATATCAATTTATACCCTCTTGACCATTATCCCTTGCAACACCGGGCATGTGTACGCAACAAAGGCGTTTGATGCTTCCTAAATTAAGTTGAGACTAAGGCGCTTGCAACCCAACCTTCCTTATTCTCTTTCCTCACACTCGCGCGTAGATATGGCCCTTCAAAGTGGTTCCACGATTCACTTTTGTTTCCCTTATATCTCCAAGTCAAATGAGTGGCAAGTATAAGGGAAACCTGATTCGGGCATAGGGAAAAGAGTATGACCACTCGAAGAAGTCCAAATGCAGTGCGGCGATGTCGAAGTTGAAAATCCGATTTCGACATCGCGAAAAATTCAGATTAAAATTTCGAGTGCTTATTTAGAAAACTGCGGAAGCAACGAACCCTTCGCTGATGAAATCTGACCCTTCAACGGAGTATCCGCCAAAATATCTGGAAATAACAGTTAACCAATCGGTTAACGCAAAATCGCGAGCCAACTGACGGTCGCCGATACATTGACCATCAGAACGAAAGGCTGAAAAATTACGGAAACATCATGATAATAAAACCCTGTTGGTTCCTGATATTCCGATATATAAATCTCCGCTGGCGGTGCCTCGGTTCTGAATATGGCCGCTCATAGCCGGAATGGCCAAACCTATCACACTATCACATCAGGTAGGTCAGGTGGATGGGAGAGTATGATATCAGCCAATGGCGGCTTGCCGGCACATAGATACACACCCCAAGTGACCCCAAGATGGCCACGGGGGTCCGAACCGGCTTCATATGTAGCCACCTTGCCCACTTGTGGGCCACTTCTGATTCTGCCCCCCGCTTTGAAGCGGTGGGGACCCCCCGGGCGGCAGGGGTTATGTAGCCACCTCGCCAACTTGTGGGCCACTTCTGAATCTTCTCCCCGCTCTGAAGCGGTGGGGACCCCCCATGCGGCAGGGGTTATGTAGCCACCTTGCCCACTTGTGGGCCACCTCTGATTGTGCCCCCCGCTCTTAAGTGGTGGGGACCCCCCAGGCGGCAGGGGTTATGTAGCCACTAGCCCACTTGTAAGCTACTTCTTATTCTGCCCCCCGCTCCGATGCGTCGGGGACCCCCCATGCGGCAGGGGTTATGTAGGCAGCTTGCCCACTTGTGGGCCACTTCTGATTCTGCCCCCCGCTTTGAAGCGGTGGGGACCCCCCAGGCGGCAGGGGTTATGTAGCCACTAGCCCACTTGTAAGACACTTCTCATTCTGCCCCCCCCTCCGATGCGTCGGGGACCCCCCATGCGGCAGGGGTTATGTAGCCACCTTGCCCACTTGTGGGCCACTTCTGATTCTGCCCCCCGCTGTGAAGCGGCGGGGACCCCCCCATGCGGCAGGGGTTATGTAGCCACCTTGCCCACTTGTGGGCCACTTCTGATTTTGCCCCGCGCTCTTAAGTGTCGGAGACCCCCCACGCGGCAGGGGTTATGTAGCCACCTTGTGTTAACCCCGCAACTGAATTGCTCCACGGGTTAACATCTTTTCATTTTTGGAAATGAATGACTTTGAACTTGTTTTCCTTGAAACTTATCCAAGTTTTCCTTCAAATAACCCAAAAATGCACCCCAAATGCAACCACAAAAGGCGGCGGAAACATACTACGTGTTCGACGAAATCACGGGAGTGATTTCGAAACGGTCCCTTTCATGTCCTAAGAAGATATGAACAAAGGGGGACATATAACAATGAAATATGACCAAAACAATGCATATTTACAACATGATCATGGGTCTCCCCCCAACGCGTGGTGCCGGTGCACCGACACGTTTGGAAACCAAATCAGCATATGCATGCAAAGCCCTACTAATGGGCTGTGATTTGGTGTACTTAACTTCAGGATTCAAGACACCTACAATTTTACAAAAATTCAGGAACATTGCATACTTGCGCCAAAAAAAGTAGCACGGAACGGCGTCGCGATAGTGCCGTAACATCCGCTTATACTTAAAACTGATATAGAATTAATCTTATCAATACAACTGATTGAAATATCTTAAAAATCGTCAGAAATCGACAATTTCTGGATCGGCGCGCGCGATCTCAGGACTGGCCGTCGCCGACCCAATATCAGTTTTATAGCACAGAAAATGGTGAAAACACCATCAGTGTAAAACTACAGAAATTCCTGATTGACTGATTGCAGCAGACCAGTGCACTGCCCGCATCGCAGGTCGCGCATGCGCACTGTAGATAAATCGAGATCGCATTGTGTTGTAAATAGTGCATGTTTTATTATAAAACATTATCGCTTGTTTTAGGCACCAAATGTCCTGTTTGTTAAATCAGCTGTGATTACGGAGTTGTTCTGCATGGTGCCGCCTGAGGGATTTGGGATCTCAGGGTTAACGTCAAGTCCTGGTACGTTACAATTTAACAAACTTGACCAGAACGATTTCGTTAGGCTGCATTGAGACACGGGACGGAAATGCCGCGCCGCCGCTGTAAGATCAAGTCGGTTGACGAGATCAAGAGCTTGGACAGTTCCAGTGTGCGCCGGCTGTGCAGTTCGTCAGTGCCCGAGCGACGAGAGGAAGCGCTTCGTGAGGTTCTTCGGCGTGCGGCGCAGTGGGACCTTCCATGCCAGGAGTATGCAAGACGGCTGCGTCGATGGCAGCCTGAGGTGATGTTGCGCTGCTTGGAGGCGGCGCCGGAGACCTTTGTGTATGGGCCTGTTTGCGGTGAGTTTTGTCTTCCTGCTGGTATCATTGATGGTGCGGCACACGGGGTGAGACAGGCAGAGTCGGGAGCGCTGCTGGAAGACCTTGACAACCCCTTGCAGGAGGGTTTGGCTGAGTTCTGCACGCAAGATTCTGACAGCGTTACGGCACGGGCAGCATTATGCGTAACACCACCGCTAATTTCTATAGCTACGACTCTGCAGCCGCCGAGTTCAAGGGGCTGCTCGAGCTCGCCTTTGCCTCACGCAGTGCCTGTGCAGGATGTTTTGGTGAAACGCCGCGTTCGTGGTGGCAAGAAGTGGCGCCAACCAAGTTCAGTGTCGACGACTTTGTGACCAGGGCGACCGGTGGTGCATGTGAGCTTCGCCAGGATCAGCGACGACGCCGTGCAGGTTCGCCGAAATGAAGCAGTGCTGGTAAACCACGGCGCTGCCACAGAACTTAAAGGTTGTGTGTGTTTGCGTGTGTCAGCGCGCTTGCAGATATGCAGTGGATGTGGCACTCCACAGCAGTCACTGTCAGTAGGAGGCCCGGTTAATAGTTTTGTTTTCCCCTCCCTTGGACTTTTGCTGTTTTGGGACAGATCCAGCTCAAAATGAGCTGCATGTCCAAAATGAGTTTACTGCCACGGGCTTTTAGCCCACGAAACGCAGTGTTTCTGTGCTCCAGGGCTCATACTGAGACACACCTTTGTTTTGGTTTTTGACCCTTGCATCTCAGTGCGCAGTTTCAGATCCTCCACCGTTTGCTGGTGCGGTGAGGTGAGCATTGAGTCCCTTACTGGTTCCTATCCTTTTGTGTTGCAGCCCTGAACAGGCGTGGCGAACTTGTGCAGTGACAGCTGTGAGTGTGGTGCAGGATTCGCCCAGCTCAGAGGTTGTACTGTGCAGGTACTGATATGCGCATGGTGAGTTATGCTGTTTGCTAGTTCTATCCGGTCTTTATGCGTGCAAACAGGCACTGGGGGCAGCGCCCTGGAGGTTTACTGTGCAGTAATGCTGTTGCCTCGCGTTGTTCCGTCTGATTGCACTTGTGTGGCCTGGTTTAGCGGTTTACTTTGCAACGCTCGCTAGTAGTGTGTTACGTGTGTGTACTCTGCAGTTTGCTGTTGCACATGTTGCATAATGCGCACGTTGTTTATAATATTTGTCGCTGTTCTTCTGTGTGTTGTCTTTCTCTGCAGATCAGCAGATCAGATTTGGGGGGCCATCAAGGCATCAAGGCAGGCCAATCCCCCCCTCAAGACCCAGCCAAGCACCATACCCCTTCGAGATGCTCAGAAGTTAAGTTGGCGCACAAGTTTTAAGATAAGTGTGATATATGGGGCTTAAGTCCCTTGGAGGACCAGCAGCTTTGTTCATTAGCGTAAGGGTTTGTACCCTGTGGGTCAGCCCACATGCAGTTTTATTGTCAATTTGCTGCTATGTCTGTTTGTGTTGTGTTGTTTTTTTTTTTTATGCAACCAAACTTCTGAGCAGGGGGCTTTCTTTTTGGTGCAGGAAAAGTGGCAATGGGCAGTGAGTAGTTGCTAATTTTTTTTCCTGTATGGGGTCAGCAGGTAAATAGGAACGCTGCCCCACCTAACCAATGGGTGGCCACCATTGGGGGATGGGCAGAGGGGCCTGGCAAGCCTCCTTTTTAGGTTGACTCCACAGGATGCAAATAGCTATTTTGTTTGTATACTAAACACACAAAGAGCCCCTGACACCAGGTGGGGTTCCATCGTTGGGCACCGGGGTGTTCTAGAAATTTTTGTGTGCCTGGTATTTTTTTTTCTGAGTGCCTATTTTTTTTGTGTACATTATTGCTCTGTTTTTGGCACGCAGTGCACTGGCTGCCACTGTTTGTGTGTGTCAGCCAGCCCCTGGTCCCCTTGGACTGTCTTGGGTGGGCGTGCAGCAGACCAGTGCACTGCCCGCATCGCAGGTCGCGCATGCGCACTGTAGATAAATCGAGATCGCATTGTGTTGTAAATAGTGCATGTTTTATTATAAAACATTATCGCTTGTTTTAGGCACCAAATGTCCTGTTTGTTAAATCAGCTGTGATTACGGAGTTGTTCTGCATGGTGCCGCCTGAGGGATTTGGGATCTCAGGGTTAACGTCAAGTCGTGGTACGTTACACTGATACCAACACTGTCCAAAACAGTGCTGAGATAGCCGATTTCAGTTTGTACACATATATCAGGAAACTACACTGAAAAAAGCGAAAATATAGGTTGCACGAAAACCTTACACTCCCCTCCCAAGTCCTGAGACACATCTCAGGCTGAAAAGCACAAAGAAGGTGCAGTGCAACAACAAAATTGGGTGGGAAAAATGCAAAGCATTTGGGTCCGGTGTTAACCCCGCAACTGAATTGCTCCACGGGTTAACACTCCCCTCCCAAGCTCAGAAACACCCACAGAAAATGGGTGCTTCTGTGGCTGAATCTATGAAGATAAGCCGAGGAGCAATAAAAAAACACAGATTTTTACTTTGATCCCGGACCTGGGATTTTAGGAGGCACCGCTGGGTTCCGGTACCCGCATGTAATGTACATGTCTACACACACACCACTCATGGCACTCACAAGTGCCTCACACATAGGGTCCTCTGACCCCCAGGCTCAATCACAGTAAAATTTCTGCAATCCTGGACAGAAATTAATCATAAAAAAATGACCTCTGCACAGAATTTAAAATAAAAATAGTGAAAAAAATAAAAAAATGCACTTCTGAGATGTCCTGACCCTAAAACCAAAGACAACACAAAGCAAATCAGAAAAATTCACAGTTTGTAAAATCATCCACTGATCATATAAGATAATACAGAAATAACCAATAAGACCATTTCTCATGGCCCATAGTTATTATGATTACAATTCTGGTCACCAATCTTCTTGGCCCATACCATGAATTATATTTTCTGATATCTTCATATTTTTGACTTCCAACTTGACCACTTCGTAATCTGCAGGATGTGGGCAGCGCTGTCGTCCTTGCTGGAGGATGAGAACTCACCAATGATCATGATATAATCTTGAGAACCATCCAAAGGTCCATGGCACTTTGTCCATGGCACCCAACTGGAGTAATCAATCTTGAGAACCATCCAAAGGTCCATGGCACTTTGTCCATGGCACCCAACTGGAGTAATCAATTTAAAAATATCAAGTCGCACACACCATTGGGATAATCGCGCTGCAGCTTGTTCTTCAGCGCTACGCACTCCCAGCGCGATGGTGAAGGTCTCCTTGGTCGTCAATGTCCTTGTAATAGGGCTCAAAATAGTCAAATGGTCCTCAAATGGTGTAGGCACCAAGGACCTTCTTGAACATGATTTTGGGGTTTACCAATTGCTCCATAGATCTCGTCGACGATGTTTGCGTCGTCGTGGTCGTCGTCTTCAACGTCGTCGTCGTCGTCGTCGTCGTCGTTGAGGGCGTTTCGAAAATCTTTTCATTTTTGGAAATGAATGACTTTGAACTTGTTTTCCTTGAAACTTATCCAAGTTTTCCTTCAAATAACCCAAAAATGCACCCCAAATGCAACCACAAAAGGCGACGGAAACATACTACGTGTTCGACGAAATCACGGGAGTGATTTCGAAACGGTCCCTTTCATGTCCTAAGAAGATATGAACAAAGGGGGACATATAACAATGAAATATGACCAAAACAATGCATATTTACAACATGATCATGGGTCTTCCCCCAACGCGTGGTGCCGGTGCACCGACACGTTTGGAAACCAAATCAGCATATGCATGCAAAGCCCTACTAATGGGCTGTGATTTGGTGTACTTAACTTCAGGATTCAAGACACCTACAATTTTACAAAAATTCAGGAACATTGCATACTTGCGCCAAAAAAACTAGCACGGAACGGCGTCGCGATAGTGCCGTAACAACCGCTTATACTTAAAACTGATATAGAATTAATCTTATCAATACAACTGATTGAAATATCTTAAAAATTGTCAGAAATCGACAATTTCTGGATCGGCGCGCGCGATCTCGGGACTGGCCGTCGCCGACCCAATATCAGTTTTATAGCACAGAAAATGGTGAAAACACCATCAGTGTAAAACTACAGAAATTTCTGATTGACTGATACCAACACTGTCCAAAACAGTGCTGAGATAGCCGATTTCAGTTTGTACACATATATCAGGAAAATACACTGAAAAAAGCGAAAATATAGGTTGCACGAAAACCTTACACCTTGGCCATTTGTGGGCCACTTCTGATTGTGTTCCCCGCTTTGAAGCGCTTGGGACCCCCCAGGTGGTAGGGGTTATGTAGCCACCTTGCCCACTTGTGGGCCACTTCTGATTCTGCCCCCCGCTCTCAAGTGGTGGGGACCCCCCAGGCGGCAGGGGTTATGTAGCTACCTTGCCCACTTGTGAGCCACTTGTGATTCTGCCCCCCGCTTTGAAGTGGTGGGGACCCCCTAGGCGGCAGGGGTTATGTAGCCACCTTGCCCACTTGTGGGCCACTTGTGATTCTGCCCCCCGCTTAAAAGCGGTGGGGACCCCCCAGGCGGCACGGGTTATGTAGCCACCTTGCCAACTTGTGGGCCACTTCTGATTCTGCCCCCCGCTCTGAAGCGGTGGGGACCCCCCATGCGGCAGGGGTTATGTAGCCACTTTGCCCACTTGTGGGGCACCTCTGATTGTGCCCCCCGCTCTTAAGTGGTGGGGACCCCCCAGGCGGCAGGGGTTATGTAGCCACTAGCCCACTTGTAAGCCACTTCTCATTCTGCCCCCCGCTCCGATGCGTCGGGGACCCCCCATGCCGCAGGGGTTATGTAGGCAGCTTGCCCACTTGTGGGCCACCTCTTATTCTGCCCCCCGCTCTCAAGTGGTGGGGACCCCCCAGGCGGCAGGGGTTATGTAGCTACCTTGCCCACTTGTGAGCCACTTGTGATTCTGCCCCCCGCTTTGAAGTGGTGGGGACCCCCTAGGCGGCAGGGGTTATGTAGCCACCTTGCCCACTTGTGGGCCACTTCTGATTCTGCCCCCCGCTTTGAAGCGGTGGGGACCCCCCAGGCTGCAGGGGTTATGTAGCCACCTTGCCCACTTGTGGGCCACTTCTGATTCTGCCCCCCGCTCTGAAGCGGCGGGGACCCCCCATGCGGCAGGGGTTATGTAGCCACCTTGCCCACTTGTGGGCCACTTCTGATTTTGCCCCCCGCTCTTAAGTGGTGGGGACTTCCAAGGCGGAAGGGGTTATGTAGCCACCTTGCCCACTTGTGGGCCACTTGTGATTCTGTCCCCCGCTTTGAAACGATGGGGACCCCCCAGGCGGCAGGGGTTATGTAGCCACCTTGCCCACTTGTGGGCCACTTCTGATTGTGCCCCCCGCTTTGAAGCGCTGGGAACCACCAAGGCCGCAGGAGTTATGTAGCCACCTTGCCCACTAGTGGGCCACTTCTGCTTGTGCCCCCTGCTTTGAAGCGGTGGGGACCCCCCAGGCGGCAGTGGTTATGTAGCCATCTTGCCCACTTGTGGGCCACTTCTGATTCTGCCCCCCGCTGTGAAGCGGTGGGGACCCCCCAGGTGGCAGGGTTTATGTAGCCACCTAGCCCACTTCTGAGCCACTTCTGATTGTGCCCCCCGCTCTTAAGTGGTGGGGACCCCCCTGAAAGTGCTGCCCTGGGTCGTTGATGGTGCCGGAGGGCTCGGGGCCGGCAAGACCAGTGGGGCAGGCACGCGAGGAGTCGACCTGAACGCTGCTATTGGGGGTGGAACCGGAGACTCGAACACCAACGGAGGCAAGAGCAGCAACAACTGAAGCAAGATCCATGTTGAGTGTTATCCGGCAGAAAATCCCAGTCTATGAAGAAAATTGATGCGGATTATTCTAAATACATCTGAGTGTCCAAAACTGTCTGAAAAGATTTATATAAATCCAATTATGAAAAATGTTTGGCCGATCTGGCCCGCGAGCGCACGTCAGCGGCGAATGGCGATTCCAGGTAAATGATCGGAAAGCGGCGGATTTACGGAGAATGGACCGCGGAATCAGATCCGGCATATCAGAAATATATAGGTCTGATCCTGTGACTGAGCTGCTAGGCGGCAATTCCGCCGAAGCAGAGAAAATGACCAAAATGTAGCCAATCTGTGGCAGATCAGTGAAAATCTGAGCAGATGGGGCTAGCCGCACTTACACTCCCCCTCCAAAAACACACTGGGGTGTGTCGCTACGTCAACGAAGAACGTAGTGCGGGTAAGTCCCAGAAAAAAATAGAAATGTAGCCTCGATGGGGCGAAATCTGCTTGATCTGACCTGATTTGGGCTGAATTGGCACTGAATCAGGAAGGATGAACCTGAAATGAGACAGAATGAGGAGTGACGAACAGTCCCTCGTGCAGTAAAACATTAGGTTAAGGGCTAAAAAGCATGTAAACGTATCGAGAATCGACACCAAACCATGCATTGGTTGAGAATGAGGCAGATTATTGGTGGATTGAGTGGGGGAATCAAGAAATGGAGTGACATTTCAGCGCTCTGGCACAGTTTCGCTGTCGCGGGCACGCTACGGTGTCCTCGCCGAACTCTACATCGTGTTACTCCCGCTTTTCTCGTTCTGAAAAGTGCAGCATGTGCTTCAGATTTGGCGCATCTGGTGGATGATCACAAGATTCAGCAAGATTGGGAATCAAATTGAGCAGAGATGAAGGAGATTAAACAATCACAGAGAGGGCTAACAATTACAAATGTAGTCTACAGACCCTAAGTGAACCAAAAAAGGTAAGGATGTTTTTCTGTGCACTTAGATCTAAACAGATCTTCGAAGAATGAGAGGAGATGACAAGGAAATCAACCTAAATTGTCCTAAAATGAGGCAAATTCATGAGATGGAGGTGAAATGAAGCGGAATGTCTAGAACTGAACCTACTAACACTTTCGTTTAGACTAAAGTTAATATATATTGTCGTTTATTCAGCTCAATTGTGCTTTCCGGCACGTTGGTTCGCGAGCATCTAACAGATTCTCTGAAAATGTGGATCATGTGATGATGCATCATGATGGGACATGCTGGCCCAGGATCCTTGGCATGTAACGCGCCGAAGGTTCGCCGAAGGCGCTTTACTGACAGTATATAACTGAGAGACACCGAATTTACAGTGGCGGTGGTGTCAATCGACTTGGACAAGGCCAATCTTTCGATGGAGTCCCACAAGACACTTGGATTCACCATTTTCGACAGTTTCAGGTCGGATTGAGCTCACATTGGCGTGTGCCAAAAATACAACGAAGCTTACGGACTTCAGAGGTTGCTGTTAGAAGTCCCTAGAGCTCCTATGTGAAAGTTGTCTGAACAATTGACGTCTGGGTTTCGTGCAACAATGGCAGAATGATGGACAAACCTGAGGAATTCAAGGTAAATTCAAGGAATCTGGATCTGAATCTGGACTTTGACTTCAGCATCACGGCAAATGAAGGTAAGATCTGAGTTCCTGGCGTCGCAACTGGTGCAGCCAGTACTACAGGGGGTGCCTGTAGGGGTGAATGTCACCGGCCGGTGTTTTTACTATGTACATTTGCTTCCATCTGCACGAGTAGCCAAATTCCAAAAATGCACAGACCAACAGAGACAAGATTACCCCGAATCTGCCTGAATGAAGCCTGAGTTTGGTTTTTTCTGAACACGGCAGCACACTCCGTGGCTTTCGGCTTTCGACTTTCGATACGCTACCGAACGGAGACCAAAGAAAAATTGATTGATTGACGTCAAATTATCAAACATTCGCAGTTCTCCACATCATGACATAAACAGAAAGAATGAACAGTGGATTGAGCAGAATGTGGTTCTTTCAAGTCGAATTCGGCCAAGCACGAATACATGTGACCACCAACCTGTCTGGTCGGGCCCTCGTACGGCTTGGGCGCTGCAAATCAGCGGCCGAACTCGAAGCTTGGTCCTCATTTGGCTCCTGGGCTGGCCTGACCGCAGGAGGGGGGATCGACCGATCAGCCCTGGAATGTGGCTGCTGAGGGCCGTAAAAGGCTGGATCTCGATTCACCACAGGTCGTTTTCCGTCGCTCTCCACTTGTCTGTCTGGTTTGGACAGACAGTCTGTCAGGAGTACTCCAATTTCGGGGTGCTTCTTCAGGAAGTCGATGAACCCCTTGGTGTATCCATGGACAAAAGATTGGGCTGGTTCCCAGTTGTTGTGACTGGAATCAAAGCCCCTCCACTCACACAGAAATTCCCATTCGCCCTTGGCGTCACGTCTTGCTTCTAAAATCCTCTTGAGTTCGTACTTCCCCCCTTCGATGACCCGATCAGACAAATGTTTCGCAGTCCAAAAAAGGGGTTTAACCCGATCCTTGGGGGAGGGGATCTCTCTCTTGAGGCGATCGCCCGAAACGTCAATTTCCCTGCTGACATCCACACGAATCCTCCACCTGTTCTCACCAAGACGCGCTGTAACAGCGAATGGCCCCTCCCACAAGGGAAGAAGCTTATCACCTCCGTCCAGGGTGGTTTCGGATTTTCGAAGCCAAACTCGATCATCGACTTCAAAATTGTGGGGGTTTTTTCGGCCTTGATTCTGGACCCAAAGCCAGTCAGCTTGATGCTTTTCGATTAATTTCGAGACAGTTTTATCTGCTCGTTGGACGTCGTCCAAAAACAACGAAGCATCCTTACAGGGGCGAGGATTATTCAACGGCATGTTCCACCAACACTTCTTTCGTCCAAAGACAATTTCATTTGGAGAAAGGCCATGATACAAAGGCGTGTTGTGGTAACGGCGAAGCAATGCGAAGAGAACTTCCATCCAATGGAAATCCTTTTCACTCGCGAGCTCCTTACGAAGCATATTTATAATTGAGCGGCCGGCTCTTTCGCCAGGTAGCGCTCGATGCGAGTGGATTTCACATCGGAGGTGGTGGATTCCAAGGCGAGCACATAATTCCTTCCACCATTCGGAGGTGTACTCTTTGCCTGAATCCGTCACCACCTCGGATGGGACGTCCCAACCTCCCATCCAGGTCTGCGCGCACCATTTGGCGGCAGCCTTGCCAGTCATCGACTCGATGTTACAAGGCAACACCTGAATATAGCCGGAATGACGGCACTGAATAAGGAGCACTCCATTGACCTTTTTGTTGGTCCAATGGCACTCTTTGTCATCGAGTTCACCGAGATAGAAGAAATCACTGGTGACTCTGTTAAAGAGGCGCTCCGGAATAGGATGAGGCCTCAGATGGCCGTGCTTCTTCGCGCTGGGGGGCGTCGAGACAGCACATTGGGCACATCCGGCGGCTACTTTCATGCAGTGAGTATATAGCCGTGAGCCAAACAACCTATGTTTAATCATCGACCACAGTCGACGGCCATGTGCGTGGGGGGACTCCCATTTATGCCACCGGTTTAACACTCGGGGGGCCAGGGCGTCTGGTACGCACAATTTACCCTCCATCCACAGTTTCCCCCCATCCAACGAATACTCAGAAAAAATCCCATCCTTGTGAGCATCTTTGGATTTGAGATTTCCAAAGACCTCTTTAGACATGGGATCCTGCAGATAATCGGACGTCCAGTCACGGATGATAAGGGAATCTTTAGGCAGGGGTGGAGTTTTGGCCGGATCTCGACGCTTAATGCCCTGGATCAACCGAAATCGACTTACTCGTCGGGTATAGTCAAACCGTTTCACACTCCCTGAGGAGGGATCGGTGACTTTTTCCACGACTTTCAGTGTTTTGGTGCAGATCTCATGAGCATGCGCCGGATCTGAGATGGCCGTGATGTCATGGCACGGTAATGCGTGCTGTTTAACAGCGCATTGCATGCATGCACGTCGAATGAGTTTCTTTTCCTCCTGATCCCATTCGATTATTACATGGCGGTCCTGCTCCGTACCATGGATGTTGGTACTTTGCAGCCCCTCTGAAGCGGGGTAAGCCCATCGGCTCAGAGCATCCGCTACCGTGTTGTGTTTTCCAGGCAAATACGCCACATGGAGGTCAAACAGACTGAGAAATTCGTGCCATCTGGCCCGTCGACCAGCTGGGCTCGCGACAGTATCAATGTGTTCAGTGGCCCAATACTCCAGAGATCGATGATCCGTCAGGACCTCGACTCGATTGGTGCCAACCCACGATTGGTACTTTTTTAAAGCACAGATTATGGCGTAGGTTTCTTGCTCACGCGGCGACCATTGCATTTGGCGTGGGGCTAGCTTCCGAGACCAAAATGCAAGAGGGTAGTGATCGCCGGTGGCTTCATCAACCTGTTCAAGAACAGCTCCGATCGCGTACCTAGAAGCGTCGGTTCTTATGTAGAAGGGTCGGTCAAATTGGGGCACATGCAACGTGGCGACTTCACAGAGGGCCGCCTTCAAGTGATGGAAGGCCTCCTCGCACTCGTCAGTCCACTTGACACGAACCTTTGAACCTGCCTTGCCTGCATCTCTCCCTACCTTCAATAATTCAGTGAGAGGGGCAGCAAATTTGGCATAATTCGGCACAAAAGTGTGGTAACAATTGCAACAACCCAGGAATCCTCTCAACTCCGTGATCGTCTCAGGGCGCTTCCACTTCTGAATAGCGACGAGCTTCCCTGGACTGGGTCGTCGGGTGCCATTCTCTAGGAGAGAACCACAAAATTCGACTGATTTTAAAAATAATTTTCCCTTCTTTGGCCCACAAATTAGCTGATTAGCATCAAGAATGTCCAAAACTTGGTTCAGCTGCTTTTCATGTAGGGCCACCAGCTCGGCTTCGGTCAGTCCCTCCCCCTCCGTCGCGATGATTATGTCATCTATGTACACACTCACAAAGGCACGAAGCTCAGGATGGGCTGTAAAAAGCACATCCTCCATCATTCTTTGAAAAAACGAAGGGGCGTTCTTCAGGCCCATGGGCATGACTGTCCACTGGACTGGGCCACATGGCGTGCACATACAAGTGAGAGGTCGGCTGTCCTTCCTCAACGGCATTTGGTGAAAGCCGTGACGGAGATCCAGCACAGAAAACAAACGACCTCTTGCCCTCTTGGCGATTTCCTCCTCAATGAGGGGCAGGGGGTGCGAATCCGCCTTGGTTTCGGCGTTGAGATTGCGAAAATCAACAACCATTCGCCAACCATCAATAGTGTTCTGGTCTGCAGGCGGCGGCTTCGGGACTGTGAAGGGTGCACAGCACCATTCGCTGGTCATACAACCCTCAAGCCAACCAAATTTCCTGAGATTTCTCTCGATTATCTTTCTGAGGATCTCATGTTTATGTCCATGGTTCTCATAAGGACGCTGTTTCTTCGCCTTGTAACCTTCACGAAGCTCGATGAAGGCTTCACCGAACTGCCCACGGACAGGGGGGTCTTTGATCAACTTCCCCGAAAGGGTTGTGTCCTTCCGTTCCTCAAAAATCTTTTCTCTTGCCTTGGAACACAATTCAGTGTCCACCTGATCGCCAGGATTTAAGTTGAAAAAACTTTGGCGACTTCTTCGGCCTTGGCAGGAAGAATCTTCTTACGGATGTCCCTAAAGAGGTCCGTATCAACTGCCTCTTGAAGATAGGTGGGTCGAGTGTCGACATTCCAGAGATTATCTTCGTGATCCAGCTCCTCGAAAGGATCTATGAAAGCTTCCACAGGGGGTTTTTCATAAAAAACTCTGAATTTGCGGCGCGATTTAAGATTTTTCTTCGCCCGTGCACTGAAGATTCTTTTCGATGTCGATCGTATTGGGGAAGAGGGAGACGAGGCGGATCCATTTGACGTTGGATCACCTTGGGTATCTGATGGACAAAAATCAGAAAAAATAGATTCATCATCAGTACCACGCTCAACCTCAGATTCAGACCCAACACAGGAATCTGTACTAGAATCAGCAGAATTAGAGTCAGAAAGCTTTCCATCCACCAGGAATGCAAGCGAACTCCAGGACCGCTGTGGCAGGGGACCTGTGTCGTCCCTGGCATACAGCTTAATCTTCCTGGGAAGTTCGATGTAATCTACACAAATGTCTTGTAATTCCTGAAACCAAGGCTTGTCGTCCCACAAGGGCACAACTAAAATTGCCTGGGTTTTATCTTGCTTGATTTTGTGGATGACCTGCTGGATTAAGTGAAACGGAGGATTAATCCACAACTTCTTGTCCCATTTATGGGTCCAAGCGTCGCTAAAGTGCTTGTCAAAGCGCTTGTTCTTACGGTTAGCAAATGCATCATACTGTGGCCAAAAGGAATGGTGTTCATGAAAATATTCACAAATTGCATCGCGCCATTTGTCGACAACTCTGTAGGATGAAGAGTGCCAGCGCGAAGGGCGTCGTGGCTGGGAGTCCCTACGAAGACATTCTAACTCTCGGGAGTAATCGGCACTCCCATTCACCTCTGCAATGGTGACATCTTCGCCAAATTTTGGTGTAACTTTTTGCTTCAAAAATTCTTCTGCACTTTTAAACCCTGAGTGCAAAAAACGAAATTCAGGACGCTCCAAGGGACCTGACTCCAGCAAAAAACAACGCCGATCACCTACGGGCGCCACCCTGTTCTTGCGAAGCCAAGGATGGCCCAAGTAAAGGTCATACTTTATGTCGGCACGATAGAAGTAGTCATCCTTAAGGACAACTTCCTCCACATTACCTTCTTCCCAAAGGTCTTGAGCGACCAAATGAGTTGATATATAACAACCGCGTTGCCCACCTGCGAGAGAATGTCCAGAAACTCCCTCGAGGGTAACAGGATGAGGCGACTCAAACACGCAGTCCTCGGGTAAGAACGAATTGGATTGGAGATTTACCTCTGATCCATTGTCACACAAACAAGTGGCGAGGTGGAAATTTCCCTTGCAATCAGAGACCCACAGCTTTGTGACAAACTGACGGGCCCTGTGCTTGGACTGTACACCAACCTCGTCCACTACAACAGAAGGATCCGCTGCCGGATCCAGGGGAGAGGAGACAAGCGACCCTACATCAAGTAATGGTCGATCAGGAATCTGGGGATCATGCCTGAAATCGCCTGGGGAGGGGCGATTTTCGTGGCTCCCCTAGGCGTTCTGACCTCCAGTGGCTGCGTTAACATTGTGAACACAGCCTGATTCGTCGATCCACTCATCTTGGAACGGATCATCTGCTGGATTCAGGGCATTTTCGACATAATCTCGATCCGCATCGGACACCTGATCTGCACCTGAGACCTGATCCACACGATGGTTGCCCTTTCCACGTCCACGGCCACGGCCGCCGGATGATGGACCACCACCGTCGCCACGCCCTCTGCCCTTACCAGAGAAAGGGGTTCCTGAAGGATTTCCCTTACCTTTACCCTGTGATCCTGGAGCATTTCCTTTGTTTGTACGGGATTGAGGGGCTTGGCCTGGATTTCGATTTCCGCCTCCGGCGTTGCCATTGGGATTTTTCTGGCCGTTCGGCTGCCCACCGGAGCCGGATGGAGTCCAATTTCCTGTGCCTTGGGACCCGCCAGGGCCTCCAGTATTTTTGTTTCCACCGGAGGGGGTCGGATTCCCTTTTCCCCCCTTTCCACCATGCACCTGTCTGTCATTCCTGTCTGAATTCTGCGGGTTACTGATATTTTCACCAATCACCTTGTGATCGTAAGGAGACCATCGGTGATTACCAGTAGAATGCGACTTAGCTCGGTTCGTAGAACCTAAAAGAAGGCAGATGCTACAGTGATCCTGAACATTCCGGGTGTCATTCACCTTTTTGTTGCCCTTTTGGGCCCCATTTTGGGTGTTTTGCTGGGTATTCTTGTTTCCCCCAAGACCCTCATGGAAATTTTGATTGGCGGCGTCAGCGAGCCGCTCAACCTCTTCCCAGAGTTCCTGCGGGGTGAACGAAAACACCCAGTTCTTGGCCTTCAGGCGATGGCCGTGGAAACTTACTCCCCTGTTGAGGACTTGGACAAACAAGTCCCGATCCTCGTGTTCATTAAACTTGATTTTCCACGTGTTTTCAGTGAATTTCACCTTGGTAAACGACGTGGGGGAGCACTTTTGAAGTGCCTCCCTGACCGTAAACCTGTTGGCCGAGGCATCAAAGCCTTCGACCTCTGCCCACCAGGTCTTGACCTTTTCTTCGGACTGTTTATTCCGAAGGGTGGCGGCAGTTTCGGAGGGGATCTTGTCAAAAATCAGATTTTTCAGCTCGGCACTAGAAAATTTTTCGCCTGAATGTTCAGATTCTTCCACTAAGTTCCAGAAGCGCTGTCTCTTGTCTTGCACTTCGTGCAAGATTAATCGCGAGAATGAAGGAAAATTCTTCAACATCTGGTGGTAATGGTCCTCTGGCAGCCGGGATCCACGTACCTCCAACTGTTCCCCCACCTCATCAAAGGTAAGGGGGGAACTTGAATCCTCACGATCACTCCAGGTCCTGAGCCAAGTGTTGGCCGGCGCTCCCTCAAGGCAGTCCAAGAGGGCCATCAGGAACTGATCATCTTGAAGTTTTTGAGTCTTAACCCACAGTCTAAATTCCCGTTGGAACTGAGGCCAACGTCTGGGGTTCCCATTATACTTCGGTTGCTTGGCAACCTGACGAAGTCGCAATGAAGTAGGATTTAGAAGTGAATCCAGCCCAACACCGGCCGTAATGGCAGACACCTTGGCGGCATCATTCGCCACACCAGCTCCGGCGAGGGTCTGGGCGAGCAACAGTTGGGCTAAAGCATTGGAATCAGCAGCAGGAGAGGCAGTACGGGAGGCAGTTCGCTTGGCATTCTGAGCCTCAGTCCTAGCCTTCGCCGTCCTACTCTGAGATCGAGAGATTGTAACCCTTTCCTTTAGCTTGGTCCTGCTGATCCTTGCATCGGTGGTCTTGGAGTCCACCGAAGGAGCAATTGAAAAAATTTCTGTCGCCTCCTCCGACGGTTCTGTTGTTTGTTCCACCGATGATGCGCCCTCAGATCGCATGTGCGTCTTGAAAAGATCTTTTATTCCCAGCGTTTGAATGATGAGTTGCATTTGATCTTTGAGCAATTGGAGCTCAGAGTCTCGCTCAAATATGCAAGAGCAGTCGGCAGGACAGTACATACCGTGTCCTGAAGGGCCTGAGCAGGCTGTCGGACCGCTAATCTCAGTGGTCCGCAGCCAGGAGTCCACTTGGGGAGCTCCTTCAGCCCTAATTTCCAGGCTTGCCTGCCTGGCTGCCTCTAAAATTCCTTCCTCAACCGCGGCGGCTAGATCGTCGCGGATGGAAACAGGGGGATGAGGGGCGGAGGGCCCGGCAACAGGTGCCTTGGTCTTCTCCTTCGGGAAGGGGCTTGCCTCCCAGATCTGCAAAAAAATGGCAAAAGAGTCATCTTCTTGAGAACGCCACCACATCCTGGTATTAATTTCTTCCTGAAGTAGGAAAAAATATTCCATTAAAAAATCAGAGGCGATTCTTTCTTGTCCTATAAGCTTAGACGTGGCTAATAGACAAAGGGCCTCAAGCGCCTCAAGGTTACGGGTCACTTCTGAAGACAAATGGTTGTCCCATCGTGCCCAAGAGGCTGGTCGATTATAGGTAGGTACCTCACCTGGACCACCCATCTCAATGTCGTCAATGTCGGCGTTGATGGTCTCAAAATGTGGACATTGGTAGGGAGTATTGGTACCTGCCAGGTCCGTAAGCTCCACCGGAGCGTTGCCATCGGCGTAGGCTGGCAGATTCCAGCTACTTGATGGCCAATTTCGACTGGGATCTTGATGGTAATCTGGGCCTCCACAGCTGCTGATTTGTACCCTTCTTGGGCAGCTTGGGCTTGCGCAAGGCATTCCTCTCAAGGCCTCGTTCGCACAGCACCAGGGCAAGGTAATCGTTACTTCTCCAGGAGCGGCGGAGTCTACGGGGCCGTACTGGGGAGCTAGCTGTGGTTGGGACACCAAAGGAACAACATTCAGGTAGCCTCTGCTACCATGAAAGTGCTGCCCCGCGTCGTTGATGGTGCCGGAGGGCTCGGGGCCGGCAAGACCAGTGGGGCAGGCACGCGAGGAGTCGACCTGAACGCTGCTATTGGGGGTGGAACCGGAGACTCGAACACCAACGGAGGCAAGAGCAGCAACAACTGAAGCAAGATCCATGTTGAGTGTTATCCGGCAGAAAATCCCAGTCTATGAAGAAAATTGATGCGGATTATTCTAAATACATCTGAGTGTCCAAAACTGTCTGAAAAGATTTATATAAATCCAATTATGAAAAATGTTTGGCCGATCTGGCCCGCGAGCGCACGTCAGCGGCGAATGGCGATTCCAGGTAAATGATCGGAACGCGGCGGATTTACGGAGAATGGACCGCGGAATCAGATCCGGCATATCAGAAATATATAGGTCTGATCCTGTGACTGAGCTGCTAGGCGGCGATTCCGCGGAAGCAGAGAAAATGACCAAAATGTAGCCAATCTGTGGCAGATCAGTGAAAATCTGAGCAGATGGGGCTAGCCGCACTTACACCCCCATGCGGCAGGGGGTTTGTAGCCACCTTGCCCACTTGTGGGCCACTTCTGATTCTGCCCCCCGCTGTGAAGGGGTGGGGACCCCCCAGGCGGCAGGGGTTATTTAGCCACCTTGCCTACTTGTGAGCCACTTCTGATTGTGCCCCCCGCTCTTAAGTGGTGGGGACCCCCCATGCGGCAGGGCTTTTGTAGCCACCTTGCCCACTTGTGGGCCACTTCTGATTCTGCCACCCGCTGTGAAGCGGTGGGGACCCCCCAGGCGGCAGGGGTTATTTAGCCACCTTGCCCCCTTGTGGGCCACTTCTGATTCTGCCCCCCGCTCCGAAGCGGTGGGGACCCCCCATGCGGCAGGGGTTATGTAGCCACCTTGCCCACTTGTGGGCCACTTCTGATTGGGCCCCCCGCTTTGAAGCAGTGGAGACCCCCCAGGCGGCAGGGCTTATCAGCCACCTTGCCCACTTGTGGGCCACTCCTGATTTTCCCCCCGCTCTTAAGTGGTGGGGACCCCCCATGCGGCAGGGGTTATGTAGCCACCCTGCCCACTTGTGGGTCACTTCTGATTCTGCCCCCCGCTGTGAAGCGGTGGGGACCCCCCATGCGGCAGGGGTTATGTAGCCGCCTTGCCCACTTGTGGGCCACCTCTGATTCTGCCCCGCGCTCTGAAGCGTCAGGGACCCCCCCCGGCGGCAGAGGTTATGTAGCCACCTTGCCCCTTTGTGGGCCACCTCTGATTTTGCCCCCCGCTCTTAAGCGGTGGGGACCCCCCAGGCGGCAGGGGTTATGTAACGACCTTGCCCACTTGTGGGCCACTTGTGATTCTGCCCCCCGCTTTGAAGCGGTGGGGACCCCCCAGGCGGCAGGGGTTATGTGGCCACCTTGCCCACTTGTGGGACACTTCTGATTGTGCTGCCCGCTTCGAAGCGGTGGGGACCCTCCAGGCGGAAGGGTTTATGCAGCCACCTTGCCCACTTGTGAGCCACTTCTGATTTTGCCCCCGCTCTTAAGTGGTGGAGACCCCCCATGCGGCAGGCGTCATGTAGCTATCTTGCCCACTTGTGGGCCACTTCTGATTGTGCCCCCCGCTTGGAAGCGGTGGGGACCCCCCAGGCGGCAGGGGTTATGTAGCCACCTTGCCCACTTGTGGGCCACTTCTGATTCTGCCCCCTGCTTTGAAACGGTGGGGACCCCCCAGGCGGCAGGGATTATGTAGCCACCTTGCCCACTTGTGTGCCACTTCTGATTTTGCCCCCCGCTCTTAAGTGGTGGGGACCCCCCAGCCGGTAGGGGCTATGTAGCCACCTTGCCCACTTGTGAGCCACTTCTGATTCTGCCCCCCCGCTCTTAAGTGGTGGGAACTCCCCAGGCGGCAGGCGTTATGTAACCACCTTGCCCACTTGTGGGCCACTTCTGATTGTGCCCCCCGCTCTTAAGTGGTGGGGACCCCCCATGCGGCAGGGGTTATGTTGCTAATTTGCCCACTTGTGAGCCATCTTTGATTCTGCCCCCCGCTTTGAAGCGGTGGGGACCCCCCACGGGGCAGGGTCTATGTTGCTAATTTGGCCACTTATGGGGCACTTCTGATTCTTCCACCCGCTTTGAAGCGGTGGGGACCCCCCATGTGGCAGGGGTTATGTAGCCACCTTGCCCACTTGTGGGCCACTTCTGATTGTGCCCCCCGCTTTGAAGCGGTGGCAACCCCCCATGCGGCAGGGGTTATGTAGCCACCTTGCCCACTTGTGGGCCACTTCCGATTTTGCCCCCCACTTTGAAGCGGTGGGGATCCCCCATGCGGCAGGGGTTATGTAGCCACCTTGGTCACTTGTGGGTGAATTCTGATTCTGCCCCCCGCACTGGAGCGGTGGGGACCCCCAGGCGGCAGCGGTGATGTAGCCACCTTGCCCACTTGTGGGCCACTTCTGATTCTGCCCCCCGCTCTGAAGCGGCGGGGACCCCCCATGCTGCAGGGGTTATGTAGCCACCTTGCCCACTTGTGGGCCACTTGTAATTGTGCCCCCCGCTTTAAAGCAGTTGAGACCTTCCAGGCGGCAGGGGTTATGTAGCCACCTTGCCCACTTGTGGGCCACTTCTGATTGTGTCCCGCACTCTTAAGCGGTGGAGACCCCCCATGCGGTAGGGGTCACGTAGCCACCTTGCCCACTTGTGGGCCACTTCTGACTGTGCCCCCCGCTCTGAAGCGTCGGGGATCCCCCCAGGCGGCAGGGGTTATGTAGCCACCTTGCCCACTTGTGGGCCACTTCTGATTCTGCCCCCCGCTCTTAAGTGGTGGGGACCCCCCAGCTGGCAAGGGTTTTGTAGCCACCATGCCCACTTGTGGGCCACTTCTGATTCTGCCCCCCGCTTTGAAGCGGTGGGGACCCCCCATGCGGCAGGGGTTATGTAGCCACCTTGCCCACTTGTGGGCCACTTCCGATTTTGCCTCCCATTTTGAAGCAGTGGGGACCCCCCGTGCGGCAGGGGTTATGTAGCCACCTTGGTCACTTGTGGGTGAATTCTTATTCTGCCCCCCGCACTGGAGCGGTGGGGACCCCCAGGCGGCAGCGGTTATGTAGCCACCTTGCCCACTTGTGAGCCACTTCTGATTCTGCCCCCCGCTCTGAAGCGGCGGGGACCCCCCATGCGGCAGTGGTTATGTAGCCACCTTGCCCACTTGTGGGCCACTTCTGATTGTGCCCCCCGCTTTGAAGCAGTTGAGACCCCACAGGCGGCAGGGGTTATGTAGCCACCTTGCCCACTTGTGAGCCAGTTCTGATTGTGCCCCCCGCTCTTAAGCGGTGGGGACCCCCCATGCGGTAGGGGTCATGTAGCCACCTTGCCCACTTGTGGGCCACTTCTGACTGTGCCCCCCGCTCTGAAGTGTCGGGGATCCCCCCGGGCGGCAGGGGTTATGTAGCCACCTTGCTCACTTGTGGGCCACTTCTGATTCTGCCCCCCGCTCTTAAGTGGTGGGGACCCCCCAGCCGGCAAGGGTTTTGTAGCCACCATGCCCACTTGTGGCCCACTTCTGATTCTGCCCCCCGCTCTGAAGCGGTGGGGACCCCCCATGCGGCAGAGGTTATGTAGCCACCTTGCCCACTTGTGGGCCACTTCTGATTCTGCCCCCTGCTTTGAAGCGGTGGGGACCCCCCAGGCGGCAGGGGTTATGTAGCCACCCTGCCCACTAGTGGGCCACTTCTGATTGTGCCTCCCGCTCTGAAGCGGTGGGGACCGCCCAGGTGGCAGGGGTTATGTAGCCACCATGCCCACTTGTGCGCCACCCCTGATTTTGCCCCCCGCTTTGAAGCGGTGGGGACCCCCCCGGTGGCAGGGGTTATGTATCCACCTTGCCCACTCTTGGGCCACCTCTGATTCTGCCCGCCGCTTTGAAGCCTTTGGGCGCCCCTAGGTGGCAGGGGTTATGTAGCCACCTTGCCCACTCGTGGGCCCAGCAACCAGTTTGATCCTTGACACTTGAGATGGCCGTCGGTGCGCCTTTGGTGGTCCTTTCCAACCAGGGCTTTGGGGGGGATTACCCGTGTAGAATTTGTTTTGAAAAACATTTTTTTAGAAAACATTTTTTACCCAGTTTTACCAAATTTTACTAAGTTTTACCTTGTCTGGTACTAAGTTTTGCCAAATACCCATTGGGACAGCAGTTAGAGGGTGACTGAAGGCGGATGGAGGGAAGCCGGTGGTGGTTGGAGGGTGTTTCATGGTTGTTGGAGGGGAACCGACGGCAGTTGGACGGTAAATGATTGGAGCGTGCGTTGAAGGGTGACCAATGGTGCTGGGAGGGTAATCGGCGGCGGTTGGTGCTTACCCGACAGTTGTTTGGTAGGCATGGCATTTATTGCACGCATCGGCCTGGTTTCCTATGCGTGAAGAAAATGCTACGCAGAAGCAAAAGCTCGAGGTATTGCAGGTCCAGCACACCTATTTGTTGTAGATGTTGTTGCTGCTGCCCATGCAATCACCGTGCCGCCCAGCAATGTGCGGTCCTGCAACCCCTTTGTGAGCACTCCCAACTCTTGCTCCTCCAACGACGCCCTAGCACCGTCTTCTCGCACATGCATCTGGTCGCGGATGCTCAGCTACAGCTACAGCTGCAACAGAAGCAGCAGCTTGCAGGCCAACAACAACAGCAACTGTCCCAATTGTTGGAGTTTTATCAACAGCTGCAACAGCAACTTGCGCAGCAGCCACAGCAAATTTGCCTTCAGCATCAGTATCAGACACTCAAGCAGTTGGCTGCTGGGGGGCAGGGCACAGTTTGGCTGGTTGATTTACTCTGCACTGCAGCCCCGGAACATGCAGCACTGAAAAAGGTGCCGTGCATGTCTTTCAATCAAATCAATGAGTCCTTGAAAGAGGCCAAGTGCCTGTCCCAATTTAATCATTGCAACATCATCGGCTGTAAAGGCTTCTTCATGGAAGCGCATGAGCAACACTGCAAATTATGCATCTGCATGGAATATTGTCAGAACGGGACCATCGAGGACCAGGTTGGGCTGCATGGCCGGCCCAACAATAAGTGTGCCATCACGTGGGCACATCAAGTCGCGAGTGTGTTGGTTTACCTGCACAAGCAGGGGCTGATCCATCGCGACTTGAAGATGGCCAACGTTCTGTTGGATGCCCGGTTGATGTGCAAAGTGGCGGATTTTGGCCTGTTGTGTGGTCAGGCCGAAGCATCGCAGATCAAGGGCATCCTGGGAACGCCAGCCCACTTTGCCCCTGAGCTCCTGATGGGGTTGGCGTACAATGAAAAGATGGATGTCTGGGCTTTGGGGTTCTTGATGTATATGGTAATGACGAAGGAGCCGCGGTGGATCAACGACCAGCTGAGGGTGTCTGGGAACCCCGCTGCCATCCTACAGCAGGTGCAGTGACATATGAGCAGGCTGGGCTACAACACCACATTCGTCAATTTAATGTGCAAGTTGATGGCACGTGTGTCTGATGATAGGCCAAGTGCCGAAGGAGCCCTGGCAGCTATTGCCCTCATAGGTCACTAGGTAGGCCAGGCCATACCAATTACGCAGGGCTCCAGTGTGACCGTCGTACTCTTTCCTGCCTCTAGCCCGCCGTGCTGGTGCCAATCATCAGGGATGTCACCAAGACACCAAATGCAGTTCCCTGGAACATTGCAGCATCAGTGTGTTGTCTTTGCAATCAAGTCCAATTTGTGTCTTGTCCTGCATCCGTTGCATCCTTCGCATCTGTCGCAGTTGCTGCTTGTGGATCAATGGACAGGTCGCACAAGACAGGCAATACGGTACCACTCATATAAGGCTCAAGTGTGGGCCTTATACTTTTCTTCTGATTCCAGCCACTGGTGCTGGTGCCGGTTCTGAGGAATGTTGCGAAGACAGAACCCGCAATTCCTTGCAACCTTGGAATATTAGTTTGTAAAATGTCGTCCAAGTGTGTATTGACACCGAGTATGTACAGTTTGTATGCGTTGGGGCGTGCCTACTGTCGCAAGAGCAAGAATGCAGGGATTTCTCAGACATTTGAGCCTTAGGTGTGCATGCGTACGGCTCTAGGCACATTTGTACACAGTTGAAACAGGAATGGGACTGCTCCGAGGTGTGTTTGCATGTTTTCCGACTCTTGAGTCGTAAAGTAGCTCCCACATCCATAATTGCACCCAAACCACTCTCGACTGCCGCGATTGGTTGCCTGCCCGCTGCCATTGGTCAATGGCTGATCATTCAGTCCATTTTCAGAGGTGTCTACAAACAACGGCCTGTTTCCTTGCTCTGCTGCCCCCCCCCCCCCCCCGTTCTGCCCTTCTTCTTTGAGGTCACCCATGGTGGAGTGGACAGCCACATTTCAGCCCCTTCTTCCTCCTGCAGTCTCTGGTCCGAAGGGCTGGAAGAAAATGTTCCCAAGAAACACCACAAAGTGTGGTGTTCCTCAGAAGATGTGACTGACACTTTTCTAAACTCAAACCAGCGCCCCCTTTTTTTCCCCAGCCCCACATCCGTTGCTTCCCAATCGTATGGGGATCAGGCATTTTTGTTATGACATTCCACCTCCAGTCTGTATGAACCAGTGTGCCCCGTCATCTAATGGATGCTGCTGCATTTCATATGGGGTTCGGGCAGGGCAATCTTTACCCTCAGTGTGTGGAGTTGAGCATGCCTTCCCACCTTATGCAGCCTCTTTGCTGCTACAGTCTGTGGTGGGCAAGTGCACATGGCATGCCAAAAATGGTGTGCTGCCTTCAATTAGTGGCGCTCTGCAGTCAGAACAAGGGCTGCGCATTGTTGTGAGTCAACCCCTGACACCCCACCCTGTGCAGATCATGCTTTGCTTGCGCATTGGGGGCTGTTGTGAGTCTCACAGCCCCTCCACCCCCTTGTGCAGACAATGCATTGCCCAAAAGGCATCAGCACTTGTTTCTGTCAATTTCAAACCAAGGCTGTTGCTTTTTCAAGTGATGATGCATTGCAGGGTTGCTTATTCAAACAATGCTATCGTTTTTTTCACTTGTGTTTTTGGTGTGTTGGCTCTCAGTCTCTGCAGGGGGGGGGGGGGGGGGGGGCAACTTCTACAGGGGGCGGGGGAATTTTATGGTGGGATAGTTTTGTGGGAACATTTTGTCTTTAAGAAAGGTGGCTAAATTTTCCCCTGGCGAAATTGAAGGTCGTGGGCGGTGCATTGCAGGGTGCTTTTGATGTCCTTGAGCCATCCATTTACTGCGATGGCGCATGACAAGCTGCAGCCCTAGCACCTCCATGCCTTTTGATGCTTTTTGGGTGTTACCCTCAAGTTTGCATCAATGGACATTATTCCACTTTGTGGGAAGCTCCATGACCCCTTGTTGAAGTGCATTTTAGGCGCATCATTTTTCTGCCTTCATTGCACTGTGGTAGTTCCATGAATTTTCTGAGCCCAACCGCTTCCGGTGGAATTAAGTGACTAGATGGTATGGTGGTGGCTTGTGGCTATGCACTCCTGCTGCAAGCTTTGCATGTTAGGGTGTGTGTGAGGCAGTTGGAGCTTTGGGATTCCCAGGGGTGGCAAAGTTCCCTCTCTACATCATCGCCGAAATAATCCCCATACAAAAGCCAACCCCCTTGTATGCTGAAGGTGACTGTGTTGTACCCTTCAGTTTATAAGAGCTGTTGCTGATGCGTCGATTCATCACCTGTCTGTCAGGATTTCTTGCAATTATTCACATACCGCAATATCCACAGTGTTATCACCTGGTGTTATACATGCTGCAGCACAGGGCGTCTTTGCTCCAGCCCCTGCCCTCTTTGTGCTGAAGCCCCAGGTACAAGCACATTCAATACTTTCCTAGGTTTGCTGTCTTGGGCAGTGCTGGGCAGGGCAACCTTTCCCCTTAGTGTGTGGGGTAGATTCTCCCTCCCCAGGTAGTTGCATTCTGAAGATGGCTGTATTTGAATTTCCAAGGCTGTTTGCATTGATGTGTCACCTTTGCTGCCAGTAGTTGTGATATTCGGTATTGGGAAAATTTGTTTCACATCCCACGTGTATTTCTGCTCAAAGGTGTAATCATTTGGTGTTACATAGGCTGCAGTCCATGGCCCTCCTGCTTCAGCCCCCTGCAAGTTTTGTTCTGAAGCCTCGCAGACAAGCACATTCATTGCTTGTCTTATCTTCGCTGTCCTGGCTGGGCAGGGCAACCCTTCCCCTCACTGCCTCCATGTGTGGGGTCTATTCTGCCTCCCCACCACCACCTTTCCAATGCAGCAGCCTCTCTGCCCATACTATCGTCTATAGGGGGCTGATGCACATGGCATACAGAGCACAGTGGGCCACAAGGCTGCCCTCAATCATTGTCCAAACAACATCAGAATGGTTTGGCTGTGCATTGCAGGGTTGCTTGCTTCAAAGGTATTATGTTGCGTAATGTTATGTCTGGTACCACATTGCTCTGTGCGACAGTGGTAGCATTGGCTAGCTCTGATCCTTGATTCGGAACGATCTCTTGAGTGAACCCTGGACTCTGCACCAGCTTCCCATAAAAAAGATTACGTCGTTTTCATCTTTGCATTTTGGTGTTTTCGCCATTTCTACACATTTGTGCAGAATCAGACAAGAGCAAATAAACAAGTTTCGGAAACTTCAATTTTTGAGCTGCCCGAGGTGAAAAACTGCATTAGCAGGGTATGTACCAATCTGTTGGACCCCCCCCCCCCCGCCACACACCCAGTACCCAAATAGGATAAAAGCGACAGTAATACTGCCCAAAGCATGCTTCACACACTTTGGATGATCATTGTGAGTGGTCACAATGTCAAAAAAATCAGTTTCAGAAACTGTCATTTTTGAGCTGCCCAGGATGAAAAATCATTTTAGCAGGTTGGTTGTGTACCCATCTTTGGAAGACAACCCCCTAGACACACACAATCAATACACAACTAGGGTAGGCAACACATAAAAACTGGTTGAAACACACTTTGCGTGGCTTGGATGTGCATTGTGAATGGTCACGGTATCAAATCAACAAGGTTCAGAATATTCAATTTGTGGATGGTCATTGTGAGTGGTCACAGCATAAATCATCAACAAGGTTCAAAAACTTTGATTTGTGAGCTGCTGAGGGTGGAAAACTGCTTCAGCAGGTTATATGTTGTGTCCTAAGTTTTCGGAAAACACCTCACTTTTACACACAAAAAGTGCCCAAGTAGGGTGAAACATATTTTATTGAATGCCTAAAACATCTTTCACCCAGCTTGGATTGTTATTGTGAGTGGCCAAGTATCAGATAAGCAAGTATTGGAATCGTCATTTTTGCAACTGCCCAGGGTAGAAATCTCCAGAAGTAGGTTGTGTACCAATCTTTTGCAAAACAATCCTCCTTACACACACACCCAAGACCCAAAATAGGGTAGAACACGCGTAAGTACTGCCAAATGCATGCTTCACATAGCTTGGATGATCGTCGTCAATTGTCACTGTATCAAAATAATAAGCTTCGGAAACTTCGAGGTTTGAGCTGCCTACCATCTCTTTGCTGAGTTTCCGGCGTCGTATCCACTATAGCTAGAACTACAAGGGTGCTTGTGGGGGTGAATGTCGCTGCGCAGCGTTTTTGTATGTACAATTGATTCCATCTGCACCAGTCGCCGCATTTCCTAAGGTGCACAGACCAACAGAGACAAGAATAGCGCGGATCTGCCTCAATTGAGCCTCAGTCTGTTTCTTTTTGGACACGGTAGCACACTCTGTTGGCTCCGGCTGCGTTTCCACGCCTTGTTTGCCCAACGGAGACCAAAGAAAAATTGACTGACGTCAAATTACCAAACATTCTCAACATTCCTCGTCATTACAGAATCAGCAAGAATGAACCGTGGATGAAGCAGAATGAAACTTTTGTGCGGCGTCAGAGCACCCTCATTGCAAAAAGTAGTCGATGGGGCAAGGCTGCAGCTTTTGAAGGAATTGGACATGCAAGGGTATCAGACCTACACCCTTGAGCCCTGGCGACCAGTGCCTTGACGCTCTTGAAGAAACAACTGGTAGTGAAATGAGGGTGCCGGCGGCTGGTGCCCATGAAAATATTCTTTCATCTGGGCTAAGCACGAACGCATGTGACCACCAACCTGTCGAGGAGGGCACGCGCACGGCTTGGGCACTGTAAATGAGGAGCAGACTTTGAAAGTCCGCACTTCTGGGCTGGCCCTACCGCAAGAAGGGGGATGGGCGGATTGACCCTGGAACGTGGCGGATGATGGCCGTAAAAGGCTGGATCTCTTTTCTCCATAGGTCTGTTCCCGTCCTCCTCATGTTTTCTGTCTGGTTTGAACAGACAATTTGTCAACAGCACAATGATTTTGGGGTGCTTCTCCATTAAACCCTTTTGTGTATGCATGAACGAAAGGATGGGTTGGTTCCCATTTATTATGACTGGAATCAAAACTTCTGGACTCAGATAAAAATTCCTAATCGCCTTTTTCGTCGCGTCATGCCTCTGCAATCTTTTTGGGTTCCCACTTCCACCCCTCGATGACTTGACCCGCCAAGAATTTTCGAGGTCAAATGAGGTAAAATGACCAGTTTTCAGTCCAGTGACCAGTTGTGGGTCCAGTTGTTCCAATTTTCAAAATAGACAGAAAAACAACACAAAAACCTTGCCTTTTTGTTTGCAAAATGTTTCTTGGCGCTGCAAAATGTTTTCTTTCCATTTTCATACAAAAACCTTGCTTTTTTTTGTTTTTGAAATATGTTTCTTGGCCCTGCATGATGTTTTCCTTGCCTTTCTTACCTTGCCCTGAAGCACCCACGCACTGAGACAAGCTGCAAGGCTGCAAAACTGTGTCGCAGCTTTTTTGTTTCTCTGGGATTGTCGTGTTGAGGAACACACTTCCCTTACACTTGTCCTTAAGAGCTTGAGCAATATGACACATAGTCTGTGGGGACAAAGTCTCCATCGGAGTCGGAACTGTGTTCCACGTCCTGGGGGGGGGGGGGGGGGGGGCTGGGGGTTCTGGGTCTGCGTGCGCCACTGCACTGTTGTCTGGGGGGGGGTCCTGCCGTGCCCTCTTTGCCCTTGGTCGTTGGTGCTGTGGCAAGGCCCGAGGCCTTACACGTCCTGCTTGGCGCCTTGCTGCAGGCCTTTCCTTGTTCTACTCCTGTTCTTTCTCATAATTGGCCACAGCTTCTCTGAAAGACTGGAAAGTGACAAAACCACCAAGCCTCATGTTCCATGGGTCATGCCGAGTCGCCATGTTGATTGCTCGACTAGTGGCTTGGCACTGGAAATCTACCTTCTGAACTCTCTGGGGAGATGCTTCAAGTGAGGGTAGCACAGCTTCAGCAGCAGGTTCTGCAGCAGGTTCTGCAGCAGATGGAGGCGGTGCTTGATAGGCCAGACGACACGGATCCAAGCTGGCAAGAACATTTTCCGGGGAGAATGGAACGATGCCTGCCCTCCTGAACCCACTCATGATGACACTAGGGGTGACACACTGCATCCAAGACTCAGGGACAAATTTCACAAACAGAGAGGGTGTGATGCTTTTGCCTGTGTTCTTCGCGCGCCAGTCGCGCTGTCTTTTTTTCAGCGCTGCCTTGAAAGGCTTAAAAACACTCAGGTCCAGAGGTTGGACCACATCAGTCAAGTGGCTGGGGAGCGCCACAAGGTGCACTCCTAACTTTAGAGCCTCCTCAATGATGGCTCTTGTTAAATGGGTTTCGCTGCCATCCACAATGAGGACCACAGCCTTATGGGGGTTTGCGGTTGGGCTGGTGAGGGAGGCAAACTCCCTCAGCCACTCGATAAAAATGAGCTCCGAGGACCAGCCTGTTTTGGTGGCTTTCACTGAGATAGGGCAAGCCTCATGCTGAAACAGGTCTCCTCTGGTCAGCGCACTAGGCCACAACAGAGCAGGACGAACATAAAAGCCATCAGCGCGTACACATGCCACCAGGGTCACGTGGCGTCTGTCGTAGCCTCTCCTCCTAGCGCAAGTTTTAGTACCTCTTAGGACATACACTTTAAGGCTGCCTTTGTCGAAGTCAATGAACATGCCTGACTGGTCTTCATTGAACACATACTGTCGGTTGTACCCCACTTTGGGGAGCGCTGGACTCAGGGACTCGAGGCGCACACTCTCAGCATGCTGCGCAAGGCGACCAGACACCTCAGGGTGGCAACGAAGGAAGAGGCGCCACCACTTGTCCATACTCTTGAGCGTCAGCGTCGTCGACGGCCTGTCATCTGTTCGCATGCTGTCATTGTACATCCTGGATGCCTGGCTGATGATGTTGTCCCTTGTGGGTGGCCTTCCTTGCTGGCGCTCTCGCTCCAACCATTCAACCAGCGCGCTCTCGTCCACCAAAGGCTTGGGCCCTCTGCGCTTGGGCTGCAAGGTGTCTCCCACACTGCAGAGACAGAAGATGAAGATGGCAGACAGCAATGCAAGGTTAGATCGCAGAGACAAGTCTGTGCTCCGTGCTGTGGTGTACCTGTTGCGAGCAACAGCGCACTGTACATCTGAGCGGCTTACGGCGTGCTCCCTTGATGCTTGTCGCTGGCTCATCTGTCCAGCAATGGCAGCGGCGGCGGCCTTGGTAACCTCACAGGCGTCCTTGGGAAGCGGGTAGATGCAGCACGAGGCGGCCTTGGGGCGTGGCGGCTTCCTTTGCTTCTGCTCAGGCCTTCGAGACCTCCTTCGCACCCTTGAGGTGACCTCCATGAGCCAGGCCTTGGCACGACCCTTCGCCGCCTGCATCTAAATAGTTAAATAAATGGAATCAATTTTAAAAACAAACAAACAGGCACTAATTGTTAATAAAAGCGTGCAAATCAGCGTAACACATCTCTTCCTGCCTGGCCCTCCTTCGGTCACCACCCCAAGTCCGGTGCGATTCCGGTGCCCGGCAGAAGTGAGATTTCCCCAGCCACCAATGAAATGCAAGTGAGGGTGGATTTAAAATCAAAACTTTCGTTGTTGATCTACCTACATGTCCAAATTTACCATCCCACAGTAATCGCAGCCGCCAGGCCCAATGCTAAATCTTTGGCCTCATAACTGGTCATTTTACCTTAACTCTCCCCTCGGGGAAGTGATTTCCCTCTTGAGCCGATGTCCTGAAACCTCAAATTCTTTGTTGTGATGCACACGGTTCTTGCACTTGTCATTTCCTAGTCCGGCTGTGACAGCAAATGGAAGAAGCTTATAATCTCCGTCTAGAGTGGTTTCGGATTTTCGAATCCGAATTGGATCGTCCTCTTCAAAAATGTGTGGTTGTTTTGGCCCTGATTCTGGAACTAAAGCAAGTCAGCCCGATGTTTTTTGCACTGAACGGCGCCTTTTGTGGCTGGTCAGGCCGAGTCAGCCCGATGTTTGTCAATTAGTTTACAGACAGTTTTGTGTGATCTTTTAATTTCGTCGAGGAACAACGAAACATCTTTATAGGGGCGAGTATTATCAAGCGCCATGTTCCAGCAACACTTGATTTGCCCAAAGGCAATTTCTTTTGGGGAAGGGCCGTACGTAGTATAGAGGCCTGTTGTGGTAGCCGCGAAGTAGTGCGAAGAAAGTAAAGAAAAAGTATATTTCAATGCCTTTGGCATTAGGTTTAGTTGTATCAAAGATACCTTTAGGCATACCACATTTTTATCTTAGTATTGGCCACCGGCAACATAGAGATAATGCATTTTGACCTACAAAACCAAGCACTAATCACTGGATGTTGTGATGACCCTTGAGCCCCCAACTATTTTGATGTTATCACACGATCTTGAGGGATATCCTCGGTTGACTGAGGCACTGCTCTGGTCCAGAGCCTATACCATATTGTCTATTTTTGCATGAATGACTACTGAACCTAGTGGTGTGCACCCTACGAGGCCGTGGTACCTGTTTCTGAGAGGTCCTGGGTTCAATTCCCAGTCAGCCCAGCTAAGTAGGAAGATCTCTGCTGACATGGCACTGACCTCATCGCCACAAGCCATGCCACCTCAATATCTAAGGGACCAAAAACAAAAGAGTTCACATCTCAAAGTGAACCTTCCTGACAGGGGGTGCCCATGAGGGCAGTTTTCTTTTCTTTTCTTAAGTGTTTTTAACTATCTATTAGAATGTAGTTGAGCATTGATGTACGTATGTCATTGCTCCTGCTTTTCTTCTGTACATGCGATCCTGAATATGAGATCCTGAAATTTGCCCTACTTAGACTGTAGATTGGGTCTTTTCCTTGGTTTCTAAAAGACACAAAAACCAAAAGAGCACGCAAGCAGGATGATTCAAGCAGAGGCATATAAACGAAAACCAATCATAGAAAGCAAATTATTCTTTCTGGTAGGAGAGACATATACTCTTTGCGTACCTACAACACCGTGCAGTACAACTAGTACGCTGAGGCTGTCAAGAGAATATACGATGGAGACCCCGGACACTGCCGAGAGGAGAGAGCCCTCACTGGCAACAGTCAAGGCTGCGCCGGAGGCCACACCTGCCGGTGAACCTTACGCTCATCCTATACGTTCGGTGCATTTCGGTGGTACCAAGGAGAAGGACGATTCTTTGGACTTGATGACATTGGGTGCAACCTTCAGTGAATTGCGAGTGGGAACACCTGAAGGCAAGGAGAAAGAGAAAGAGAAAGCAGGGGCAGGGGTAGACCACAAAGGGGCACACGAACCAACTAGTAATGCACACTTCACTCAGATGCCCTCTTCTTTAAGCATTGCACCTTAAACAGCCAAGCTCCTTTCTGAAAGTGTCCTACCCGCAACTAGACACCCTACACATCCAGCTACGTCCGCTCGTATAGCCACTACACACCCAGCTGCATTTCCAACTACATCCTGTCCTACAACGACTCCGACCGTGGCTGAGGGAACAGGCCTTGCTGGTGCGCTTGACCCTACCCATGGAGTGGACACACAGGCTACAACGCCACCAGTGGCCTATCCATACAGTGAACCAATTGCATCGGCTCATTTTACACTAGGATTCATGAGCCTACTCGCTGTGAACCTCCTGATGCCTTTCGAGGGGTTACTGCAGAAGCGCCCCGAATGAATCGTATTGGTACGCCCTTGGATCTTGGATGTCCAACTTGCCTCTCTACGTGGGTGAAGAGCTTGTTTTTGAACTTCATTTTTGCCATCAAAAATTGTCTTTCAAATCCATTTTTGTACTCTTTTTGGAGCCATTGAGATCGCAAGCATGCACAAGAGAACCCGTAATACCACACTTTGACAAATTGTTCTAGGAGCTTTGCTCGCCCCATGACACAATCTGGTGTCCTAAGAAAGGAAAAGAGGGCAAACAAGGCAATAGACTAGGTTAATAGACATGTAAACATACCTAAGTACCAAACCATGTCCTAAGGTTAGATTTTTAGGGAAAATCACAGTAAATCAGGGCACCACAAGCCCTGTGACCTGAGATTTAGGTCGTCGACGAGTGTTGTCGACAAGAACTGTCCTATGGTGAACATGTCTAAGTCGGTTCTGGGTCATAACAAGATCAAACCAGGCAAACAAAGTCAAAAACATGTTGAAAACAAGGTTGAAACTTGAATCAAGGGTCTCCCCCCATGCGCTAGCCCAGGGGCCTTAGGGCAATCCGGCGCCATATGATATTTTTCTTGAAAACCTACAGACATATACTTAATGTTCCCCATAGATGAGGCAACGGCCGTCGCTGCAGGCCGCCAGGAAGAAATTGGCAGCCTAGTGCCTTTTCATGAAAAATGCCATAAAATACACTAGAAATCCATCATAATTCATTACAAATTGATACAAAAACAGCTTTTTTGCAGCATTTCTGGACATTCACGACGCTCTCCATCAAGAAAATAACGTCCTAAAAATGACGGTGGCGACTAGCGCCCGCTCCCGCGCCGACAATTCTGATTACTTTGAGGGTTCAATGAACTTTCAAATACATTAGAAACTTAAAAAACCTTAAGTTGGTGACCATAGTAAGAAGGTTTTATAGTGATTTCAACACTGTGTGTTTGTTGTGCCTCTCCTGCTGCTTGCTGCTGGTGTAAATTTTCCTGCTGCTAATTTTGATGAGGAAAATGTTTTATTGCTGAAATACAACCAATCCAGGATATCCCGAGCCAGAGATAAGCAAGTAGAAGATAAACAGGATCACAGCATGGAGGGCTGCAGTCACAAAGAGTTAGATAAAGAAAACTATCAACAATAGACCACAGCAATTAGCATACATTGCAACTCAGGATGAAATATTTTACATGTTTGAGAAAAACTGATTGGAAAACTGCCCCAAGGGCTCACTCTCATCTACAGTGCCATCTTGAGATATGCACTCTTTGTTTTTGGGTCCCATAGGTGCTGAGGTGGCATGGCACGGGGCGATGAGGTCATTGCCATGTCACATGAGATATTCCTACTTAGCTAGGCTGACTGGGAATTGAACCCAGCACCTCTCAAAAAGAGGTGCCCCAGCCCCCTAGGGTGCATACCACTAGGATAGCTAAGAATTCATGAAAAAACGTAGATAAACTCATAGGCTCTGCCTTCAGTATATCAGTGCCTCAGCAACCCAGAAAAAGATGTTTTAGTGTCTATAGCTTGGGGATAAAGGGGTCCACACCACATCCTGATTTAGTGTTTGGTTCCATAGGTCAAAATGTGTTATCACCACTTTTTGTTGGGCCAATACTAAGATAGAAATGCCTGTGTGCTTAGAGCACCTCGAATACAACTAAAGTATACCCTAAAGCATTGGAAAAGCACTTTTTCTTACTCCCCCCTTGTGCAGTGGTCGTCACCACTGTCGCACCTTCAGAAAAAAGGGATTATTTTCTTGTCCTTTCCTTGGTTTCCACATCTACTTTAAAATACCTATAGCTTCCCTAACACTGGAAAAGAGCGCTTTACCATGGCCAGCGACTCTTGCTGCATTGTTGATGACAAACTCCAACAGAAAACTCAGCGCTCTTGGCCCTGCCGGGGTTCCTGTGGCTTGGTGGGGTTAGAGTAGGGCCTGCCAAGACCATATGCATGTGCATCCCTCCCTCCAAGCTGCAGCGTAACACAACCCAACGCCAGACTCTCATAGGACGCTCGACCCAAGTCTCATGGAACCTGCTAGAGACACCTGTCTTGGTACTGGGGCGAGGGTGCGCTGATTTAATTAGAATTGCCACTTGGAGGGGTCTTGATTCTGGTTCAGTCTCCTGCTGCTGCTTTTCGCCCAGAACAGCGGCTCCAACGAGGCTTTGCGAGGAGGTCTGTACGACAGAGGAGTGGGAGAATGAGGGATGAATCCACGCAAGCGCGAAGCGACAACACCTAAATCCGTCAAATGACAGCCTAGAACTTTACTGAAAGCACACACCTGGACAGAATCCAATTGTGCATCAGATGCACATTTTTATAAAATTTGTAGTCTTCTCTTGATTTTTTAAATCAAGAAATTCCTACGCAGAAAAAGGCGGCGCGCAGGAGCGGCTCCTAGCGAAGCGCCGGTAAAAAAAGAAATAATGAGATTATAAACGTATGTCTCACGTAGGCAGGTAAATGACGAGACACACATAAATAGATGAGATTAAAGATTCCACCCACATTGACAGAATCAACCAAAAATCAAGAATTCGAAAAATGAGAATATGACTTCAATGAATCAGGTATAAACTGCAGGTACGCTCGTTCTGTTTGCCCGACGCACAGTGCTCGCCATGTGTCGTCGTTTCCAAGCCTGATAGCACGATAGAACACGATAGAGGGATAGATCAGAAGATTGCAGATGATTAGAGGTGAGGTTAGGGAAAAAGCAGATGGCCTTCAGCCAGGGAGTGGTTGTCACGGGGGGCTAACGGTCCTGCCCTGCGGTGCAATGCGGGGCAACCGTGACAACTGCTCTTACAGCGAAACCAGCCTTTTTGTTGCACTGATTGGAACATACACACTTATGCATAGCATCGTGTCTCGCTTGTGCTTCGCTTTCTCCCTCACCTTGCTTCACTCTCCAGCGGTAGGTAAGGTAGGTAAGCCCAGGTGGGGCCACCCCCTGGTGGAGTTCGTGATTGTGGGTAAGATTAGGAGAGAGATTGATCAAGACTGACCGGTTGGAAAACTCGTGCATGCTCGTGCATTGACACCCACGTTGAAGGGTAGGCCACGCGAAATGCGCACGGTAAACCTTGTTTAGGTTACCCAGGGGCTCCTCGGTACGTTCTTTAAGAGAACCTGAGGAGTCTCTTAACGCTTGCTTGCTTGACAGGGGTGTTTGAGGACAGCGTATTATAGGTCACACTGAGAAGCGTATAATACGTGGAGTGTGGCTTGGTTCCCCAGCCGCAAACACCCCTTCATTGGCCTTTGCTTTACAGGTGGGCAGGTAGGGTGATTGGTGCAGCAGCGTCCCTTTTTTTCTTGCCCTGCTAAACAAGGGCGCTGATCCCACAATCAATTAACTGCGCCTCAGCCAGGAGTGGCGAGGGCAGTTCGACTCCATCGACATCCACGCTGTGCACGCCACCTGTGCGCCTCTCCCCTCCAGGCCCTAGCAGGGAAACGTGTTGTGACGTCCCTGTTAGGCCACAGTTGCTTAGCAGCGCTGTGTTCTCTTGTCTTCTTCACAGGAGGGTCATTAGGACCCACGACTTTATCTTCAACACCACCCAGTAGAGCGTGAGTGTAGGAGTGGTAATCCTGAGTGGGGGCTTGAGCCAGTTGCAGTAGCGCTCGCCCACCAGGATGGTGCCACTGTAGGGTGTGTAGGACCTGTAGTGCGTGTGTCACTGTCCCACCCGTTTCCTGCAATTTTAGTAGGGTTGGTGGGCTGTGGCAGTGGTTAGGTCAGCGTTTTGGCCACTTAGCACAATGGCGTTTTCATGCCTTCATGGCTTTTGGCCACCCCTCCCTGTAGTAGACAGATAGGTAGGGAAAATAATACCTGGATTAGTACGCTCGGTATTCCCCCAAGGTTTTGCGCCAGCACAGAAATTGGGCGCTTAGGGGAGGGGAGACCCGGGGCGTACCCCGTGGCATCAATAAGACGACCCTCCAGGTTTAGCAAGCCTGCAGACTTGGGTATCATTAGGACACCACTTCTGCGGCTTGCTCTCAGGACCTTAGGAATAGCAAACTCACACATACGCTTAGGCAGCCAAGGGTAAGGTTCAGTCCCTAGCTTTAGTCTTGGAGGCAAGCGTCTCAGCGAGCCTCAGCAACTCACCGAGGTTGTTCTGGGACAAGTAGTCAACCAGAACTGAGTTTAGGCGCCCCTCAGGTAGAACAAACGCAGAGAAGGGCTCCCAGCGGGCCTCTTTGACTCCAAACCCTTCCCAGAGGGTGAGGAAGCGCCAACCCTGGCGGTAGCGGTGGCGTAGTACAGACTTCACCAGGTAGAAGCCCTCCTTAGCCATCTCCTCGGCGTTCATGTCGGGGAGTTCCCCTTCAACTTCCATAGGGCTGGCAGCCCCTTGTAAGTCTAGGGCGGCAATCTCCTCGTCGTTACGCTCCCACTCTTCCCCACAGAGGTCTTCAGGGTCATAGTAGCGCTTCAGATGTTGTGCAGCGCACACCAGGGTCCCCCCTAGACGGGGAGAACACCGCACGGTGATACGGTGTCCATCCACAGATAGAATCTTGTAGGGCCCGAAGTATGGGTCGTCGCTGGTAGAGCGTGGCCAGGCGGGTAGTCGGCTGTGATGCACCAGCACCCAGTCCCCCTTTTGGTAGGTGGCCCGTACTCGGTGCTTGTTCTTCTTGTTCCACTGACGCTCCCTCACTCTCGGGAGCATAGCCTTGGCCTTGTCCACCTTCGCTTGTTGCTCTTGGACCCATTCACCCACAGAAGAATGGGTGTCCTCTGGATAGGGGGCATGTAGGAACCACGCCGGGAGCCCTAGGAATAGCTCATGGGGCGAGTAGCCAGTAGCTGAACTCTCTTGGGAGTTCATCATCAAGGATATGACGGGGAGTAGTGTCACCCAGTCTCTGGTGCGTTCAGTTTTGCACCATATCCTTACGTTCTCCTTGAGGACACGGATCTGTCGCTCACATAGGGGGTTGCTCGTGTGCGAGTAGGGGATCCCCGTAGACACCTGGACATTGAGGGATCTCAGGACCCTCTTGTACCAGCCGGTATCTGAGCGTACTCGTACGTCCTCATCGGAGTTGATCTCCTTGGGCGCCCCATAGACACAAAACCACTCCTCGAGGAGTGTCTGGATAGTCTCCTCCCCGGTAATGTGTTTGGTACATGGGAACACCCTGGTAAACCTGGTCAACCCACAGGTTACCACGAGGGCAAAGTCATAGCCCTGGAAACTTCGGCATCTCCGTGTAGTCCACGTATAGAACACTGTTAGCACAGTGAGGGATGGGCAGGTTCGAGTAGAGACCTCTGTCACTGATATCCCCTGGTTTGCAGGACCTGCAGGGGCACTTGTCCACGATAGGCTGGAGGGTTTTCCGCAGTTGGTCGTCAGTCCACGTAGTGTGGAACCACTGCTTGAATAGCCTCAGGGTACGGTCAGCACCCACATGACCGCTGGACTAATGGGTCCACTTCAGCAGCGCTGGGACTCTGTCACTGGGTACCACGATGCGGTCCTCGTGCCAGAGGTAGCTCTTGTCCCTCTTCCACTGATCTTGGTTGACCAGGAGGGGTTCAAGGCGTTTCTCCAGCCGCTTGTAGATATCCCCAAACTCCTTCAGGTACTCCGATTGTTGGAGTCCATCCAGGGGGCGTATCATAGTCATGTTGAGGTCCAAGTGGACATCCATACGGCTGAACGCCTCCTTAGCCAGCGCTTCAGACCGGGCACCAATCAGGGCGTCGAAGTTGTTGCGGCTCATGTAGTCTGCACACTCGTTCACCCCCCCTCCCATGGGGGGCTTTTAATTGGGGGGCCGGGGAATGGGGCCCCGCCCCCCTCTAAAAGCAGTCCTTATGCCATTATATACAATCCGCGCGCCGAAAGGAAACATACTTCAAAAGTCTACGATGCAGCCCCTCTAAATGACCGCCTCAGAGAGCTGATTCGCACTGTCATATTTGTTTTGATCAATCATGGCTGTTTTGCAAAGTTAGGACCTTTACAAGGTTTTAACTTCTTTAACACCATCCAGTAATTCCATATAACCTAGGGATGAGATTTAAAGGTGCACCAGCAAAGTTGAGGTGCCAAACAACACTATATATAAGCCACAGGCCCAAAATCCCAAGAAATCTATTTGCCATATTATTTATTTGCTGTGCACGCGTGCATTTCGCAGTCGCCGGCATTTGCGATCTTTCATTTTGACTGTTCAAAGTGAAATCGGGCTACAGTGCACGAAATTTCGATCTAAGACCAGTTTTCTAAATGTTTCTAAAAGCTCCGTCTTGCTGTATAGTTGAAAAACCGCCGTCATTTTGTTTTGGCACCGCTTTTCGATTTGACGGTTTTCAGCGCATACGGCTGCCTTCACAAGCTCAAAAATGAAAAGAATACCCCCAAATTGACCGAAATTGCCATTCGTTTCGTCAAAATCCGATACAATTGGCCCGAGTTATGAATATGTCAATTTTATGCTATTTGCAACCTGTCGCCAATCTTGCCAAATGCAACCTCCCTGTCTTTGCGCTGCTAGCTTAAACACAAGGCAAAGGAGTGTTTTTGCTCTTGTTTGTCACCGCCTGGCTCCACTTCCGACATAGAAAGGTGACCCGAAAACGGCTAAAAACGTAATAAGGCTTTTCTTTTGATGGTGCTTCGCACCAGCAAAGGAAAAGCCAGACCAAGCACGAAAGACGAAGATTTCATTTAATCATACTTTTCCACACCCTCCACAACATATCATGTATCATTGCTTCATTGCAATTTCCTCAACATGCTCATCGTCGTTTGTTATAAATACTTGATCATGCATGTACATATTGTGCAATTTGACTTCCACGTCCAACAGATACCTTTCGGAGGCCATCGCAGCCCGCACACTACCCTTCCCCATCTCGTGGAGCCCCCCTCCACTTGTTCTTCACTCCCTGGATATGGTGTACCGTCAGCCGTAGTTGACTGAGGTAGGTCCACCAACGCCGTGGCTTGGCCTTCTCAGGTGGGGGGCCCTTCTGAGAAGTGCGGACCAGCTCTTGGTCGCACAGCCACACCACAGGGTTACTCCCCAACAGTCGTGATTGTGAGGATAGCACTAGCATACCCGCGAGCAATTCCTGCTCATAGGTGGAGTAGTTCCCCCTGGCCTGGTTCCACTTCCAGTTCCAGTGGCCCAGAGGTACTAGGACCCACTTGTCGTCAGGGTAGCTGTGCTTGAGGGTTCCATCTCGGTTGAGACCTCCCGTCCCCCATTGGGAAATGGCCGAGTCGAACTCCTCCTTCTCTAGTGCTTGCCATTGGAACAACGTTCCACCACCGCCCACATTGCTGGCGTCGGTCACCAGGATAATCTCCCCCCTGTGCCCTAGGCACGCCCAAGCACTTAGCGTTGGCCACCTTGTCTTTGAGCCTGTCAAACGCTTGTTGCTCTTGTGGGCCCCAGCGCCAAGTAGTACTCTTCTTGATCAAGTCCGTCAGAATGGCGCTGGTGTAGGCGAAGTTTTTGATATGGCGGCGATAGAAGTTGCACGCCCCAATGAAACTGCGTACATCATGAAGTCCTTTCTTGGGGTCTTCGTGTTGTACCTTAGCGTCCATCAGGGATTTGGCCTTAGAGGCCGCTGGGGTCCACCACCCATAGCCAACGTCAAACCCCAGGTACTGCATGGTCTCCTGCATGAACTCACACTTCTCCAGCTTGAGTCGTGTGTGGTTCTCCTGGCAGACCGCAAAGAACTCACCCAAGAGGATTAGGTGGTCCTCCTGGGTATTGGTCCCGAGGCATACATCGTCGATGTGTGCTTCCATCTGGGACCCACGGGATATAAGTTCCTGCACCTTAGGTCTCCTTCGTAGGATGGACAAGATCTTGTTCATCAGCTCTTGGAATAGAGCGGGTGCGTTGGCCACGCCAAATGGCATGACCTTCCACTTGAACACCCTCCCCTGAGGGGTGATGAAGGCTAGTAGCTCCTGAGCGTTGGGCGTCAGGTCCACTTGCCAGAATCCGCTCCTCTTGTCCATCTTGGTCTTGTAGCGACAGGAGGCTATCTTCTCAAGGGTAGACACCATATTAGGAATGGACCCTGAGTGGTTCAACGTTTTCTTGTTCAGCTCTCCGTAGTCCACTACCAGCCGTTTGGCTGTAGACCCAGGTTTAGCCAGCAGGAAACAGGGGCTGCAGTGTTGGGGGTAGTCCCCGTCCTTGTACTCCAGGACTAGGCCAGCGTCGATACATTCTTGTATCTGTCGCTCAATCTCGTCGGCCTGCTCTTTAGGAGCTGGATAGGGTCTCCTCCGGATCTTGTGACCCACGAACTCGGGTTTCAGCTTGAGGTCCATCTGTACCAGTTTGTCACATGAAGCTGGAGGGGGTAGTTCTCCGAACACCTCCAGATACGTCCTTGTAAGCTTCTGCACCCGCGGGTCCAATAGCTTGATCTTGTCCTCCATGTCCTCGTCAGAGTGTAGGTTGCTTGCCCCCTGAGTAATAGACATCGGGAGGTGATCCTCCACCGACTCTTCGCCCTTGGTAGTGTCTTCAACCCTTGGTAGGCAGATAGTAGGTCTTGTTCAACCATATCCGATGGACGATGGCAACATAGGCACGCTCGAGGGGGTTCACATACACATTCCTCTGAGAGGTCGTCCTCCTCTGGGGTCCTCACATCGGCGCCCCACACGCTCTTCATGAGCTTAAGATCTACCTCCCTTTGCCAGGTGGTGATCTTCTGTTCGAGGTCCTCCTTCAATTGGGATAGATCTCCCATACGTCCTTGCTACAGTGGCCATGAGCTGCGGGTAGGCTTAGCGTGGCATAGCTTTTTCGCCACCAACTTCCTCTTGGAGTTCACAAACCCCTTAGCCTGGATCGATGGTCCAGCTCTTCGTCCACGGGGTCTTCCACCCTCATGGAGAGTAGGGGTTTCAGCGGGGCGACGTACTCGGCGTTCTCCACCTCCTCCACACAGGTCTGCACGAAGAAGGCGTCGTGCTCAGTTTCGTCATCTGAGTGGATAGAGCTAGGTAGCTCGGATAGTCCACGCTCAGAGACTCCATCAGGAACAGGTACATCGCAGGGAGAGTTGGGGGCGTTGGTGTTAGTCACGACACATTCATCTCCTCCGGGTGTAGTCTCAATAGCATCTTGAGGTCCTAGTCCATCCTTCAAGTCACCCAAGGTGAGTCCATCGCTTTCTCGTTGTATAGCCTGGACCAGAGTCGGGTGCAGGTCCTCCTAGGGGATGGAGGTAAGACCTCCGTCCACCACACTGAGCATACTCCCGGATCCGGGTTTCCCAATAGGCGTCTTACGCCCCAGAGGCACGTAGAAGGCCTCATCAGGTAAACGAGCAGAGCTGATAGTCAGCCTGTCAAGGAGGTTTCGCCAGTACTGGTTGCCCCCATGGGCTCCCCAATTGGGGGAACACAGGACCATACGGGAACGTCCCATGGCCACCTGGGTCAGGACCTTCCCCAGTTCACTGAGCATGGGGTTCCCGTAGGCCCTCCCGAAAGAGGGCCAGTAAAATTTGTAGCTGCAGTTCTTCCCCTTGCTGCAGTAAAGGTCCAGTACATGCTGCTTGTCACTGGCGAACAACTCCACCCTCAGGTCTTCTCTAGAGTAACCAAACTCCTTCAGACCTTGGTCTAGGACTTCCCCCAATAGTTGACAGTCTTCAGTTTTGGAGGCCGCCATCATGTTCGAGGGCTCCTCCTTCGATACCCTCAGGTAGCTCGAGGTATGTTCCGACTGCTCCAGTGGCACAGACTCTCTGCCACTGCCGTGGTCCACGTAGAGGAGGTAGGGCGCTTGCAGCGTCAGGGATTGTATCTGGGAGTGCTGCACGAAAAAGTCAGTCCCGAATACAAAGTTGAAGGCCTCAGTGCCCATCACATAGAACCAATGGGCGATAGTCCGGGAGCCCATAGGTACCTCCACTTCACAGTCCCCGCAGCTGTGCACCACATGTCCATCCCCCATTCGTATAGCCGCGGTGGTCATGGTGTTCTTCAGGCTCCCACAAGGTAAGGTTTTCTTGGCCACTATAGATATGGTGGCGCCAGTATCCAATACCCCCAGGTATTCACGTCCCCCTATTCGGATACGTACCCAAAACACCAGGTCCTCGGGGCCACCGGAGCGTCCCCGTCAGAACTCCGCGGGACAGGTCACCTTGAACCCCTTGTTCCGCAATTTGCGGGCCATCCTCATGAAACAGCTCCTCTTCTTAGCGTTGCCGTCATCACCACCTTCATGCTCACGCTTGGCTCCTTGTTCTCGCTGGGCCTGCGTCTGCGAGCGTGTGGTAGGACCAGACTGCCCTCCAGAGGGCTCGGTGTTCCCCCCTGGATTAGGGTTGGGGTTGCTCCCGTTCATGTCCGTGTTCTTGTTGTCCTTGTTTGGCTGGCGGTTAGCGCCTCCTCCCTGCCCACCTTGACTTTTGTCTTGTCCTTGTCCACGTCCTTTCGACTTGACCTTGCCGGAGTCGTTGCCTTTGCCTTTGCCTCCACCTTTGCCAGAGCCTTTGCCAGGATCCTCACCCTTCAGCTTCGCCGACAGGCGCTGCTTGTGGTAGCACTCATCCTCGTAGTGCTTCCTCTTACCACAGAAGGCACAGGTGATGGTACACCTGTAGTGATGCGGCAGCTCCGCCTTGGCGCCGGTGTTGGTCTCCTGCTTCTTCCCTTGGACTACGAAGCAGTCTTGCTGCTTGCAGTCAGGGGCGTGCTGCAGGTGGCCCTGCTCGTCTTTGGCATCACACCAGAAGAGCTCCTTGACGTTTTCCGTGATACGGGCGTGTTTGGGGGTAGTCCCCTGCCCAGGTCTGGATCCTTGGTACCCTTTGCCATGGCCTCCAGAGCCTCCACCTCCAGGACGGTAGTTGTTCAGGTGCTGGTCGCTTTCTTTCTCCAGCGCCAGCTCCAGGAGTAGTACACATAGATCCTCCTAGTGGAGGGCTCTAGCCTTGCGCTCTGCCGTTGAATGGCACTCGTCCCACAGCTCTCGAGGGAGCTTAGCCACCAACCAGAAAAGCAGGTCGTCGCTGCTGTAGCAACTGGGCGTCAGTCGTCCAGCCCAGTGATCCAAGTCAGCCAATAGCTCAGAGACCCTGCCAGGTTTGGGCCTGTTGGGCAGCATGGGCAGGTTCTGGATCTTGGCCCTGATGTAGAGGTCGGTTTCATAGGTCGGGTACTGCCTCTCCAAAGCAACCAACACATCGGCAAAGGTGGCGGACTTAGTCGGGATCTGTTTGACCTGCTTCTCCAGGTACTTGGTCTTGCAACACTGCAGGAGCAGATCGCACTTGACCCGTCCACTAGCGTGGGTTTGGCCGGTCAGTCGGAGAAACCGGCCAAAATTCTCAGCGAACTCGCTGAGGTCCTTGCCTGTGAGCTCAGGCAGGTTCACCATGATCTTGGAGGTGGCAATAGCCTTAGCCTCCTGAGACCTGCGTCCCCCAGGGCGTCAGGTCTTCTTCTTCTTCTTCTTCTTCTTCCCACTTGGGTTCTCGGGGTCCTCCGGGTCGTCGTCCTCCGAGGGCGAAGCAGAAGTCATCGACGGCGGTTCATCATCGGAGGGATCTCCGCCTAGGTCACTGGAGCCGTAGGGCTCCACATCCACCATTGCCCAAAGGGCTGTCAGCCCCAGCCGGTCCAGCTCGGCTCTCGTAGAATTCTCCACATGACTGTAGGGTGGCGGGGCCGTCCTCGGCACGAAAGGGCTTCTAGGTATCGCTGCAGGGGTCGGCTTCGATCGGCTCGTCAGGCTCCCCAGGGTGTTTGCCAGCCCTGCCACCAGGTGGTTGGCCTGTACTCAATGGGGTGACATTCCCACCGTGGTAGGTGACGCTTGGGGCGGTATCAGGGGCTCCAGTTTATCTCGAATCTCTTGAGTGAGGTCGCCAACAATTTTAGAGGTGGCTCCTCGGAGCACCTCGTTGATCTCCGACCGCGTCAGGGACCTGTTGGAGGATCTCCCCGATCCTCTACTCCTGCTCCCGCATGAGTCAGGTCCTCTCCTCAACCCACTCAAGGTTGCATACCCAGGAACATCCACATAGGCTCCCGTAGCGGGTAGAGGATGGTGATAGTCAGCCGCATACCATCGCGGCGCAGAACTGGAGGTCATCGGCTCACTGGTAGTAGTTGCCTCTGGAAACGCAGTCGTAGGTGGGTTCACACCATAGGCAGGGTAGGTAGGCACACCAGTAAAGCCTATGCCCTCAGCCATAGGCGGGTTGGTTATGGGTGTGGATGTTGCAGCGGCTGGGTCTGGAGTTGGGAGTTTGGTGGTTATAGGAGAGGGTGATGCGTGGAGGTCAGAAGCGCTTGGTGCGCCCTCGAAGGTATGATCATTCGTCGGGTCGTGCCCTTGATCTGCTCCTTCGTCTGCTATGCCTTCTCCAGCATCCTTCTCTCTCTCTCTCTTTCTCTTCAAAGGATGGGTGTCCCCCTCCTCGACTGAGAGGGCCCGGAAGGCCGACTGAGGTCCTTCCATCGAATCCTCCGCCACGTCCACTGGCCCATGTAAGGGCTCCGAAGGTACAGCGCTAGGTTCAGGTCCAGGTTCACCAGGTGCTGGCATTGCTGGTGCCTCAGGCGCCGTCTTCACGTCGGTGTCCTCTTTCTTGGTGTCTATATTCGTTCGCCCTTCTTGCTTATATATGACTGATCTCGGCGCACTAGATGTACGGCACGGGGTTGCTGCCGGTACGCAGAGACAGTCTGCCTCTTGCTACCAGAAAGTTTTATAGTGAATTCAACACTGTGTGTTTGTTGTGCCTCTCCTGCTGCTTGCTGCTGGTGTAAGGTTTCCTGCTGCTTGTTTTTGACGAGGAAAATGTTTTATTGCTGAAATACAACCAATCCAGGATATCCCGAGCCAGAGATAAGCAAGTAGAAGATAAACAGTATCAAAGCATGGAGGGCTGCAGTCACAAAGAGTTAGATAAAGAAAACTATCAACAATAGACCATAGCAATTAGCATACATTGCAACTCAGGATGAAATATTTTACATGTTTGAGAAAAACTGATTGGAAAACTGCCCTAAGGGCTCACTCTCATCCACAGTGCCACCTTGAGATGTGCACTTTTTGTTTTTGGGTCCCATAGGTGCTGAGGTGGCATGACATGTGGCGATGAGGTCATTGCCATGTCACATGGGATATTCCTACTTAGCTAGAATGACTGAGAATTGAACCCAGGACCTCTCAACAAGAGGTGCCCAAGCCCCCTAGGGTGCATACCACTAGGATAGCTAAGAATTCATGAGAAAACATAGATAAATTCAGGGGCTCTGCCTTCAGTATATCAGTGCCTCAGCAACCCAGAAAAAGATGTTTTAGTGCCTATAGCTTAGGGATAAAGGGGTCCACACCACATCCTGATTTAGTGTTTGGTTCCATAGGTCAAAATGTGTTATCACCACTTTTGGTTGGGCCAATACTAAGATAGAAATGCCTGTGTGCTTAGAGCACCTCGAATACAACTAAAGTATACCCTAAAGCATTGGAAAAGCACTTTTTCTTACTTAGTAGCTATTTTCAGGCCAAGCTGGAGCTATTCCCTGCTACTATACACCAGTTGGCACCTGAAGTGCAGTGTCAGCGATCTCCTGGAGGTTTCATGGCCTTCAGAGAGATACTTTTACCTACTAAAATGAACCTGCATATGAGGGCAAGGTCCCATATGCATCACCCCCTCCCTTAAAAGGTTTCTATGAGCTTTGTTTACAGAGACCTCTAAGGGGTAAAAGTAACTCATGCTTTGCCCTATTCCCCTTTTTTGCTGCAGTGTTTGGAAAAAACACCCATCCTGAAAAAACAGAGTCCCTGGGCAAGAAGACATAGGCAAAAGAAACGAGTATAAAACACTTTGGTTTAAGTAAAATGTGTGGTTCAAACAACCATAAAAATAAGTAAATTAAAACCAAACAATGGCAAGAATGGAAAGAAAATAGAAGTATTTGCAACATATACTCCTGAATATATATCACCGGGTCTCTCACAGGAGTGGCACAAATGGCAAGGGGCTGAGAAAAATCAGACAAATAAGAAGAGAGAGGGTTAGCCCCTATCAGAGCCAATGAGGCTCTTATAATTCTTGAAGAACTCCTTCATCTCCTTATCAAACTTCGCCTCCTCATTGGCTGTGAGTCGACGACGGTCTTCTCTGCGCGACGTCGTCCTCTGGCGACAGCTACCTTCGCTGGAGGTGTCCCACATATCAAATTCTTGGTGCCGTTGATGTTGGGCTTCAAAAAAATCAATTGCTTGTTGAAACTCACTGGGGGCATAGTCCCACCATTTAATTGGACTGGTTTCTGACCCATGTTCGTCGCTCGAAGTCGCTAACGAACTTGTCGCAAAATATTCGGCGATCTCTGCCGCTACTGATCCAAAGTAGGAGGCCTACGAAGCCTCATTGTCTTGGTCAAGATAATTTTCTCCATTTTCTTGAAGGTCTTGATGATGCTCCTCAGTCCAAGTACTTGAGGAGGTGGACGTTGTGGAGGACATACCTCGTTGTAATGTCGCTCCAGGCCTTCCTAAGCCACGCCAGGCCGTGGACTGGTTGATCTGCAGTCCAATCTTGGGCTTGGTGAAGGACTTGAGCTCCTTGGATTGGCTCTTTCTAATGGCTTGTGCCAAGGGTCCACATACCGTGAAGAACACAAACAACTCCAAGTCCTGCTTCAGAGCTGCATCCACTGCAGAACAATTTTGATGCGTATTGGTACGCCCTTGGATCTTGCACGTCCAACTTGCCTCTCTACGTGGGTGAAGAGCTTGTTTTTGGACTTCATTTTTGTCATCAAAAATTGTCTTTCAAACCCATTTTTGTACTCTTTTTGGAGTCATTGAGATCGCAAGCATGCACAAGAGAACCCGTAATAGCACGCTTTGACAAATTGTTCTAGGAGCTTTGCTCGCCCCATGACACAATTTGGTGTCCTAAGAAAGGAACAGAGGGCAAACAAGGCAATAGACTAGGTTAATAGACATGTAAACATACCTAAGTACCAAACCATGTCCTAAGGTTAGATGTTTAGGAAAAATCACACTAAATCAGGGCACCACAAGCCCTGTGACCTGAGATTTAGGTCGTCGACAAGAACTGTTCTATGGTCAAAATGTCTAAGTCAGTTTTGGGTCATATCAAGGTCAAACCAGGCAAACAAAGTCAAAAACATGTTGAAAACAAGGTTAAAACTTGAATCAAGGGTCTTCCCCCATGCGCTAGCCTAGGGGCCTTAGGGCAATCTGGCGCCATATGATATTTTTCTTGAAAACCTACAGACATATACTGAATGTTCCCCATAGGTGAGGGAACTGCCGTCGCTGCAGGCCGCCAGGAGAAAATTGGCAACCTTTTCATGAAAAATGCCATGGAATACACTAAAAATCCATCATAATTCATTAAAAATTGATATAAACACAGCTTTTCTCTAGCATTTCTGGACAATTACGACGTTTTTCATCAAGAAAATAATGTCGTAAAAATGACGGCGGCGACTAGCGCCCGCCCCCCCGCCGACAGTTTTGATTACTTTGAACGTTCAATAAACTGTCAAATACATTAGAAACTTAAAAAACCTTAAGAAAATAGCCAAAAATCAGGCCAATTAGTGCGATTAGAATAAAATAGCCAGTTGTTTCCGATGATTGATTCTCTGGTGACCAAGTATTGATAAAAACTTCTAGTTTTGCATAAAATGGAGAGTACATACAACGTAGAAGGATCAAGACCACCGAAAAATGTTGCCTTTTCGATCTAAACTCTTGTGATGGCATACCATCCTTTTTTCCATGCATAAAACACCACCCATTGTACAGGTGAAAGACTTCGGAGCCATTTTTTGGTTCTAAGTCCTTATCAAAAAAACCATGCCAATTTTTCTCAAATCATTCCCTATATTTGCTGATAATTAGTTTTTCTAATTAATTGGGAAAATTGACCATGGACCTTAAACACGGATGAGATGACAATTGGGTTGGCAACATTGGAGTGCACATGGCCAAATAGACATTCAATATACAAAAGATCAAACAAACTTTAGACTTTTGGAAAAAAAAGTGCCGGACAAGATGTACAGAGGTCTGCACACTAATCCAAACATCAACATAAAAAGATTGGAAATGCAAAAGCATGCACATGAAGGTCGATGTTTTGGCTTGTTGCTTTGGCTTGCATTTTGTGCTTTTCTTCTACAACCCTAGCGCCTTATTTTGTGTCTTTTCGTTTGCCATGCCCATATTGCTATTCTCTTCACAATACAACAGAACACCCAAAACTCGCAGGAGTAGACAATACACGACTATCCAGTGAAATTACGCATCATTTGAAATAAATAAATAAATTTGTTGAAATTGACAATAGATTGTACTAGATCCTTCAAACAATACATATCTCTTTTCACGTTTGGGGCTCCCAAAGCGGAGAGCAGTGATGTAGCTGCACATTCCCCGCTACACTAAAATGTTCAAAATAGATTCACAATGTGTTGAGGTTTCAACATGTTGCATATCTCTAGCATGCACGGGGCTCTCAAGCAAACAATAATCACTTGGTTACACACTTGGTTACACATTCCCCCCTAACCAAGCTGCATAAACCTAAAACATATTGGGCTTTACAAAATGGAGAACAGTGATTCCATATTGCATTGGGTTTGAAGAAGAGAATGTGTTCGGTTCCGCATTGAAACTTGAAAAAGGGCAAAAGACAAACTGTGCACTACATGCAAAAAGAATGTATTTGTCATCACTTGCCCATTTTCTATTTCGTTACTTGTGCGCTTTGGGACTCTTTTTGCACTGCGTTACCCCCTTGGGCACTTGAAAAGGTACTTTGGGATTCTTTTGTTTCGCTCCAACAAAGATCTTATTTGTGCTGTTTATGTTTTCCACCGGTGCAATAACAAAAACGGGCTTGGTTAGCACAAGAATGAAATAGCCTTGAGAGCACATGTAGCACATATCATGCAGCTAAATGGAACCTAGCAAACAAAAAATGTTTCCTACATTGTACTGTAGATGAGACTAACGAAACTATTATAGCCAATGGAGGCATGCGAAACATATCACTCCATTTTGTCTCAAATCAACTCAACTGAAGGCATGCTTTGCAAAATTTGATTCTCGGTGTATTCGGGTAATTGAAACTTTTGCAGACCAAACTAAACCTCGGGACCGCCCGCCCAGGAAAGTTTTGCTTTAAAAAATTCAGCCATAATTCCTTTTTGCAACATACGTTCCTGATTCTTCAATGCACAACCTTAAAGCTTTTTTGGGGGGGCATATAGCCAAATAATAAGATTTCACCAGCAAAAATGAGTCAGGAGAGCCATAATGCAGTAGCCCCCATCATCAATGTAAACTTCCGCGGACAAAGTAATAAAGAGGAAATGATAAATCAATAACAAGCAGAGTATAATGTAAAAACTATCCAACATAAAGCCCTTTGGGAGGCCCCACCTGGATAGCTGGGAGCCACAGTCCAAAAACCATAAAGCCTGAAGCTGTCATGGCAAAAGAATCCCACACTGTGACTCTACCTTGGTCAAAAAATGCATTGATACAAACACACCCATCCTCATCCATGCCATGATTCCACTGTAATAATCCATCCTTCACTGGCAACTTGACATTCACCATCACAGTTAACACAGTGCAAATGCACACCTTGATATCCTGTGTGTCACTGTGCAATTGTCTTTCCAGCCAAAGAAAATAAAAAAGCAAAAGAATGTTGGTGTGCATTTCTCCATTTGTTGGGATACAGCAGTGACTGTGCCAATCCCAACCTTGAATGTATTCCACCTCCACATCAGGCAATTATCAACCATTGAAGCATCAGGCACACCAGGAAAATACACGCAGAACACAGTAAAAGAGGAAGATACTGACACCAGGATAATTCATCGAAAGCACATTGTGGGGATTCGGATTAGAGGGCATCCGAAGGGGGGGGCAACAAGATTGTATTTGAGCAGCCCGTGAGCAGCCTTGGAGAAATTTGGGCCCAGTACAGCAGCATTTGAGGGTACATTTGCCCGGCGCGCCCGGCATCCAAATCAATGTCCCGGTCATCCATCCCAATGCTTTACCACTAGATATCACTCCCTCCTCCAGCCCAGGAACCCTAAGCACGAATGACACCACAAAGCACAACTGCAGGTGAACAAGGAACAAGGAAGCAGAGTGGAGAAAGATCAATATGGCTTCATCACCCCTGCCTTCTCAGGGTCCCCATTGTGGGGAAATATCAATATGGCTACATCACCCCTGCCCCATAAAGGGGAAAGATCAATATGGGTAAATCACCCGTGCCTTCTCAGGGTCCCCATAGTGGGGATAGATCAATATGGCTAAATCACCCCTGCCTTCCCGGGGTCCCCATAATGGGGATAAATCAACCTAGAAAGGAATGGATGTGGTGGAAATGGGCAAAAAATGTGTGAAAAAGGGTGAAAATCCAAATATACCATATCCCCAACGCGAAAGATGCATCAAAATATCTGTTTTCAAACAACACCGTGTCCCCAACACGGGGACAAAAAACGCGGAAAATGGGGGGAACCGGGGGAAAATAAGGGGAAAGTTTGCCTGGCATGCCCGGCGTGCTAACATACTCTCTTTGCTGAAAATCATACTAAAGTAAAGCGAAGTCTTTCGCCATCTCAAGCACAACCTTTGCTTTCAGCAGAAGAAATTCTTCACAAGCATGGCTTAGCCTCTTGTTCCGACTAACACTGGCTCACGAATGTTCCATCTCACTTTCTGGACTACAAAAAAGAGTGGTCACAAAAACAATGGTTGCCAGTCAGTCCATGCTTAGACACACACAGCAGCAGTGTGTGTGGGGGGCAGACCTTTGCTTACCAACGGGGGGGGGGGGGGGGGCGGGGGGTCCCTGTGGGGCTGCCTCAGAACCAGGCAGCCCACCCACCCACCCAAGCTGACCCACCCACCCACCCACCCAGAACCCCCCCTACGGGGGGGCGGGTCTGTGCTGTTACAATCAGCTGGTAACACAAAACCCTGTGTATTTGCCGAAAAAAAAATTTGTCCTTCAGTCACTATGCGCTCTTTGAACAGCAGTATAGCAGAACTGGCAGTTACCCTAGTAGTAGATCACTGCACTGGCAATCTGGGAAGTGTTGGTTCAATCCCCACTGCCTGTAGACCGGAAGTTTTTCGCATCCCGGATAATTTGGCAGAGTCAGTCCCTGCCCCTACCCAGTTGCTGTGTCAGGCCCATCAAGGTTGCAGACCCACCCACCCACCCACCCACCCACCCACCCCGACCCTAACCCCCCCCCTGGGGGGGAGTAGGCACTTTGGGCCAAATTGCCCAAAACCAAAGTAACCCACCCACCCACAGGCCAAAGACCCACCCACCCAACCCCCCCCAGGGGGTAGGGTGGGACCCACCTTAAGCAAAGGTCTGGTGGGGGGTATGCAGCATTCACCAATAAGAGGTTTACTTATACACATGAACGCCCATGTCGCACAACCTGGGCCCCCATGTTGCACACCCTGCATCCCAACAGCCCCTGAAATGGAAAGTTTATTGCGATGGTGAGCCCTGCAGAACTCTTGTGTTCGATGCACCATGTCCTCACTTGATCACATGAAAGCAGGCCCCCACTACGGTGCAGACCTGCGAAAAGCAACGGACTACAAGTGGGCACGTACCTGACAAGCTGCTCTTCTGCGTTGCAGACGCGCCTTGGAGCCTTGCCTTCCAACATACACTCAGGTAGCAAACTTATACAGAAGGTGCGCCTCTTGTACTTTGGACATGGCTGCATCGTGTTGACACAGGCCATCACTTAGTGAGCCCCCAAGGATGCACCTGAGGGTCTGAATGGCTGAAGGGAGATTTCAACAGCGGTTGCGAGGCGGTTACTGGTGGGTGGAAAAGCAGTTGGGGACCAAAGTGTGCCGGTTACAAAACGGTTAGCGGGTTTAAGTCCTAGCCCCGAAAGGGGGCAGGTACCCGCCGACACACACGACAGCATAGACAAGCTGTGTGCAGGCAATGTGTAAGACTTGGCTTAAAAGCATGTATCTTGCTGTGCTGGCATTCAAACAGAACTGCCAGCTCAGAGGTGAAGATTTTATATGGTTGTGCAGCGAACAAATGCACGATATGGGTCACCAGTCAACCTGAATCAAACACGCGTCGGCGTGGACAGAGCCTCAGGCAGGCTGACACACACAAACGCAAAGCACAATGAAAACACGAGAGCACACACACACACACGCAGCCACTAGAGACGACCTGGAGGTAAACCTGACATGGATGCCCAGGCGCCCCTTCTCCTTTGTGCCCGTGGAGAAGTTTGGTGACCACTGCTCGTGGCCCCATCGGACCTGCAGGACTAGCTGTCAGACTAGGCCATCATCCCGGCGCGGGTCCGATATGAGCACTGTTGGGGGGACAGGTACAAGTAGGGGACAGGCTTGCCCCTGGAGTGGCTCGACAGTGACCAGCAACGGCAGGAACAATGGGCATCGCGATAGCAACCCTGTCCATGCGTCAAGCGCACATGGATGTGACGGGGCCCCGTGCAATGTGAACCCAGTACATCCGCCAGGCCCTGACTGAGTCACAGCGGGTGTGGCTGGCCCACGCCAAAGGTGCAGGCTATGCTGCTCAAGGCTCAGGCGGGGCCACACGGCACCATGGCATGGGCCCTGTCAGAGTCAAGGCTCCGCCAGCAAGCGGAGCAGCAGGGGGTGCCCAGGCTGCCCTGGACTGATGGTTGACGGCACACGTCAGGTCTGTTTCAGGCACGCCCCTGCACCGCACTAAGGGGTTTGCGGCTTAGCTTAGGGTTCGGTATCAGGGCCCACCCGCCTGGCTTGACCAATGGTCACGGCATCCTTGCCATTGCCTTTTGGTAATAGCGCCTTCGGCACACACACACACCCACCCACCCACACACACAACCACACACACACACACACACACACTAACACACACACACACACCTGCCCGCCCGCCCTCCCGCCTGCCCGCACACACCCACACCCACACCCACCCACCCACCCACACACACCCCCGCCCGCCCGCCCGCACGCACCCACACCCACACCCACACACACCCAAGCGCACGCACACGCACACGCACATACACACACACACACACACACACACCGCCCGCCCGCCCGCACGCACACACACACACACACACACACACACATACACGCACACGCACATGCACACACACACACACACACACACACACACAACGTCGCAATGAGGGGAGCAAGGCCGTCAGAACAACGCGGGCAAAGCAAAAAACAAAACTTCTCAACGGCTGGAGGTTTGTAGGACATGGCAGTAAGTACAACTCAAGATCCTTGGCGGAAAGTATACGGGCCACCCTCCGAAGTACAGGTAACTAGAACGTCCGTGTTATACACACGCGCAATTCGCCGTCGTTAGCCCACAACCCCACCTTTCGTTTTGTTTACCTCAAGTGCTCATACAGAAGGTGCCTTTAATCAGGACTAGGAGTCAGCTCAAGCTTAAGGGTCACAACGCCAAACTCGCGCATTGAAAACCGAAGCAAACATACAAACAAACAACATGGAATACTACCAGCTACAAGGATAGCCCGGGCCGTAGGAGGCAGCTCCCGCCATGTACCGCCACCGACCCATGGTTGTAGGCAAGAGGTAGACTTGGCAGACCATCAATGCTGGAATTGTTCCCATAGCCCATGTCACAGCCCCGGGTACATAGTAGACATTGTGCGCACAGACATTGTGTGGCCAGACATGCCATGACCATGAACACGGTGGGCGCTAGAGCAACTCCACGGCGCTGTAGCCCATATCCCAGCCCCAGGTGCAGCTTCTACACAGTGGACATTATGTGTACAGACATTGTGTGGCCAGACATGCCATGACCATGAACACGGTGGGCGCCGGATCAACTCCACGGCACAAGAACGTAGCCCAGTCGCGCGCCTCAGGGGCACATTGCACGGCGGCTGGCCTCGGTGTGCTTTGTAGGCGGAGCCCAGAAGGTAAGCTTGGGGCCCACGGTTCGGTGGCTATGGCGTAGGACACCATGGGTGGCAGTGGCGCTCTCATTGCGCCGTGATTTGTCGGTGGCCTGCAACACACAAACACACACACACACACACACACACACGCCCGCCCGCCCGCCCGCCCACCCGCATGCACACACATACACACACACACACACACACACACACACACACACACACACACACACACACACACACACACACACACACAGAGAGAGGAGGAGGAGGAGATGCGGTCCCCCGGTAGGGCGCCCCCGCGGCACATCCCCATGGTGCCCGCCGGCCCTCCACGGTCTGGAAAGTGACCGGGAGGGAGGTTTCACCCCAACCCGTCCGGCTAAGCATCATGGCGCCGGCTCTCCTCTTCGTCTCCTCCCCTTGTCCCCTGGTCCGCGCTACGTGCATGCACCCGCCCTACACATAGCCGGATCCCCTCCCAGGGGCACGGAATGGGGGGCGAGGCGGAGCGCCGGCTCCACTTCCGGCACGGTCCACCACCCCCCCAAGGGAAGGGGGACGCAGTCTCACGGGTGTGGGCCCTTAGCCGCCAGGTACTACCGACTGGGCAGCGTTTGGCCGGCGGAACACGGGGGTTTGGTCCGTGGCCTGGTCCCCCCCCCTCCCCCAACGCGCGGCACTTCTGCCGAAGGTGCCCGTGCGCGGGGCCATCCTCCAACCCTCCGGTCGTGTCCCCCCAATCCGCAGTGCCGCACGTCTGCGGAGGGGACACACAAACCCCCGCCTCGGTGAATCCAAAGCGAAGGAGGCCCCCTCGCCTCAGCGGCGGGGGCCTCGGTGGTCCCAAAGCGAAAGAGGCCCCTTCGCCTCAGCGGCGGGGGCCTTGGTGATCCCACAGCGAAGGAGGCCCCCTCGCCTCAGCGGCGGGGGCCTCGGTGTCCGAAAGCAAAAGAGGCCCCCTCGCCTCAGCGGAGGGGGCCTCAGTGGTCCCAAAGCCAAGGAGGCCCCCTCGCCCCAGCGGCGGGGGCCTCGGTGGGCCCAAAGAGAAGGAGGCCCCCTCGCCTCAGCGGCGGGGGCCTCGGTGGTCCCAAAGCGAAGGACGCCCCCTCGCCTCAGCGGCGGGGGCCTCGGTGGTCCCAAAGCCCAGGAGGCCCCGTCGCCTCAACGGTGGGGGCCTCGGTGGTCCCAAAGCCAAAGAGGCCCCCTCGCCTCAGCGGTGGGGGCCTCGGTTGTCCCAAAACGAAAGAGGCCCCCTCGCCTCAGCCGCGGGGGCCTCGATGGTCCGCAAGCCAAAGAGGCCCCCACTGCCTCAGCGGCGGGGGCCTCGATGGTCCCAAAGTGAAGAAGGCCCCCTCGCCTCAGCGGAGGGGGCCTCGGGGAACCCAAAGCCAAGGAGGACCCCTCGCCTCAGCGGAGGGGGCCTCGGTGGTCCCAAAACGAAAGAGGCCCCCTCGCTTCAGCAGAGGGGGCCTCGGTGGTCCCCAAACGAAGGAGGCCCCCTCGCCTCAGCGGAGGCGGCCTCGGTGGTCCCAAAGCCAAAGAGGCCCCCTCGCCTCAGCGGCGGGGGCCTCAGTGGTCCCAAAGCGAAAGAGGCCCCCTCGCTTCAGCAGAGGGGGCCTCGGTGGTCCCCAAACGAAGGAGGCCCCCTTGCCTCAGCGGAGGGGGCCTCGGTGGTCCCCAAACGAAGGAGGCCCCCTCGCCTCAGCGGAGGCGGCCTCGGTGGTCCCAAAGCCAAAGAGGCCCCCTCGCCTCAGCGGCGGGGGCCTCAGTGGTCCCAAAGCGAAAGAGGCCCCCTCGCCTCAGCGGCGGGGGCGTCGATGGTCCGAAAGCCAACTGTGGGGGAAGGAAATATACCTGACGAACCCACGGGGCGTCCCTATCCCCCCGCGGCCCAGGCTGGACCGGAGGGACTCGGGTGTAACCGCCGCTGTGTGGGGGAAGGAAAATACCTGACGAACCCACGGGGCGTCCCTATCCCTCCGCGGCCTAGGCTGGACCGGAGGGACTCGGGTGTAGCCGAGTCTGTGTGGGGGAAGGAAAAATACCTGACAACCCACGGGGCGTCCCTATCCCCCCGCGGCCCAGGCTGGACCGGAGGGACTCGGGTGTAACCGCCGCTGTGTGGGGGAAGGAAAAATACCTGACGAACCCACGGGGCGTCCCTATCCCTCCGCGGCCCAGGCTGGACCGGAGGGACTCGGGTGTAACCGCCGCTGTGTGGGGGAAGGAAAAATACTTGACGAACCCACGTGGCGTCCCTATTCCTCCGCGGCCCGGGCTGGACCGGAGGGACTCGGGTGTAAGCGCCACTGTGTGGGGGAAGGAAGAATACCTGACGAACCCACGGGGCGTCCCTATCCCTCCGCAACCCAGGCTGGACCGGAGGGACTCGGGTGTAACCGCCGCTGTGCGGGGGAAGGAAAAATACCTGACGAACCCACGGGGCGTCCCTATCCCCCTGCGGCCCAGGCTGGACCGGAGGGACTCGGGTGTAACCGCCGCTGTGTGGGGGAAGGAAACATACCTGACGAACCCACGGGGCGTCCCTATCCCTCCGCGGCCCAGGCTGGACCGGAGGGACTCGGGTGTAACCGCCGCTGTGTGGGGGAAGGAAAAATACCTGACGAACCCACGGGGCGTCCCAATCACCCCGCGGCCCCGGCTGGACCGGAGGTACTCGGGTGTAACCGCCGCTGTGTGGGGGAAGGAAAAATACCTGACGAACCCACGGAGCGTCCCTATCCATCCGCACCCCAGGCTGGACCGGAGGGACTCGGGTGTAACCGCCGCTGTGTGGGGGAAGGAAAAATACCTGACGAACCCACGGGGCGTCCCTATCCCTCCGCGGCCCAGGCTGGACCGGAGGGACTCGGGTGTAACCGCCGCTGTGTGGGGAAAGGCAAAATACCTGACGAACCCACGGGGCGTCCCTATCCCCCCGCGGCTCAGGCTGGACCGGAGGGACTCGGGTGTAACCGCCGCTGTGTGGGGGAAGGAGAAATACCTGACGAACCCACGGGGCGTCCCTATCCCTCCGCGGCCCAGGCTGGACCGGAGGGACTCGGGTGTAACCGCCGCTGTGTGGGGGAAGGAGAAATACCTGACGAACCCACGGGGCGTCCCTATCCCTCCGCGGCCCAGGCTGGACCGGAGGGACTCGGGTGTAACCGCCGCTGTGTGGGGGAAGGAGAAATACCTGACGAACCCACGGGGCGTCCCTATCCCTCCGCGGCCCAGGCTGGACCGGAGGGACTCGGGTGTAACCGCCGCTGTGTGGGGATCGGAAAAATACCTGACGAACCCACGGGGCGTCCCTATCCCTCCGCGGCCCAGGCTGGACCGGAGGGACTCTGGTGTAACCGCCGCTGTGTGGAGGAAAGAAAAATACCTGACGAACCCACGGGGCGTCCCTATCCCTCCGCGGCCCAGGCTGGACCAGAGGGACTCGGGTGTAACCGCCGCTGTGTGGGGGAAGGAAAATTACCTGACGAACCCAAGGGGCGTCCCTATCCCTCCGCGGCCCAGGCTGGACCGGAGGGACTCGGGTGTAACCGCCGCTGTGTGGGGGAAGGAAAAATACCTGACGAACCCACGGGGCGTCTCTATCCCTCCGCGGCCCAGGCTGGACCGGAGGGACTCGGGTGTAACAGCCGCTGTGTGGGGGAAGGAAAAATACCCGACGAACCCACGGGGCGTCCCTATCCCCCCGCGGCCCAGGCTGGACCGGAGGGACTCGGGTGTAACCGCCGCTGTGTGGGGGAAGGAAAAATACCTGACGAACCCACGGGGCGTCCCTATCCATCCGCAGCCCAGGCTGGACCGGAGGGACTCGGGTGTAACCGCCGCTGTGTGGGGGAAGGAAAAATACCTGACGAACCCACGGGGCGTCCCTATCCCTCCGCGGCCCAGGCTGGACCGGAGGGACTCGGGGGTAACCGCCGCTGTGTGGGGGAAGGAAAAATACCTGACAACCCACGGGGCGTCCCTATCCCTCCGCGGCCAAGGCTGGACCAGAGGGACTCGGGTGGAACCGCCGCTGTGTGGGGAAAGGCAAAATACCCGACAAACCCACGGGGCGTCCCTATCCCCCCGCGGCCCAGGCTGGACCGGAGGGACTCAGGTGTAACCGCCGCTGTGTGGGGGAAGGAAAAATACCTGACGAACCCGGGGGGCGTCCCTATCCCCCCGCAGCCCAGGCTGGACCGGAGGGACTCGGGTGTAACCGCCGCTGTGTGGGGAAAAGAAAAATACCTGACGAACCCACGGGGCGTCCCTATCCCTCCGCGGCCCAGGCTGGACCGGAGGGACTCGGGTGTAACCGCCGCTGTGTGGGGGAAGGAAAAATACCTGACGAACCCACGGGGCGTCCCTATCCCCCCGCGGCCCAAGCTGGACCGGAGGGACTCGGGTGTAACCGCCGCTGTGTGGGGAAAGGCAAAATACCTGACGAACCCACGGGGCGTCCCTATCCCCCCGCGGCTCAGGCTGGACCGGAGGGACTCGGGTGTAACCGCCGCTGTGTGGGGGAAGGAGAAATACCTGACGAACCCACGGGGCGTCCCTATCCCTCCGCGGCCCAGGCTGGACCGGAGGGACTCGGGTGTAACCGCCGCTGTGTGGGGGAAGGAAAAATACCTGACGAACCCACGGGGCGTCCCTATCCCCCTGCGGCCCAGGCTGGACCGGAGGGACTCAGGTGTAACCGCCGCTGTGTGGGGGAAGGAGAAATACCTGACGAACCCACGGGGCGTCCCTATCCCTCCGCGGCCCAGGCTGGACCGGAGGGACTCGGGTGTAACCGCCGCTGTGTGGGGATCGGAAAAATACCTGACGAACCCACGGGGCGTCCCTATCCCCCCGCGGCCCAGGCTGGACCGGAGGGACTCGGGTGTAACCGCCGCTGTGTGGGGGAAGCAAAAATACCTGACGAACCCACGGGGCGTCCCTATCCCCCCGCGGCCCAGGCTGGACCGGAGGGACTCTGGTGTAACCGCCGCTGTGTGGAGGAAAGAAAAATACCTGACGAACCCACGGGGCGTCCCTATCCCTCCGCGGCCCAGGCTGGACCGGAGGGACTCGGGTGTAACCGCCGCTGTGTGGGGGAAGGAAAATTACCTGACGAACCCACGGGGCGTCCCTATCCCTCCGCGGCCCAGGCTGGACCGGAGGGACTCGGGTGTAACCGCCGCTGTGTGGGGGAAGGAAAAATACCTGACGAACCCACGGGGCGTCTCTATCCCTCCGCGGCCCAGGCTGGACCGGAGGGACTCGGGTGTAACACCCGCTGTGTGGGGGAAGGAAAAATACCCGACGAACCCACGGGGCGTCCCTATCCCCCCGCGGCCCAGGCTGGACCGGAGGGACTCGCGTCTAACCGCCGCTGTGTGGGGGAAGGAAAAATACCTGACGAACCCACGGGGCGTCCCTATCCATCCGCAGCCCAAGCTGGACCGGAGGGACTCAGGTGTAACCGCCGCTGTGTGGGGGAAGGAAAAATACCTGACGAACCCACGGGGCGTCCCTATCCCTCCGCGGCCCAGGCTGGACCGGAGGGACTCGGGTGTAACCGCCGCTGTGTGGGGGAAGGAAAAATACCTGACAACCCACGGGGCGTCCCTATCCCTCCGCGGCCAAGGCTGGACCGGAGGGACTCAGGTGTAACCGCCGCTGTGTGGGGGAAGGAAAAATACCTGACGAACCCGGGGGGCGTCCCTATCCCCCCGCAGCCCAGGCTGGACCGGAGGGACTCGGGTGTAACCGCCGCTGTGTGGGGAAAAGAAAAATACCTGACGAACCCACGGGGCGTCCCTATCCCTCCGCGGCCCAGGCTGGACCGGAGGGACTCGGGTGTAACCGCCGCTGTGTGGGGGAAGGAAAAATACCTGACGAACCCACGGGGCGTCTCTATCCCTCCGCGGCCCAGGCTGGACCGGAGGGACTCGGGTGTAACAGCCGCTGTGTGGGGAAAGGAAAAATACCCGACGAACCCACGAGGTGTCCCTATCCCCCCGCGGCCCAGGCTGGACCGGAGGGACTCGGGTGTAACCGCCGCTGTGTGGGGGTAGGAAAAATACGTGACGAACCCACGGGGCGTCCCTACGGGTGTAACCGCCGCTGTGTGGGGGAAGGAAAAATACCTGACGAACCCACGGGGCGTCCCTATCCATCCGCAGCCCAGGCTGGACCGGAGGGACTCGGGTGTAACAGCCGCTGTGTGGGGGAAGGAAAAATACCCGACGAACCCACGGGGCGTCCCTATCCCTCCGCGGCCCAGACTGGACCGGATGGACTCGGGTGTAACCGCCGCTGTGTGGGGGAAGGAGAAATACCTGACGAACCCACGGGGCGTCCCTATCCCCCCGCGGCCCAGGCTGGACCGGAGGGACTCGGGTGTAACCGCCGCTGTGTGGGGGAAGGTAAAATACCTGACGAACCCACGGGGCGTCCCTATCCCTCCGCGGCCCAGGCTGGACCGGAGGGACTCGGGTGTAACCGCCGCTGTGTGGTCCCTCCGGTCCAGTCTGGGCCGTGGGGGGATAGGGACGCCCCGTGGGCTTGTCAGGTATTTTACCTACCCCCACACAGCGGCGGTTACACCTGAGTCCCTCCGGTCCAGTATGGGCCGCGGAGGGATAGGGACGTCCCGTGGGTTCGTCGGGTATTTTACCTACCCCCACAGAGCGGCGGTTACACCCGAGTCCCTCCGGTCCAGCTTGGGCCGCGGGGGGATAGGGACGTCCCGTGGGTTCGTCAGGTATTTTACCTACCCCCCAGGGTGGACCGGAGGGACTCGGGTGTAACCGCCGCTGTGTGGGGGAAGGAAAATTACCTGACGAACCCACGGGGCGTCCCTATCCCCCTGCGGCCCAGTCTGGACCTGAGGGACTCGGGTTTAACCGCCGCTGTGTGGGGGAAGGAAAAATACCTGACGAACCCACGGGGCGTCCCTATCCCCCCGCGGCCCAGGCTGGACCGGAGGGACTCGGGTGTAACCGCCACTGTGTGGGGGAAAGAAAAATACCTGACGAACCCGGGGGGCGTCCCTATCCCCCCGCGGCCCAGGCTGGACCGGAGGGACTCGGGTGTAACCGCCGCTGTGTGGGGGAAAGAAAAATACCTGACGAACCCACGGGGCGTCCCTATCCCTCCGCGGCCCAGGCTGGACCGGAGGGACTCGGGTGTAACCGCCGCTGTGCGGGGAAGGAAAAATACCTGACGAACCCACGGGGCGTCTCTATCCCTCCGCGGCCCAGGCTGGACCGGAGGGACTCGGGTGTAACAGCCGCTGTGTGGGGGAAGGAAAAATACCCGACGAACCCACGGGGCGTCCCTATCCCCCCGCGGCCCAGGCTGGACCGGAGGGACTCGCGTCTAACCGCCGCTGTGTGGGGGAAGGAAAAATACCTGACGAACCCACGGGGCGTCCCTATCCATCCGCAGCCCAGGCTGGACCGGAGGGACTCAGGTGTAACCGCCGCTGTGTGGGGGAAGGAAAAATACCTGACGAACCCACGGGGCGTCCCTATCCCTCCGCGGCCCAGGCTGGACCGGAGGGACTCGGGGGTAACCGCCGCTGTGTGGGGGAAGGAAAAATACCTGACAACCCATGGGGCGTCCCTATCCCTCCGCGGCCAAGGCTGGACCGGAGGGACTCGGGTGGAACCGCCGCTGTGTGGGGAAATGCAAAATACCTGACAAACCCACGGGGCGTCCCTATCCCCCCGCGGCTCAGGCTGGACCGGAGGGACTCGGGTGTAACCGCCGCCGTGTGGGGGAAGGAAAAATACCTGACAACCCACGGGGCGTCCCTATCCCTCCGCTGCCTAGACTGGACCGGAGGGACTCGGGTGTAACCGCCGCTGTGTGGGGGAAGGAAAAATACCCGACGAAGCCACAGGGCGTCCCTATCCCCCCGTGGCCCAGGCTGGACCAGAGGGACTCGGGTGTAACCGCTGCTGTGTGGGGGAAGGAAAAATACCTGACGAACCCACGGGGCGTCCCTATCCCTCCGCGGCCCAGGCTGGACCGGAGGGACTGGGGTGTAGCCGCCGCTGTGTGGGGGAAGGAAAATTACCTGACGAACCCACGGGGCGTCCCTATCCCCCCGTGGCCCAGGCTGGACCGGAGGGACTCGGGTGTAACCGCCGCTGTGTGGGGGAAGGAAAAATACCTGACGAACCCACGGGGCGTCCCTATCCCTCCGCGGCCCAGGCTGGACCGGAGGGACTCGGGTGTAACCGCCGCTGTGCGGGGGAAGGAAAAATACCTGACGAACCCACGGGGCGTCCCTATCCCTCCGCGGCCCAGGCTGGACCGGAGGGACTCGGGTGTAACCGCCGCTGTGTGGGGGTAGGAAAAATACGTGACGAACCCACGGGGCGTCCCTATCCCTCCGCAGCCAAGGCTGGACCGGAGGGACTCAGGTGTAACCGCCGCTGTGTGGGGGAAGGAAAAATACCTGACGAACCCACGGGGCGTCCCTATCCCCCCGCGGCCCAGGCTGGACCGGCGGAACTCGGGTGTAACCGCCGCTGTGTGGGGGAAGGAAAAATACCTGACAACCCAGGGGGCGTCCCTATCCCTCCGCGGCCCAAACTGGACCGGAGGGACTCGGGTGTAACCGCCGCTGTGTGGGGGAAGGAAAAATACTTGACGAACCCACGGGGCGTCCCTATCCCTCCGCGGCCCAGGCTGGACCGGAGGAACTCGGGTGTAACTGCCGCTGTGTGGGGGAAGGAAAAATACCTGACGAACCCTCGGGGCGTCCCTATCCCTCCGCGGCCCAGGCTGGACCGGAGGGACTCGGGGGTAACCGCCGCTGTGTGGGGGTAGGTAAAATACCTGACGAACCCACGGGGCGTCCCTATCCCCCTGCGGCCCAGGCTGGACCGGAGGGACTCGGGTGTAGCTGCCGCTGTCTGGGGGAAGGAAAATTACCTGACGAACCCACGGGGCGTCCCTACCCCCCCGCGGCCCAGGCTGGACCGGAGGGACTCGGGTGTAACCGCCGCTGTGTGGGGGAAGGAAAAATACCTGACGAACCCACGGGGCGTCCCTATCCCCCGCGGCCCAGGCTGGACCGGAGGGACTCAGGTGTAACCGCCGCTGTGCGGGGGAAGGAAAATACCTGACGAACCCACGGGGCGTCCCAATCATCCCGCGGCCGAGGCTGGACCGGAGGGACTCGGGTGTAACAGCCGCTGTGTGGGGGAAGGAAAAATACCTGACGAACCCACGGGGCGTCCCTATCCCCCCGTGGCCCAGGCTGGACCAGAGGGACTCGGGTGTAACCGCCGCTGTGCGTGGGAAGGAAAAATACCCGACGAACCCACGGGGCGTCCCAATCACCCCGCGGCCCAGGCTCGAGCGGAGGGACTCGGGTGTAACAGCCGCTGTGTGGGGGAAGGAAAAATACCTGACGAACCCTCGGGGCGTCCCTATCCCTCCGCGGCCCAGGCTGGACCGGAGGGACTCGGGTGTAACCGCCGCTGTGTGGGGGTAGGTAAAATACCTGACGAACCCACGAGGCGTCCCTATCCCCCCGTGGCCCAGGCTGGACCAGAGGGACTCGGGTGTAACCGCCGCTGTGTGGCGGAAGGTAAAATACCTGACGAACCCACGGGGCGTCCCTATCCCTCCGCGGCCCAGGCTGGACCGGAGGGACTCGGGTGTAGCCGCCGCTGTGTGGGGGAAGGAAAATTACCTGACGAACCCACGGGGCGTCCCTATCCCCCCGCGGCCCAGGCTGGACCGGAGGGACTCGGGTGTAACCGCCGCTGTGTGGGGGAAGGAAAAACACCTGACGAACCCACGGGGCGTCCCTATCCTTCCGCGGCCCAGGCTGGACCGGAGGGACTCGGGTGTAACCGCCGCTGTGTGGGGGAAGGAAAAATACCTGACGAACCCACGGGGCGTCCCTATCCCCCCGCTGCCCAGGCTGGACCGGAGGGACTCGGGTGTAACCGCCGCTGTGTGGGGGTAGGAAAAATTCCTGACGAACCCACGGGGCGTCCCTATCCCTCCGCAGCCAAAGCTGGACCAGAGGGACTCAGGTGTAACCGCTGCCGTGTGGGGGAAGGAAAAATACCTGACGAACCCACGGGGCGTCCCTATCCCCCCGCGGCCCAGGCTGGACCGGAGGAACTCGGGTGTAACTGCCGCTGTGTGGGGGAAGGAAAAATACCTGACGAACCCTCGGGGCGTCCCTATCCCTCCGCGGCCCAGGCTGGACCGGAGGGACTCGGGTGTAAGCGCCGCTGTGTGGGGGAAGGAAAAATACCAGACGAACCCACGGGGCGTCCCTATCCCCCCGCGGCCCAGGCTGGTCCGGAGGAACTCGGGTGTAACCGCCGCTGTGTGGGGGAGGGAAAAATCGCTGACAACCCACGGGGCGTCCCTATCCCTCCGCGGCCCAGACTGGACCGGAGGGACTCGGGTGTAACCGCCGCTGTGTGGGGGAAGGAAAAATACCTGACGAACCCACGGGGCGTCCCTATCCCTCCGCGGCCCAGGCTGGACCGGAGGGACTCGGGTGTAACTGCCGCTGTGTGGGGGAAGGAAAAATACCTGACGAACCCTCAGGGCGTCCCTATCCCTCCGCGGCCCAGGCTGGACCGGAGGGACTCGGGTGTAACCGCCGCTGTGTGGGGGTAGGTAAAATACCTGACGAACCCACGGGGCGTCCCTATCCCCCCGCGGCCCGTGCTGGACCGGAGGGACTCGGGTGTAACCGCCGCTGTGTGGGGGAAGGTGAAATACCTGACGAACCCACGGGGCGTCCCTATCCCTCCGCGGCCCAGGCTGGACCGGAGGGACTCGGGTGTAGCCGCCGCTGTGTGGGGGAAGGAAAATTACCCGACGAACCCACGGGGCGTCCCTATCCCCCCGCGGCCCAGGCTGGACCGGAGGGACTCGGGTGTAACCGCCGCTGTGTGGGGGAAGGAAAAATACCTGACAACCCACGGGGCGTCCCTATCCCTCCGCGGCCCAGGCTGGACCGGAGGGACTCAAGTGTAACCGCCGCTGTGTGGGGGAAGGAAAAATACCTGACGAACCCACGGGGCGTCCCTATCCCTCCGGGGCCCAGGCTGGACCGGAGGGACTCGGGTGTAACCGCCGCTGTGTGGGGGAAGGAAAAATACCTGACGAACCCACGAGGCGTCCCTATCCCCCCGCGGCCCAGGCTGGACCGGAGGGACTCGGGTGTAACCGCCGCTGTGTGGGGGTAGGAAAAATACCTGACGAACCCACGGGGCGTCCCTATCCCCCCGCGGCCCGAGCTGGACCGGAGGGACTCGGGTGTAACCGCCGCTGTGTGGGGGAAGGAAAAATACCTGACAACCCACGGGGCGTCCCTATCCCTCCGCAGCCCAAGCTGGACCGGAGGGATCAGGGTAACCGCCGCTGTGTGGGGAAAGGCAAAATACCTGACGAACCCAAGGGGCGTCCCTATCCCTCCGCGGCCCAGGCTGGACCGGAGGGACTCGGGTGTAACCGCCGGTGTGTGGGGGAAGGAAAAATACCTGACAACCCACGGGGCGTCCCTATCCCTCCGCGGCCCAAACTGGACCGGAGGGACTCGGGTGTAACCGCCGCTGTGTGGGGGAAGGAAAAATACCTGACGAACCCACGGGGCGTCCCTATCCCCCCGCGGCCCAGGCTGGACCGGAGGGACTCGAGTGTAACCGCCGCTGTGTGGGGGAAGGAAAAATACCCGAAGAACCCACGGGGCGTCACTATCCCGCCGCGGCCCAGGCTGGACCGGAGGGACTCGGGTGTAACCGCCGCTGTGCGGGGGTAGGTAAAATACCTGACAACCCACGGGGCGTGCCCATCCCTCCACGGCCCAGGCTGGACCGGAGGGACTCGGGTGTAACTGCCGCTGTGTGGGGGAAGGAAAAATACCTAACAACCCAGGGGGCGTCCCTATCCCCCCACGTCCCAGGCTGGACCGGAGGGACTCGGGTGTAACCGCCGCTGTGCGGGGGAAGGAAAAATACCCGACGAACCCACGGGGCGTCCCTATCCCCCCGCGGCCCAGGCTGGACCGGAGGGACTCGGGTGTAACCGCCGCTGTGTGGGGGAAGGAAAAATACCTGACGAACCCACGGGGCGTCCCTATCCCCCCGCGGCCCAGGCTGGACCGGAGGGACTCGGGTGTAACCGCCGCTGTGTGGGGGTAGGTAAAATACCTGACAACCCACGGGGCGTCCCCATCCCTCCGCGGCCCAGGCTGGACCGGAGGGACTCGGGTGTAACCGCCGCTGTGTGGGGGAAGGAAAAATACCTGACAACCCACGGGGCGTCCCTATCCCTCCACGGCCCAGACTGGAATAGAGGGACTCGGGTGTAACCGCCGCTGTGTGGGGGAAGGAAAAATACCTGACGAACCCACGGGGCGTCCCTGTCCGTCCGCGGTCCAGGCTGGACCGGAGGGACTCGGGTGTAACCGCTGCTGTGTGGGGGAAGGAAAAATACCTCACGAACCCACGGGGCGTCCCTATCCCCCCGCGGCCCAGGCTGGACCGGAGGGACTCGGGTGTAACCGCCGCTGTGTGGGGGAAGGAAAAATACCTGACGAACCCACGGGGCGTCCCTATCCCCCCGCGGCCCAGGCTGGACCGGAGGGACTCGGGTGTAACCGCCGCTGTGTGGGGGAAGGAAAAATACCTGACAACCCACGGGGCGTCCCTATCCCTCCGCGGCCCAGGCTGGACCGGAGGGACTCGGGTGTAACCGCTGCTGTGTGGGGGAAGGAAAAATACCTGACGAACCCACGGGGCGTCCCTATCCCCCCGCGGCCCAGGCTGGACCGGAGGGACTCGGGTGTAACCGCCGCTGTGTGGGGGAAGGAAAAATACCTGACGAACCCACGGGGCGTCCCTATCCATCCGCAGCCCAGGCTGGACCGGAAGGACTCAGGTGTAACCGCCGCTGTGCGGGGGAAGGAAAAATACCCGACGGATGGCGCCCCCCCTCGGTTCCATAATAGTCACCTGTTCTCGCCGGGAGGGGATGGCGCCCCTCCACGGCACAACAACCGGGGGGCCTCCCCTTGGTTCATATATCCTTCAAATTGTCAGCGCCGTTGTTGGCGTCACCGGTGGTAGGAACCCGGGGGGCCTCCCCTTATTTCAATTTCATCCATCGTATTCCGACCGGCCGCCCCACGTGGGATTCCCGGCATGGGGGGCACGGGGGGGCCTCCCCTTATTTCAGAAACTTTTCGTTTTTATTCCCAAGTTCACACGTCACACCAGTCCCGCGACCTGGGGGGCCTCCCCTTCTTTCAAGATAGTGTACGCCGCTGGTAGGGGATGGCGCCCCTCCGCGTTATCACGGGCACAGGAACAGTAACGGGGGACCTCCCCTTGTTTCACAGCAATTCCTGGGGAGCCAGACGTCAAGGCTGCAGGCAGGTGCCATTACCCCGGCGCAGTGAGCACCGTAGCGGCAGGTGCTGGCCCTTACCTCCGCCCCGATGCTGTCTCCCCTTTATTCCACCACCTCCCAGCTCCAGTCCAGGCATCCCGCCGGGTGCAGCAGGGCGTGTGGCTGTGAGGCCTGATGTCACGGTTGCCCCGCATTGCATCGCAGGGCAGGACCGGTAGCCCCCCGTGACATCAGGCCCCTGGCCGAAGGCCATAGTGGTTGTGCCCCTGGCCCGGACGGACGTCGGATAGGACGATATCCCCACCCCATGATATACCTGTGCAGAACACAAGGTGCAGTGGGTTGGGGTAGGGGAGCGCACACGAGCCCTGGAGGGGCTGGGTCACAAGGGGACCCGGGTTACTCCCGCATACCGGCATCCCCCGGTGGAGCCCGCCTTGTGCCATCGTGGCTTTCCCACGGTGGCCGGCGAGGGGTGGGGCGCGTGATCCCGTGCCCCGGCCGCCGCGGCTGGACCGGGGCACCCGCCAGATTGCGTGTTAGCCCGGGGGGGACCCCCCCCGGTTTCACCCCCACACCACGGTGAGGTCACGCGCCCCTGGGCAGCAGTGGGGGTACACACACACACACACACACACACACACAACCACGCACGCACACACACACACAATAACAAACACACACACACACACACACACACACACACAAACACACAAACACACACACACACACACATAGGGATGATAAGACCCTAGAACCACAAAACACAACGAGCAAGACAACAGTAAAGCAGTTTGAGCGTCCGCAATTGTCTCGTCGGGATCAACCCACGAAGAGGGGATCAGTCGAAATGCAAACAAATCACAGCAAGTCAGCAAGTCATGGTGGCATGGGCGCCTGCTGCAGGGGAGAGCATGAAGGGAACTGTATTCAAAGCGGGGGACCAGGAAAAGACACCTGGAGGCACAACGCGACATGGCCCATCCCCTTGCTCCGTCCTGATGAGCCGCCGTGGCTGCCCGCCACGTGCACAGAAAACATACTATCCCCCTGATGGGCGGTAGCCCAGGACATGGCACCGTGCTGAACTATTTTGTCAGCGATGTACAGAGGGAAAAAAGGAAAATGCACGCACACACGTAGGCACACATGCGCTACGTGCACACGCACGTGCACACACACACACACACACTCTCTCTCTCTCTCTCTCTCTCTCTCTCTCTCTCTCTCTCTCTCTCTCTTGTAGTATACAGTACACTACAATACAATACAAAGAGTGGGTGCACACACACACACACACACACACACACACTGTTCGACCAAAACAGAAGTGCAAAAGAGAATTTCTCTCACTCCAGAACAGGTGCTCTGGAGAACAGGGAATGCAGCCAACAACAGGCAATACACAGACAAACCAGGGTACAGCCCATCTCTGACTAACACATACATGCATTACCTCACAAGAGGCAAAAGTGACACTGTACACAAACACACACAAACACACACACACGTTGAGAACCGCGAGACAACAACAAAGCAAGAAAAGCGGCTGAAAGAAAATTCCTCAGGAACAGCAGAGCTGTCCTAGACATCTTTCGGTTTGTTGGTAGAGAATGGGCAAATGCTGTTTTGGATAGCGAACCTCCCCTTCACCCGCGTTCAATTCTGCACCGCGCAACAGACCACAAAAACCGCCCACGGAGGGGCTTGTGCACTACCATTGCACTACCACAGCCAAGATTTATCGTGTGCTGGGTGCCACCACCCCGCCACACACACACACACACAGGAACATTCATGCATTGGACAGGGGGATGGGTATGGGCAGGTCAAGTGCAGGTGCAGCAGGGATCACATGCCTAGCGGTATGTGCGTGCTGTGTTGGTGTATGTGCCCGGTCCTGTCAACAGCTACACCGGCCGGAGGGTCAACCTGGGCAACTGTGTCTTGCGCCTTTCATGACTGTGTGCCTGTAATGTGTTGTGGTGGGTGTTGTGTCAGTGGTTGAGTCACCGGGCTCGTGCCGTGATGGCGCCGGTTCGATTCCCGCTGCATGCATGGCCCTGCTGCCGAAGAGAAGGCGAAGAGAAGGCCGTGAATGCGCCGCTGCCGCCAGCTGCTAACGGAGCAAGTCGCGGAGCGCCCTGCCGCAGGGGGCGGTGGTGTGGTTTTTTTTGCTGTCGCGGGGGTCCGGGGTTGTTTTGCAAAAAAGGCGGCGAGCTGCTGTAGGGGGCGGTGGTGTGTTTTGATAATAGGAGGGATCGAACCTCCGCTACTGGGGTACGAGTCTATACCGCTGACCTCTGGACCAGTCCAGGCCTCTTGCACCGTTTAACGTGCCTGTGACACATACATGCATGCACGGGGGGCATAGGGGGGCGGGAGCTCAGGGATGGCACCTATGTTACGGAGAAGTGCGATGTCGTCGCATCTGTGGGAATCTCCCTGTCCGTGTATCGGTTTCCGTTCCACACGGTGTTGTTTGTAACCCAGTGCACCAACTTTACACACACACACACACACACACACACACACACACACACACACACACACACACACACACACGCACGCACGCCCGCCCGCCCGCCCGCATGCACCCACGCACCCATGCGCCCGCCCGCCTGCCCGCCCGCCCGCCCGCCCGCCCACACACATGCACGCACGCACGCACGCACACACACACACACACACACACACACACACACACACACACACACACACACACACACACACACACACACACACACACACACACACACACAAAGGGTTGACGGAACAAACAGGGCAGTGGTCAAGGCGGCCTGAATGTACTAGATCTCGTCAAGGTGCAGTGTCAAAACAAAAGCATGTGCAAACATGGCACTAGGCGCCTTTCTGCAGTGCAAAGGACAGGAGCAGTCCACCCAAGCTCACCTCCCACAAGTCAGATACAGCCTCTGGCAGCGCGTCTCAGCCAGAGGCCTGCAGGCAAACAAAACAGTGATGAACAGCTACCTGCAACCCGAGTAATATGGGAGAGTCAGGACCCTGCCCAGCCCCGGCACCGCTGACAAGGAGTTAACACACACGCACAGAGACCACCCATTACACGAACTATGGCAATCACCAACGCCAGCGCAGGAAATACCTCCTCATCACACCAACCGGCACCGAAGGACCCGGTTACGCTTCTGTTTGCAGCTGAAAACACATGCACCCGGGGGGAGTGGGGGGGGGTCAGGGCGGGCAGATGCGAATGGTCCCAAAGTGATCCACTGGGGGATCAATGGTTGGTTCCGATAGACTGAATGTCCCCGCCATAGACGATTCCAGCCATTAGTCCAGCAGTACTGCGTAGCTCAATCAATGCACGTGTTCCCTTCTTGGTTGGGGTGCTCCACTATGTAAGGTACAGTGAGGCGTTTCTTGCGGTTAACTCTGTGGGTCACTTGAGTTCTTGTCCTTTCTGCCGACTCTAGTGAACAACCAGGATCAATAAATAGCAGTCGTCCTTAAGGTGTGGACTGCATTCACTGTTTACGTGCGAACTGACTGATCCACTGGTACAGGAGGCCCTTGCTGAATGAGCGGCTGGCGCTGGCCTGACTGCCGACATCCGTCTGACGGGGGCTAATTGAACTTCAGGTTCCAGTACAGATTCCCCATGAGCACCAGCAGCGACACGATGCATGCGATGCACATGAAGTAGTCGTACTTCTTGAGCTTCGTGATGGTCTTCTTGCGCTCCGACAAGATCTTGTACTGAATCTCCGCGTCCAGCCCCAAATTGCTGAGGTCGGTCTGCGGGATACTGGACAGCACCTTGTTCTTAACGTCCTGCAAAGTCTCCTTGACCTGCGCGCGTTTGGCGCTGTCCAGCTCCCCAAAGGGCTGCTTGGTGTCTGCACGGTACCCGCACGTCGACAGGGCCACGATCAGGTGCTTCCAGTTCTGCGTGTCGGTGTCTTGCCGCGTCTCTCGGCTCAGGAGCTTCTTGACGGCCGCACTGACTTCTTCGTCGCCCCCCTTGTCCAACACTTGGCACACAGCATACAGCATCGATTTGCTCCAGCATTCAGCAGTGCACCGGCGGAAAGCCCGCGCTCATGAAACGGCGGAGAGAGAGAGAGAGAGAGAAATCTGTGGCATATTTTTCGGATCCAAGGCACTGATCAGCAAAGACGCAACGACATACAAACAAACAGGGCAGCACGGCCCTGCTCAGCCCTGCGCTTTTGCTCGGCGGAAGCAACACCTCCGCTCTATCTCTGCCACAGTGCCAGTGCCGAGGCCACTGCCCCCATCCCACGGCCACTGCCACGGCCACTGCGATTGCCGCTGCCGCTGCCATTGTCAAGCCAACGGTTATTGGGAGGTCCACTTCATGAAATGGTTGGGAGTGATCAAGTCATGCACGTGGCCTGATCCCTCTTACACGCCTCAAAGCATTGCAAGATCCTCTGTGCGGTGATCTTCACTGGGAGCTATCCGGGGGGCAGTCCCCCCAGAATGTGAAGCCCCCCCTGACCCACGGAAGGGACGGACACCAAATGATGCCCCCCCCCCCCCTCGGGGACCATGTGGGAGGACCCAAATCTGACCTTTCCACTAACAACTCCACTGTAACCCGGGTAAAATTGTTCTTCAGCGCCATTGTGGGGGGCTGACCCCCACCCCCCCAGAGGGGACTGTGCAAAGGAAGGGGGAAGGGGGGGGGGGGCTGTTCATGGGGGCAGGGGGGGGGGGCGGGGTATGTGCACCAATCCTCATTCATACCCCTTCCCCCTGCCTCTGTGTTCCAAGCTATGCCCTGGTTCCAAGGAACTGAGGTCTCCACAGGAGGTGCAGCTTGGAACAAAAGCAGCCAGGCCTTTGTTTGAGGCTGTGTACGAAAATACCCGGGGTGAGTGGGACGCCCGATTTTCCAATTTTGGAAGAGTGGAGATGTAGGCGTCCTCCAGTTGCTGGGCCTGGGTCGACTGCCAATCTTGTTTACATCCAAGAGGGAGACAGTGGCTTTACGCGAGCGCGTGGAATGGAGATCCTTGGCCAATGCATTTCGCCAATTTGGCACTGTGGACAGTTTAAGTATCCTGAGCAGTGTGGTGTTGCTCCTCCGTACTACCATCAAGAGTGTTTGCTCTTGCTAGGTGACTTTTTGTTTATGTACAAGGTGGGCATCAGGGACCCCCCCCCCCGCAGGGTGTCTGTTAGGTCAGCACAATCCCTGGCAAAGCCCAAATCCCGCCTCCCTCCGTCCTTTATGAGTATGCAAAAGCCAGCATGCAGCGGATGTGCAGCCTACGGGATTGTTGTGCCGCTCATGATGCTTTATCTTTGTGATAATATGCCTGACATCAGAAGAAAAAAGGCTGTTGACCATAAATGAAGCCAAATTGAGGATCTACATCCATCCAATTGGGAAGCTGCCACAAAACAAAAAAAAACAAAATCATCCATCATTATTTATCACCACAAGGGTGCCCAAAGCAAATACAGGGCAGTCAAACACATCAAAGGACGGCAATACTCGAAAAAAAAGAAGCAAAAAAGCTCCTTTTCGACGCTGATTTTACGATCCCCCCAAAATTGGTCTTTGAGCCCACTAAATGTGTGCAAACGCTACCACACGGTGCTCCAATGCATTAATTCATCTCCTTTGTACCCAATCCCAAATGCCCATTCAGCCATTGTTTTTTCCAAACTGGGGTTTGCCACTTGTGACGCCCGTTCCCAGCCGCCACTGTTGATTTTCTTGCTCAAATTTTGTGTGATTGTACTTCATAGCGGCCTCTAATGATAGCACCATTTCGGAATTTACAGTCCTCACTAGTAGTGTAGCTTGGACAAGGCATAGCTCAGACATGCAGGGGAGTACGTCCTTACTAACCCATTTAGGTACATCCTTACTTACCCATTTAGGTACGTCCTTACTTACCCATTTAGGTATATCCTTACTTACCCATTTAGGTACATCTTTACTTACCCATTTAGGTACATCCTTGCTTACCCATTTAGGTACGTCCTTACTTACCCATTTAGGTAAGCAGCCTGGGCCTGGGCTGCCCTGACTGTACCCACCTGCACCCATATACCTCGCCACCGGTTCCCTCCACAACCTTCAGCACACCCGGTTGCCCTTCAACAACAGGGGGCTGTGTGCACTGCCAAATCACTGTGGTCCAGCTTGGATCTCACCACGCCGTCCCTGGACTCTGCAGACTCACTTCCGATCAAAGCCCCTGGTTAGCCCTAAAACCTTAACCTCTGCCTACACCAACCGACACCTACAAGACAAACATCCACACCAACACCTACATGCACACCTACACCGACAGCCACACCGACACCAACACCAAAACCTACACCTACACACATCAACATCTATACCTGCACCTACACCTACACCTACACCAACAGCAGCACCAGCAACCTACACCTACACCAATGCCGAAACTTACACCTACACCTCCATCTACACCAACGCCAATACACCATTGTGCCCATTTGACCTACTTCTTTCACCCCAAATTGAGGAAAATTAATGCGGTGCTAATTACCCCACAGCTAATTACCCTTGCCCTGCGGCGCACCTGTGGCGCGCAGGAAGCATTCCCATTGGTAAATTCGGCACGCAAAACGGCAAATTCGGCAGGCAACATGCTTTTCACATCTCCGAAGGGATGACTGTGTGTGCTGCCACTGGAAGCATGGCTTGTCCCCAGCACTTCAGATTAGAGGTCAGTGCACCCACACTGTCCCAAGTTCTCCCAACGGAAAAACAATGAGACACCGATGCTTGGCACTTAGCGTCCTTTTCCAAAGATTGTGGCCGCCCTGTTTACTGTTGAACCTCACCTCACGGTGCGCAAAGCACTAGATTGCGAACCCATGGCCGCTGGTGAGCCAGCAACGGCAGATGCCGCTGAACAGACAATGTTTGGCCGGCAATCGGAAGCGGTTGGCGGGAACCCGCCCAGAGGCAACCCCCCTCATCCCATTGGGCTGCTCTCAGGGGTGCATCCCACGCGTCCATGGCAGGGACGGATATTGGATTGATGTTGTACTTATGGTGGGGCTGGGAGGGGGAGGCTACAGCCCGGTGCAGAAATGACAGAAAAACATTGGCGATGGCGCTGAGGCAATCCCTTTGACTAGGCTCAGGTTTGGCTGACGGCATGAAGTAGGGTCTCCACAGGATACTGCCCTCCCAGGCCATTGCGTCGTGAGGCTCGCACCCCCCTTACTGCCAATCCCCCCCCCCCCCCCCCCCAAAAGGCTGCCTGTGCCCAAACTGTGCAGCTTCTGGGGCTTCCGGGGGCCTTTTGGGAGCGTTTCTTGGACACATCGTGGAGTTAGAGGGCACCAAAGGGGTCTTTGACACGAGGAAATCGAGCGGCATGCTGAGTGTAGGGACCTTTTTCCTTCGTTTGGCCCTTTTGAACGGGTTCTAGGGCCGTTTTGCAGTGAAAATGGCAGTTTGGCCCGGCTCAGACCAGCCCGACCAGCACTCTTCCTGTTCACTGACAGTAGATGGCGGCTGCAGGACAGTGTTTGGGGCAGCCGACTGAGGGCAGGCAGTGGCTGCCCCAAAGGGACTCATTAATGTGGGGGGGAAAAAGCAAGTTCACGGAGCGCCCCGTTGAATATCGTACCCCCTGCCCTCTGCACCCCCGACTCCTCACACACATGAGTACCCTCTGCCCAATCACTTCTGCCTGGGTTACTTTTCCGCACGAGGATCGGCCGGCAATTGGGAGGTGACCCGTCACCTCAGTCAGAAGAGAAGAGCCCCAATACGGTTCACCGAAAAACGTGCTGAGGGTGATTCCGCTCTGAGGAACGTGTTTGCACACGTAGAGGCCCCTCGGAGGTCTCGCATCGGCAATCGATGGGCAGCCGACGGCTGTTGGAGTGGGATCGACAGCGGTTTGACAGTAACCAGACAGTCCCTGGGCGGTCTTTCATGCGAAAAAAATCAAAGGCTCTGAACGTCCGTAAGGGCCGCCTTGACTCAAATCAAATGCTGGGGGAAACCCTCGCAACGGCACTCCAGTAGGGGGGGGGGGGGGGGCACAGGGCGCAGCCTGGAAAGCAGAATCCAGCCGGTTGAGGGCGTCCCATCCACAGAGGACTGCAGCCCCTGAAAAGACAGACCCCTGTCCCCGCTCAGGCACGGGGCTTTCCGCTCCCAAACTTGTTCGTGAACTCCTCAAACTTTTGAATTTGGTCTGCGGTGACCGAACCCATGCCCTGCACATGCCCCAGGAAATCCTCTTTGGTGACCGGCGGGGGGACCAACCGCCGCAAGTCCGAGGGCGACATGTCTGCAAAGTCCATGGGGCTGGCCCCGGGATGGCTTGGGGCACAGGGCTCCAGCAGCGCGCCCTGCCGGTTGGCTGGGTCCTGGGAACGCACTTCACGGAAATGCGTGGCCGCCTCAATGCTGGCCACGCCCTGCATGAGGGCAGCGCGGCAGAGATTGCGAATGTCTGCACCTGCGGACAAGGCATGGGGTAGGGTGAGGGTAACACAGAGAAGTATTGAAAGGGGGGGAGGGGGCGTCTGGGACCCAAAAGTTTGTGTACCAAAAATGGCCCGACCAGATTTTCCCTGATGTAAATTTCGTTTTCTCTCACGATGGTCACTTTGGTCGGGGGGGGGGTCCATGGGGGGGGGGGGGTAACCTCCCCTCCTTCTATGGTGTACGGCCATTATGATACTTCCCTGGGGTAACCTCCTGCCCCAGAAGCCCCTTGCACTGTACCCTCCCCCATTTTGTCTACATTGAGAGGGTCTTTTTGCACAACTCCCATGAACTCTTCTCCACTGTTAGTACTCAAATCCCTTGAACTCTTCTCCAGATACTGTGAGTGAACCTAAGCAGTCTGTTGGCAATTTTCCCTGATATCACTGAAGAAGGCATCGATCCTGAAAGCGCACGCGGAGGTCGGCAGGGTCCAAAGCGCCAAGACATAAATTGGGCACCCCTTCTTCCAATGCCAAAACAATGGTCCCGACCCTTAAAAGGGTACATCAGCCGTGCGAAAACGCCGCACAGAGCACCGCAAGGGCCCATCCTAAAACCAAAAGCTGGCAGTGGATTTGTAGATGATGAGGGCAGCGAGTGGAAACAGGAGTCGCATGGGAAGTGGGGAAACGGGAAGCCCGTGGAATTGCTGCACACCGGGGCAGGTGCACTGGTGCAAATGGATGATTCCCCACAGCGTTTTTTGTGGCATTTCAATTATTTCTGGAGTTCAGTGGTGGAGGGGCCCACTCCTCCATACGTACGGACTTGTCTCTCCCATCGTTGGCATAGCCACGTCGCAGGAAGGGGACAACCCGTTTACGTGCATCAACTTCGGTACCTCCAGTGGTCTCCATGGCACTAAATGCCGCTCCGTCGTCTGATTGTGTGACAATGTCGATTGCGGCGGGGCTTTGAGTCAGGGCAACGCGGCGGGTGCTCTTGCAACATGAAAATACTGGCGGGCAACGTGCCTTCCATTCAAAATGCAAAAATGAAGCATACGCCCCGTCGGACCCCCTCGTGACCAAACCCTTTTGAAAAGATCTCACTTCCCGCACACGCCCTTCTCCCTCGCCCCATGAATAGCGTAGGTCATGGGGCACAGAAAGGCAGAGGCCCCTGATCACACAGGGCCTTGCACCCAAAAAGGCAGGGCCCTCGAGCAGCACCTGAATATAACTCGGTCCTGGGCACGAGCTCCTGCCAATCGGCCTCTGTCAAAGTGTGCGGATGGTCTCCCATGTGGATGTCAAACATGCTCCGCCTGCAGCGACACGAATGTGAGTGCAGCCCAAGGCCACGCGCGAAGTACCACACGAAGGGGCATTCAGTAGCGACCCCAGCAGCTGCAGCAGATCAGAGGGCACAGGGCAAGAGTATGTCGTTTCGCCGGGGCGCTGGGTGGGCGTTTGCGGTTCGCTGGTGTCAGAGCGACTCTGTAGAGCCACATCTGCTGGGGTTGCAGATGCCTGAGATCCGGTATGCCTACGGCTGCGGCATATCTGGGAGCGTCGCAAACAACTACAGCTTTCTCAAAGCCCTTGAAACACGCGGACTGTTGTTGCACTGCGTGCACACTGCATCACACTGCGTCCATATTTGGCAATAGTGACCAGATACCAGATACCAAGCCCTCACCCCCTCTGTACAGCAAGAAAGTGCGGCAACGCAAAACATCCGTACAATTCTGATAGTCGTGTACCTGCTGTGATTTCTGCCACAGCCTTGGCATCGTGGGGCATCAGTGACAGAGCTTGGTGCAGCCTGACGCAACGGTCCCCCTTTGAAGACATGGTTGCTGCTGTTTTGCATCAAAAGACACGTGCTGCTCAGTACTGAGTGGGGAGCGGTAACATGCGGGCATGTATGTGGCGGTGGATTGCGCAACATGAATGTCAACACGTGCGCTGCCCAGAAAGATACGACTCCATCGTGTTTGCATCGCGCACATGAAATCTGCAGCGCTATGGCTGCACCGAAGCAATGTCCTTGCGCTCGCACGCCGCGTTCTGCCGACGAAGAAGAATTTCTAGCCTTCTGGGACCAACCACACGGCATACCCTCTTGTAGACCAACCATACATGCTACCCTCCCGGGTTCCCCCTTTCACAGACAACCCACCCGCCCGTATGGACAAGCTGTTTTACAGCTTCCTTTTGGGTGGCCTACAGCCGTCAGTTTATGGCGGTTGACAGCTCCCGGTTTACGTTGCGTGTGCTTCACGTTGTGCAAGGCAGTGTGTCCTCCCAACCCCCCCCCTCCCCGAACCCTAGTACTCTTTTTCCAGCACCTCTACCAGTTCCTTGGGCCAATAACCTCCACCCCCGCCGCACCCTCATACCGGGCTGTAGCGTCAGGCAAAGGGATGTAGATCCGCCTTTCGAAGCGCCGGCGGATGGCGGGATCCAGAGCCCACGGCAAGTTGGTGGCACCAAGCACGAGCACGCGCTCCCCTTTGTCTTGGCCTACGCCGTCCATCTGGGCCAAGAATTCCGTGAGCACGCGGTGTGTGGCATCCGAGCCCCTGAAAGCCAAAAAGCGGGTCCTCAGGAGCCAAAAAAACAAAAACAAAAACTGCCCCGGCGATTAAATTGGGTACAGATTCAGGTTACACCTTGGTGCACTCAGTTGTACTTGATGTCATTATCAAAAACAATAGTATTTGTGATAATGATAATATCATCAAAGACCTCCTGTTGCAATACTACTTCCCCAGAACAAGAAGAAGCAACGACAACAACAACAACAACAACAAGCAATAACAACAAGTGCTAGCAAAAATCATCTCTCTGACATTCCCCCCATCCCCTTTCCCCCCATTTCCCCTCGTTTTCCCCCATCTTTCCATGCTACTGGTGGCAAACATGGACGCCTGAAACTTTTGATATGGCATTTGGAAGGAGAAAGTTGGGCTGCGGGCCAGCAATTGGGTTGGGGTAGTAGATGTAAGGACGGTGGCCGAAGGAAATGAGCTTTGTGGTAAAACAAATGGACCCTCCACTTTCGGTTACAGCCAAAAAAAGGCTGTGCACAGCAGCTTCCACCCCACACGTTATGTTGCGGAACACAATCCATGGACGAAGATCTGCTGGGTTGCAGCCTCTAAGAACTCACGGCTCATGCCAGCTAACACTTTCATGACATCTGCACTGGCATTCCTCACGGTGAACCCTCCAAAGGCCATTGTCGGGTGACGAGTGAATTGCAAGCCTGCCATCTTGGTGTGGCTGTGGACGAAGGTGTGGATGGGGCTGAGGTTGCTGCAAGGGAGGGGCGGTAGAGGATTGACTTCCAAAATTGTGATGAATGAGTGGCAGAGGTGGCGGGGTTGATGTGTTTGCACCAGGTGAGGGAGGGGGCATTGCAGGGGAGCTTCTCCATCTACAGCTTGACCCCAAGGTGTTTGCAACGCAGCTACAGCAATAGGCATTTGATTTGCATGTGCACTTCTGTGCTAAGCTCAGACACATAGCAGAGCGACCTTGGCCTTGACCCATCTTCCATCCTGTGCATTGCCCACAACCCAATGGTAACCGACATTTTGGATGGATTTCACATGCATGTCACAAAGCACCAAAAATGCAAAGGACCTAAGCAACTTGCACTAGTCGTCAAATCTCTCGCATTTTCCGCGCATTTCCCCCCTTTATCCCCCACGCCGTTTTCTTGGTCACATTGCGGCATTTCCCACACTTTCCTTTCTTTGTTCCTTCAGAAAAAAAACTTTGTGTTCACAATTGCTAGACAGCAGTTGATTGCCCTCGGTTGCCACCGTTTTGGTGCACACGGACGACTACAAAAGGGATCGCTACCTGGTTTCACAAACTGAGGGAGCTACAAAGGAGCAGCATTCCAAGCCATGACCACGCCAGAGCCATGTAAGAGGCCGAAAACAGCTCCTTTCAGCCAGCTTTGTCCTATAAATTCAGGACAAAAGCCGCTATGCCAAATTGGTGCTTCAAAATGAGGCCGCGGTATCCACTGGGTCGGCTTGGGCCATCAGCGCCCCCTTGGGTTCACCACTCCCGCGCTGCCTGCTATCACACGCCTCGCCTTGGTTTGGTGTGTGTGTGTGTGTGTGTGTGTGTGTGTGTGTGTGTGTGTGTGTGTGTGTGTGTGTGTGTCCGTGTGTGTGTGTGCGTGTGCGTGTGTCTGGTCCTGGTCTGCGCTGCAGTTTGCGCTGCAGGATCTGAAGATTGCTCTGGCAAATACTCCAAGTGTACACCCACTGTTTGTATTGTACTGTATTGTATGATAAACGAGAGAGAGAGTGTGTGTGTGTGTGCCCAAGCCAAGACAAAGCGACACACCAAACCAAGGCCCAAGCCAAGACAAAGCGAAGCCGCGGACATAAACTGCGCATCGTTAATCATAACGTCACACACTGCCTTCTCATGGCGGGATATTTGGGCGCACCACCAATGTAGAACTCAACCAAACGATGAACACCCCGGAGTCAGGGGTGGGGTTGCCGTAAAGACTCAGTAAATATGCCCGGCAGGTCCACAACGTACATGCCTCAAATTGATCGCCATGTCGTTTATCATTTTGAGAATTGCATGCTGCGGGTACCGAAAAATGGCAATTCTTCGACATTCCTGTGGTAGGCCACCGTCGACAGCATTATCCTTCCGGCACCTGTGCGGGTCGCGCACGCCAACCGAGCCCCCCGCCCCCCCCCCCCCCCCCAAGGCTTGCACCAACTACAGCTCAACAGGCGACAGCTGACCGGTACAGTGGAGCAGGGAATAGGGACACCACCCTAACCCCAGCCATTGACCTCTCGGACAGCAAACTTGGAGGACTCTGGAACACGGAACCGGAAGCAATGAAGACCGCGGTGGCAGGCGCAGTTGGAGCTAACCGCAGTGAAGCGAACCTGACCCTTTGCCCCCCTCCCCCAAAACGTGCCATCAGGAGCAGCGATCCCTTACCCCATAGAGTGCCAGGAAGCCCCAGGCCCCAGGCCCCAGGCCAGTGGTGTTCTACGACACATCCCGGGAAATCCCATCGAGTCAACGGGTCCTGCCGCAGCCCTGGGCGTGTGCCATACCCTGAGTCGTCCCGGGCCGAGCACAGCGAGTCCACCTCGTCCACGAACACGATCGCGGGGGCGCACTCACGGGCCATCTCGAACAGATTGCGCACGAGGCGCTCGGACTCCCCGAGCCACTTCGACATCAGGTTGGAGGAGGAGATGGAGAAGAACGTGCAGTCGCACTGCGACGCGGCGGCCTTCGCAAGGAAGGTCTTGCCGGTGCCGGGGGGGCCGTACAGCAGGAGCCCCTTCCATGGCTCGCGCTTGCCGGTGAAGATGTGGGGGACCATCATTGGCAGCACAACCGCCTGAGGGAGGAGCGCGCGGGCTTTCAACTTGGAGGGGGGGGGGAGTTCGATACAGCCCTCTGGCTAGCCCCCCCCCTCCCCCCAAAAGGCTCAATTGACGGGCTCCCCAAGATCCTAACGACTAACCCCGGGCCCTGTAGGTGACCCGGACCCAAATTTCGGCAAAAAAACGAAAATGGAATTTTAGCATCAGCGCGTCGAGGAGGTTCAGAAAAATCATCATTTGCCATGTATTTGGTGGAAAAAAAAGTTTCTAATAACCGATTAATGGTCCGGTCAATTGAGCCGTTTTCCCGACCCCCCCCCCCCCGCAGTTGAAAACCCGACTTCCCAGGTGTGGAGTGACGCCGGACCGGACTTGCGGCCGCCGTCCGCCACATTGGACATGACCACACGGAACTCGCCTAACCCTAATCAAGACTGAATATTGGGACCGAGCTGGTGGGGGAGGGAACATCAGCTATGACTGGTGAGGGACATCAAGAATGATTCACACATTGATGGCTCTTGACAAAGTGAAATCAGCTTGCAAGTGAACCCCATCACCACGAGGCCCACTTTCAAGGCTTTTTGGACTTCTGAGGGGCCAAAATGCCCCCAAAATGGGCTCAAAATGGGCTCATTCTACCCGTTTGTGCACCCCAAATGGTCTAGGATGAGGTTTGGAAAAATGCATTTTTGACCCATTTTTGACCCATTTTTGGTCCCAAAACAGCCCATTTTCAAGGCATTTTGGGATTTTCGGAGGACCAAAATGGGCCACCACAAGCTCAAAACAGTCCAAAAACACTTGTTTTAGCGTCACACGTAGTCTAGGATCATTTTTGAGAAAAGTCATCTTTTTGCCCCTACTGGACCCTGTTGACCCATTTGGGCACCCACCTGTTTGGGCTTGAGCTTGCAGCTTGCCGCAGCCTAGTGGGCCGAGGTATTGGGGTCTAGGCGTCCGTTTGGGCAATTCTGAGGGGTGGAAACCACAAAAAGTGGGGGGTTGCGGGTGGAGTAGGTGCCCTCGGAATCGCATTTTGAGCCATGTAGCCAAAGATATGGCCTATTCTTGGTTTGTGGCTATCGGCATTTGGAGCTTCTGGGGCCTTTTTGGGCCGTTTCCGGGACATATCATGGAGTTAGAGGGCCGCAAAGAGCTCGTTGACACGGGAAAGTCAAGCCGCACGTGGAGTGTACCCACCGTTTCCCTTCGTTTGGCCGTTTTGAATGTGTTCCGGGGCTTTTTTGGCCCAAAAAGGGCTGCTTTTGGCCCTAAACTGCAGTTTTTGAAACTGAGGTCCGCCATTTGCGAATCCCGTTCCCGGCCGCCACCGTTGAGTTTCTTGCTCAAACTTTGTGTGATTGTACTTCACACCCGTAGGTATCATGCACCAAAATTTCAACCAAATCCAAAGCACCACGACAGAGTTCTGATTTTTACCCATTTCGTGCGTGCTGCTTGCTTGCTTGCTGCTGCTGCTGCTGCTGCTAAACCTGGTAGGTCCACCCTAGACACTAAAGAGGGTTATAAAACCAAGACTGGTTCCACCAGCTCGGTGACCCAACCTAACCTAACCTGCACCCAACACAGTGGCACATGGCATCGGCCGGGCTCGCTCGCCTAAAAGTGTCGTACACCGCAGCAGCCAACTGACGGCAGTTGGCGGCCTGCGGGTCCACGGGGCCGTTCTTTACGACCATCCGAAAATAAAGAGAAAAACTGGTTCCGTGAGGGCGGCAGTGTCATCCACAAACGCGTGCGGCCCAGTCAAGACTGAGCAGACGTACCGACATCGATGCAGCGGGACACAGGCGCGCAGAACACGGTATCTCTGCACTGCCCTCACACCTGTGCCTTGAAATCGGTCCGATCGGGCCAATGGGGGGGGGGGTCTAGATTCGGGGGGAAAGTCTGATGGACCTACTTCCTAACGAAACTCCGTTCCCCTGCCGAATACAAGCAGCACGTCTGCGCCGGACCATGCTTCATTGGAGGGCAGGGCATGGGCGTGCGGAGGTCTGTGCGAAATACTGTGCTTCCTGCTCCTTCGTTTGACGCTGGGGTGGGATGAAGCCCCCCCCCCAAAAAAAAAACACTGCTGGGCTCTGGTGCGCCCGCAGCTCAGAAAAATGTCACCCCTTCAGCTTGCGATTGCTGTCAGCCTCATGCCAACTGCCCGTTCGGACAATACCAACCGCCAAAAACGGGCGGTCCATCCCGAGGACGCACGCATGGCACGCCACGCGCAAGTCTCTGGTCGGGGCTGTCTTCCGCAAGCGGAGAAAGCAGAGAAAACACAATCACCCCACAATCTCAACTCTCACCCGAGCCCCCAGACCGGCTCTGCTCAGAAGTGCGGGGCGGTGGTTCCACATGCGCCGGTCTCTCCCGCCTCATCCGCGGAGTTTGTGCCGATCAAGACGGCCCTGCACAGCAGCACGGCGGGGTCAGCCAGACCTGCCGCAGCGCCCGCTTGGCCTCCTCAAGCCCCGCAATGTCGCTCCACTGCACATTCGGCTTCTCTGAGACAATGGACTCCTGCAGCCCGTCCCTCAGCTTCTGCCGGTCTTCGTCCACCGCCTTGCGCTTCTTGACAGTGCCCTGCCCTGCAGACATGGCCGGGCATGGGGGGCACCGGCGCACACGTTCACCAGCCGTGCACACAGGCGCCCTCAGCCTTCTGTTCGTTGGGCGCCGGGTCCCTCCGCGCACGGCGCGCTGTGCGAAAAGGGGGAAGGGGCGCACGGCCGGGCAGTGCCATCTGCAGGAAATCAGACTCCCACCAACGCCTGCACCGGCACCATCCAACCGCCCGCGGCTCCGACCGCCCTCGGGTACGCCCCGCCCGCAGTCATTGAGGCTTCGAGCGCCGTCAGTGACGGTACCAACGACGATATGCCGCCAGCTGTCCACACGTGCGGCATGGGGCCCTGCGCTGGTATTGCCTCACGGTGCGCGCGCACCGCGCGGCGTTCTACAGAGAAATGTCTGGCCCCTGAAAATCTGCCCCCACCCCACCCCCCACCCCAAACAGGTCCAAGGAGGCCCCCCACAACCTTTGGGATGGCTGCTGTGAATTGCTCATCCATACCCAGGAAGCCATGCCCTTACAGAGCATTGATGGCGGTGTGCCGTACCTCGGGTTCGATTCCAGGACCTCGGCTAGAAGGAGTCAGGCGCTCGCTCTACTCAACCGGCTGGAGTCTCCAGATGGTCAAAAGGCAACCGGCGGAAACGAGGATCGACGCAAGCTCGTACACGTTGCAATGCAGCAAATCACCAACCGTTGCCCCCCCCCCCCCCCTCGCCAGCGGCCATGTGGACCCTGTCTCCACAGCGCCCCTACAGAGGCAGTCCCCTGAGGAAGACACTCCGGTGGGTGTGCATTGGTTTTCAAACTGGTTGCTGGGTTGCAGTGTTGCCCCATCATCGGGCCGAGGGGTTCCCTGCAGCCCGAGAGGGGAGTTACGGGGGGAGAAAGGGGGGGTCTCTCTGTTGGTCTCCCTTGGCGCGTGAACGGGTACCCATTTCTCTCGGGGACGGCGGGTTTTGTGCCAACTCGGCGGGTTTTCGGGGGTCGGTGCCATTGTTGCTTCATGGTGCCCGCTGAGTGTCCCAGAGGTAGGGTCTGTGGGCTACATTCGGAAAACTCTTGAAAAAGGCTATTTGGAGATGCATGGTTCGGGGGGGGGGGGGGGGCGGTCCGGACCGTATTTTTTTTCGAAAATCTATTCCCGTGGACGGTTTGGGTTTCTTTTGCCGTTCGACAGCCTGCACTGCACCCCTAACCCCATTACCTGGTGCCCCTCTTTTGGGGGGGGGGGGGGGGCCACCCCCGCCTATTTAGGGGGTGGGAAAATCAAAAAAATATGTTTCGGACAAGGTTGGGACAGTGGGAGAGCTGTATGAGGGCAAAATTGTGAAAAAATGGGGTACGACATCACCGTTGATGCGATCCGACCCAGAGTGCTAAAAATAGCCACTTTACCCCTAAAAGGAGCTCATCCCTACCCTTTTGCCCCCCCATACCATGGAAGTTGGAAACATTCCCCTTTCTTTTGCTCGTTTTTCATCATTTACAGTCACTTTTAGGGGTAAAGAATGGCTCAGGTCACCAATTTTGTCCCTAAGTTGCCTATTTTTCGCAATCTGCGTAGGATGATGTGGCACCCTATTTTTGGCCCTTTCAACCCCTTACTAGGCCCGAAACCCACCCCTGCCCATCTAAATACCTTACAAAATTTTTTTTTGAGTTCTCCACCCTATAGGGAGTGGTCCTTAATTCCACACATTGAAGGGAAACTTGCAAGGTTTGGCAAAAAGTGCCAAAACCCACCGAGTCGGCACATTTTGAATGTCCCCGAGAGATATGCCATAGCAATACCAGGGGTTGCAGAGATCCCCGACACGCACGGCGCACGCAATGGTGTATGCATCACCCTCTGCAGGTTCCAGAACAAAAGCACCACGAATGACGCCCATTCCCTCCCGGAACCTGCCATCAAGTGCCGCACACCTGCCCCCCCTGCTCCGCCTCCACCTCCACCTGCTCCGCCCCCGCCGCCGCCGTCAGAGGCGTCTTTTTTGGCATTCTGAGTCTCAAGGTAGTCCTTGATGCGCTCGGCGCGGTCCAGAAGCTCTTTGGTCTTGATCTGCAGCATCATCTTGCGGTTGGGGTCCCGTTCGTGTTTGATGGCCAAGAGGAATGTCTGGACAGCCTGCGTCAGTAACGGAGGGGGATCGGCAGTGCTGGTGTGGCAAGCAAAGGCGATGGGAACACTCGGCCCTGAGCACAGTTGGCGACTTGTTGTATGTGCAGACGTAGGCATGGCAGATGAACGCATAGTCAGTGTAGACTGCCTCCGGAAGGCTGACCCTGTGGAGCGGGGCCGTCCGCCAGGAGCTTTTGAAACCGGTTCACTCGGAGGCACATAAATAAAGTCCGTCGCTTTGGGGAAGTGGGGGGAGTGGTCACGGAAGGCTGGTTGGCTGCCGGTAGCCCTGTGAATGCGTTGCGCCGACCCCCACCCCCAAGCCCAACCCATTCAGAGCTGGGGCTTGTTGTGGCCCCCTCCCCTAATTAGCAAAGTTGGAGCCACTGTCCCTCTGGTCCTACACGGGCCCCATGCTCCGAACGCAGACCTGTGTGTAGCTTGCCAGTGCCTTCTCGTACTCATTCCCCTGGTCGTAAGTGGCGCCCTCCTGCGCGCGCTGGATGGCCAGCGACACAAAGTCCACGTACGACATCGGGTCACAAAGAGCACCTTGAGACGTGCAACAACAAACGCCACCAGCCGACAAGACCACGCGAACCCCATTGCCAGCGCTGTGCTCGAGGGAGGCGCCCCCATGCCATGACCGTGCCTGGTGTTGGTGTTTTTGTCTTGCTCTTCCGAGGAGCACTGTGGCACTGAGGGCCATGAATCTTCCCTCCACAAATCAAAGCAAGAACGAGAACATTCCATAGATTGTCTCGCAAAGCCTTTCTCCCACACTGCGCCTTAGACGGAGGAGTATCCAGCCTATACACGGCAGCTCTGGTCCAGGGCAACCCTCAGCAAGCCCCTGTAGCCTTCCACACTCGTCCAATCAGGAATGTAACCCTGAACAACCCCAAAACCCTCCACACAAAGGTGTCATGCCACCCTCATTAACTTTGAAAAAGCATAACCTGTGGCCAGTCAGAGTATCAAATGCCGAGGGCTGCTGAGAGGTGTTGAGTATTGGAGGTGGGGCGGGGGTGTTACCAGGCGGATTGCAAAAGCAATTTGTTGAGGGTTGCAGGGGGTTGTTCGGATCTTCTGAGGGTTGCATCACTTGGTGTACGATTGTTGTCCTGGCTATCTATCCTGTGGTGTACAATCACCACAAAGCGGAATCTTGGCTAAGCATCCAACCGGGGCCACAAAGCCTCCCTTGCGCACGCACAGGCAAAATTAGGAAAATGACAGTCAAACAGGCATGCCCCAGCCCTTCTTTCCTTCTACAATCGGCAAACAACCACGTCATGTTACACGTCTAAGCACAAAAACTGCAGCCAGAAAAAAGGGGAAACGATGGTCAGACGGAGTCGCTGTGCTTAGACATGGCCATGCATCTGCAAGGGGAGGGGAAGGGAGGGGAGGGGAGGGGAGAGGGTTCCGACGCGGGAGGCGTGTTTCCACCGGCAAATCAGGGCATTGTCACACAGTTTCAGCTTGACTGCCCTTCGGACCCATGTCCACTTGTGCGCCTTTTGGCTTTTCATACCTCGCAGACGTCATTCACCCTTGAAACCAAGCAAGGCCTTCACCCCGTGTCCACTATTTTCTCGTTGCTTCCCAGGGCCCTGAACACATCTGTTGGCTCAAGTCGATCCTGTCGTTTGCGCCACGCTTGCACTTTCTGAGGTGTTTGGCAGCAACCACAACAGTTCGCCTACGGTGCTGTCTGCTGCTGTGAACTTTCGGCCGCTGTTGGGCCCGAATGCAATCCAGGCTTTGCAAATCGATGGCCTGGCCCCCGCTCCGGGTGGCAGATGTGTGTGCACGACCATGAACAGAAGTAACACGAAGAGAACACGCAAAGCAAAAGTCACAGAGAAAAGATCTTGAGTGACATGTCATGGGTGCCTTTCACTGTAGCAGACCCCCCCCCCAAACACCGCTCCGCAACGCTCGAGCCATTTCGTCGCAATGTCCCCGATAGACACCGCTTGACAACTTGCGATTCCCAAATTTACATATATTCCCGTACATTCTCGCACAACTTGCGACCTGTTCCTCGCGCCCTCGAGACTCAAGTCAAGGACTCGGATCACATCCTGCGTTCTATGACGGTGTCCATCACAACGAAGCACATCCATGGATTCACAGCCATTGCTGCAGTTGCGGGGATGCCTACTGGAGACCTTCAAAAGGGTGATCCCAATGACGGTCCCCTGGGCTGTAGCTTAGTGCACACAAAATTTGACGCATCAGTCCAGTTCAACTCTTGGGGGCAAATGGCCTCTGAAATGACAATCAGATGATAAGGCACACGTACACTTTACCAAACCATGCCATGCCATGCCATGCCATGCCAGCCATGCCTTGGCTTGGCTTGGCTTGGCAAGGCGACGTGAGCGAGCACGCGCGTGGGGCAGTGAAGCACTCAGAGACACCATGAAAAAACGGTATTCGATTTTTGTGGAAGTGCATCGAGATTCATCGCACTCCACTGCTGATGTCACACATGCTGGTACCTGTCACCAATAGGCAGCAATAACCAGCATCAGCCACTATCGGCCAACACTAGTAGCCACCAGTCATCCGCAAGGCAAAGCGCTGGTTTGAACCCCAAAAGCCCAGTCCGAGGCATTCATGCCTTCGGACAAGCCTGTGCAGACCACTAGGGGCCAGTTCCCAGACTGCCCCCGTTGTAGATTGCAAATAGCGCTTCGCAAGACAAGCAGAGACAGGCATTCCTGATTTGGGGTATGGGTGGGAATAGCCAGACCGGAGCACACACATGCGCACGCGCAAAGCAAACAAACAAGCGGTTGTCTGAGTGTGTTTGCCTCGTCAGGCCGCAAACAACCAAAAATATTGCGCCCCTGGTTGCACTTCTCTGCATGACATGTCATGACAGTGGGAGCATGGGATACACACTCGATTGCGAAAGCACGACAGGCACAATGGACAGTGTCTGATTGGGGCACCCATGTTGGGAACCGCAAAAACAAGAGCAAAGGCACAAGAAAAGCGGTTGCTAGTTGAAGAGATCAGCGAGAGGAGATGAAGGCATTCGATGAACAACATTCAACGGAAGCATGGAAGTCAATGTAAATAATGTGACTACAAGTGTGTATGTAGAAAGGAACACATATACCAACTACAGGCCAAAATTCTGCCATTGAATCTAAAAACGAGAAGATATAATTTTGCAAGAGTAATATTTTGGAGGTATATGTCATTTTGCACAATTGGCAGGCTAATGAGGGCCTCTATACTACAGGGAGTTCTAGACAATGACACGCAGACTGGAAGATCTCGTCAATGGCACGGCAAGCGGAGCATGAACAATAGTGGCTTGCGCCCATAAACTGTGAGCAAGTGATAGCGTTTTTCAATCAACCAGAATGTATCACGTGTCATACAAAAAGCTAAATGGCTAGATCACTCCTATGGCTTATGCATTACATCCCACTGCATGGCCCCCACATAAGTGGTGGCCCTGTGGTTCGTCCCGCATTGCATGAGCACCCCAGAGACATGGGGTTGTGGATCACACTTGGCATGCACCGAGTTTCCCGGGTGTACACGTGGGGGGGGGGGGGGGGACAACAAGGCGGAGAGGAGGTGACGGATGGCTCAGTCTGTGGGTGCAATACATGGTGGGTACAGGACACGCAATATGTCGGATTTCTGGCATCGTCCACTACGTGTGACCCCGACGAGTAGAGGGGCCCGCCACCAGGATCCTGGGTAGCGCTTCGCCTCAAACTCCTGTATGCATGCAGACAGATTACACTGTATGTCACCCAGCGAGGAACTATAATCGGAGGATTTCATTCCTAGTTGCACAGCAATGCTTTTGGCAGATCGCTGTGACTGCAGAGCGTCCTTATCAGGAAAGCGTGACAACTGTTTGTGAGGGGGGAGGGTGTAGTCCACCTTGGGTTTCAATCGTAGTCCCACCGATCCACTGACTGTGTTCAGTGATAAGATCGCCTCCAAGGAAGGCAAGACACTTCCCTCCCCTTCTTGTTGGAGCTCCAACCCATAGACAGCATGCAATGCTTTCTGGATGCGGGACAGTGACACAGACCCACAAATAACACCCACAATGTTATCCATATACCTATATGGATCAATGGGCATGCAACCTTTCGGTAGGCGTCTCATCAAACGACAGCCCTTCCCTTTGTTTTGGCGAAACTGCACTTCGTGGTAGAGGCAATAGAGCTGCGCACACTGTGCAGAGCATGGACCACCAATTGCAACTCCGCGGCGCTGTCGTGCGATCCGGCTTCCAATGACGAAAAGATCATTAGTGTAAATGTCAAACTTCAAATAATTAACCACCTCTTGCATCGTTAAAATATGAAACTCAGAGGCATAACCCTTACCTAATTTGTCCAGTTTCCGGTTGCGTTTGTGGATGCTGAATATAAGGCCTGATTTGCCAACGCGCAGCCGTGGGGGAAGGTTAGTGCCTTCGGGGGGGGGTGTGTTTTCAGAAACAGGGTGAGTTCCGAGGCCAGGCTTGTAATCGCAGAGATCACGCCGTCCCTAGGAAGGCGAGGGAACATTTCCTTCACGTCGAGTTCAAATAAACGTGGACGTTTCTTCGGAGGGATACCATCAGGGTACAGTTTTGACAGGGAGGACTCCACACGACCGGCGAACTCACGCACATCACCCGTGTTGAGTATGGCCCAGGTATCGAACACTTGTACCACAGCTTTTATTAACAGAGTTAGGGCTCTCCCGACACGCTGTCCATATTTTTTCAGTGGGTGGTGAAAATGGGAGAAGAGTATGCGCCATTTAAGTTCAGCAATCAATTCATTGCTCTTGTTTTTAACGAAAACAAAAGAGCATGGGACACCAAACGACGGACCTCGTTGCAGGAAAGGGGCAAGGCCAGCCTTAGTGGCCGACTGTAGTAACATATCAAGCGCGACTTGCTTGGCAGCCTTCACTGTGGGGAGGGTATGCAGTGTCTCAAACTGTACATCATCCTGATAGAGAAGGCGCACATAGCGCAAGAAAAGGTGTCGACACATAACCCAGGTTCGGCCACTGTTTTTATCTACCATCAGAAAGGTATATGTTCCACCCCACTTTCGACGGAAAGCCTGAATCAGGGTCGGGTCAAGATACCATGGAATGGTGGACGCAAGAGTGGTGTATTCATCCGCGCATCTGGTCATATATGTCTCACGCCATTGCCCTTTCACGTCTTCGGCCATGTGTGACACACGAATAACACTGGATGCGGACCTGTCGATGCGTGCAGACAGTGACTTCCAAGGCGTGATGGTTCTGTTACCCATATGTTGTTTAAGGATGGTGGCATCTGGACCAAACAGCGTCATCCAATCCGCATGTAGTCTGGTACACACACACCCTTGCACCTTGGTAACATCCCTCACATGGGCACAGCCACAGCGTTGGTCAGCTATGTGACACAGGCGTTTCCATGGCACATTGATGCGGGTTGTGCATAACAGATCACGGACACGTTTGCCACCAGCAGCCTGTAGGCGTGTCACGGAACACAGATAGTGTCGCAGGGGGAGCGGCAGGGGCGCTTGCATGATGGTGCTCTTAACAAAATGTGTCAGTGACATGGGGGGGGTTTCATTACTCGCAGCATAGGGTATCGCTAGTTCCCTAGGTATATGCACACCTGTGCGTTGATGGATTTTTAGTTTCACAATACGCCACAGTTCAATCCAATGGGCACGTGTAACCATGGACTGAGACTCACACATCAAATCGAGCAGTGCTGGCACCGACATGTTAACTCTCCTGTGATTACTGAGCAGCTGTCCTACAGTAGTTTTCACCCTCTGCCGGTGAAGAACCTCAGAAGAGGCTGGAATGCGCTTAAAGAAACGCCACCGTAAGTGGCATGGCTGCGAGACATCACGAGTGTTGTAAACATGCTTCCCAAAAAATTTTATCCATCGTCGCTCAACAGATGGGAGTCGTTCAGGGGTAGAAACCTGCAGTGGTAGAATCAGAAAATTTTCGATGCCGTGGCGTGCCATGGCCGCGTATAACTCCAGTCCGTCCAGAAATTCTGGTTCCCCTCTGCGCAGATGGAATGCTGCACGGATACCGCCATTCAAATGCTCAATAAACCTCTCTACTATGGATCGCCCCGTGCGCCCAACATACACAGTACCATCAATCAGCGAAAAAACCACATACACAACACTCTGTGTTTTATCAAAAGGAGCATACAACGCTTTAGACACACCAATAATCCTTCGGATCCATGTGTAGTTGGTGTATTTTAGCAGTGCACGCATTTCATCCAAATGAGCCGACAATTTTTGACCAAGTGTCAAGTTGGAGAGATAATTCGTATCGCGCAAGTACAGGTGCTGTCGCACCACTTGCAATCTGCGTAGTGATTCAAGTAACATACATTTTATAAGGCCTTTACCCACGGTTTGGTAGCAGTGTTTTGGGGGCATGGACCATGTGCCACGGCCATGCTTGGACCTCGTGCTCAGCGAGGCGATATAAAGGTGCATATCAAACGGCGGTGCGTGAAACACAAAACCATTTGGTTGTCGTGCGGATTGCAATGTATCTCGAGTAATAAAAAACCAGGAGATGCATGGGGCTCGGAAGCTTCGGCCAAAAGCATGGTACCATAGCAATGATTTGAGAAGAAAGTCTGAAAAACCGGAACGAAAAACAAGTAGGGCATGGAAGATTCCATGGCAGCTTGACCGGTTTGAACTGGGGAAACTCACTATTCGGAATTGGGAGAAATCTTAAAAACAAGGCAACTTCTATATCTTATTTTTTTCTATATTCCAAATCAGAATCTTGCTAGATTCTTGGTGCCTTGCTCCTTGATGCCAAGAGCAATATGCTTTCAACACCAAAAAAAAATCGAGCTGGCATTTTAGAGATTACGAACTGCTTTAGATGCATTAAATGGAGTGGCTCATTTGCTCATTTTGCCAGAACCAGAATCCCGGATGTCGCGGGCTACGCAAATCGGTGCCACACGGCGTGGCCCAATGGCAGGGCAGTCTCTCATTGCGGGACAGTTCCGGGTTCGATTCCCGCCGCCGTGCCACTGCGGCTGGGCGCAGTGGGGGGGGATACTGCTCGCCAGATGGCCAGGGGGCAGTGTCCCCGGCGCACCGTGGCATACGACATGCGGGTTACCGGGTACCACCGGACGTGGACATGTGGCTGTGCATGGTGTCTTTTTGTTTTACTGTAACATTCCTAAGTATTGCACTGACATGCTTTCCTTTTTAGTAATACTCCGATTTCAGGCCAACCCCAGTGTGTAATTCGGAATATTGTCCAGGCTTCAGAACACAGCTGAAATCTTGTCTCTGCGAAGGGTTGGAACACAAGCACGCTTTTGAGGGCTTGGGAAGTTGATTTCCAGCGTTCTCCGGTAGAGGTGGCTTCTCTAGGCACCCTGTAAACGGACAAAAAAGTTCACAAGGAGGTTTCCTTCCGCGTGCCTTTGTGCGAGAGGGTGCTGAACCGGAGGCCGTGCCGAAGGTACCCTGCCAATTAATCATCTTGGGATAGAAACGGAAATCAATTTCAGTGAAACACAGTTTGTCGGTCACAGCAACCACTAGTTTGTCGGTCACAGCAACTACTGTAGTAACTTATATTATCAATATCGAAACGGCGAAGAGCAAATTTCAAATTGCACAGTGTAAAGCGCTGGATGGACAGTTGGGTGTGATGAGGCAAATGCGATACACAAACTCTCTTACTTTTCTGCAGCTTTGGGCGCAAGCCATTTCCATGAGTTGTCGTGTTGATGGCGAAGAGTTGATGTCGAATGCAGTGCCATGATGCCTCCTCCTCCATCCTCCGTGCAGCAGCACTCTCCCATTGCAGGAAAGTGCACGACGGCTCTACAGGTACCGGGCGGATAAGTAGACGAGACATATTCCTGGTGCACCCTGGCCGTGTCCCAGACGATGTTTTGCAGTCGCACCGGCCACCAATGTTGTGCAGCCAACACCTCTGAGGAACCCACGACGAGCACTTATACGAGGTGCACGTTCTACGGAAAATTCCAAAGGCGTGCGGCCCTTGAAATGCTCCAAAGACAAGACGGGCCCCGTCACCACCCAACAAACAATCGCAGTGCGAGATTTGAGGGAAGCGTGCACAGATTTGTGAAGCAGTATCCTCGCTACCTTAGACCGTGCGTCGACGTCAACACCAGGCTACGCCCACCACTGGCCACGATTGTGCTAGTTCATACCCTACTACACACCGAGAGGGCGTGCAAGTAGCAATATGGCTAGGTCGCGAGACGGAGAACGCGCGAAACTGTCAAAGGAGAGTGTCAATGAACGTTCGTGAGCGTTCCGTTGTGCGTCGTTTGGCTACGCAAGTGGTCGTGATAGACAACCAAAGGCACGAAAGCACAACATTTTCGAACAAGCAAAGAGTTAACTTGTGCTACTCGTGTGTTGTTGCCGTTGCTTGTATGAGAAAAATATGCTGGTGCACGTTGCACACTACTTGCATCCGTTTCCTATCCTGAGCGGTGACATTTCGTGCCAGCATGCGAATGCTTAAACTCCCCCCCGTTCCATGGCACTGAAAAAAGTTGTGCCAGTAAGCAACGCCCAGGTCTCCTTCGGCCGTGCTGACAGCGTGGCGTGAGCGGTGCCTTAAGGGCGCTAGGTCAGTGTGCGAGACCGCGGCTGTGGAGCAAAACGGTGAATAGGTTGTTTGATGCATGAGTACCATGAATAGAGTGGCAAACGCGTTTGGTATGTGGGAGAGGGCCTTCAAGTAAAGAGGTCACAAATAAGGGGGTTTCGTGCAACTGTCCATCGTTGCACTTTGGCCCGCCATAAACCTGTGCTTCGGCCGCTTTTTTGTTGTGCCTCGGCGGGAAACCGCCATGCCAAAAATCAAGTGGAGCTCACGCATATTGGCCATCGACCGTCTTATATTGTTGCCATCCCAAGGGTCTTGTGTTCGGCACTCTTTCCCTTGCTATCACCCCGATGAGAGCCATCCCTCCGGGGTAATGTGACATCTTGTCGTGGCCCAGTAGATTTTTTTACAAACAACACGACATGAGACACACTATAATCATACTGACGTCGACCCTCCCCAGATGACGCTTTTGTCTGCAGGAAGGAAGGACGAAACAGAAAAAGAGTACACGAAGCCACGAGTACACGAGGCCGACCCAAGACCATGGTTGCCCAAAAGCCATCGTATGCCCCATGCTATCCCTGATTATCCCATCGCACATAGCCCAAAAAGACCAAGAAGAAGGCAAATGAGGACAAAAGCAAGTCCAAAAAAATCATTTTTGCATTGTGCTGTGCAGAAGAAGGAAGCGAGCCCAAACAAAAAGCGCAAGAAGGATGATGCTGATGAAGCCACCGAGGAGGAGGAGAAGCCAAAGAAAGCAGCCAAGGTCTGATGTTTTGCCGTTTTTCGATATGCGGTGTGTAGAAAACGGATCATACTATGCGGCATTTGCCGTGAAGCCAACTCTCTCGTTGCATGCACAAGATAGGTAGGCGAAGAATTTCTGAGCTGCTGTTTGATGCCGGTGCGTCAAGTATTCAGTGCATTAAATCGACTGATCAAAAAATTCTTTTTGGTTCATGAGGGATGTATTAGACCGGCTGACAACCACAGGAGAAGCCCCCCCCCCCCCCCGACCCCCCCCCCTCCTCCCCTTCCCATGTTTGAGGCTGACAGCCAACATTTTGCCTTGGCGCATTCGGCGCCAAGAGGATTTAAGCTTATTTTATTTATTTACCAAGCAAAATTTTTGGCCCGCCTTCGGCGGGGACCATAGGAGGAGGGGTGGTCCGGCCAAACCCTCCCCCCCCCTCCTCTGTTCCAATACATCCCTGGGCACACTCTTTCAGCCGTTATGGCACACACACACACCCGTTTTGGCGCCCACCACCACTGATGGCCAACATGTGGCGTTCCGGAACCTCCTGGCTGTATGTTACATTTGCTACATCAGTGGTGGTGAGCACCCTCCAAACTCCGCTGTATTGGAAAAGGCTTTGTGTGGGGCATGCCTCCGCCGGTGTGGGAGGGATGCCGAGGGGCAGAAGCAGCACTTGTGAGCAGACGGACAACTGTCCCACTCGCGGCTATCAAATATTTTTGCGCGGCGTTAGGGGTTAGCCACACAGAGGATTCCCTCTTCAAAAGGTGAACAAGTACGGACAGCTAGAAGTACCACAAGTACGGACAGCTAGAAGTACCAACCGGCATTCTCACTCAGCGTTGATGCCCCCCCCCCCCCCCCCTCCAGACCCCCTGGCTCACGCCATGGGTGTTGGGGTCCGGAATTGCACTGAACCCCCGGAATTGCACTGAACCCCCCCGGTGGTTGAAATCGCCGGGCGCAGGCAACAGATGTTCTGCCCTTGTCCCTCGCACGTTCAGTGCAAGTGAAGGAATTGCTTCAATCATTCAGTCTTCTTGTTTCGGCCCAGGTTCCTGACATGATTGAGGCTGAAGTCAACAAGTTGCAGAAAGAGAATGACGAGCTGGCACGGCAGCTTCAGGAACAGCAGGCCAAAGCCCAGGTTGAACCATTGAAGCCCAGCCCTTCCTGTGTCTCTGAGCCCATGGGGGCGCACCGTGCGCTGTGCCCGCGCTGTGCGAAAAGTCGGCTGTTTTCCACCACCGGCAGCCATGGGTCCCAGCCGCGCTGCTGCTACACCAGGGATCTTTTTTTTTTTTTTCAGTCTGATGCGTGCCACGGGTCCCAGGGTACTGAATCCTGCACTGTCCAAGGGAAAAGAAGGGGAGCGCAGGACTTTCCCATGCGAAAGAAACAATAACAGACCCAGTCCCAGTGCTCTGCAGTCCCGGAGTCTCTGCAGTCTCTGCAGGCGCCACTCCGGTTCCATGGGCCCCAAGGGCTCGAAAGAATTTGTACAGTACAGATTCCCGTGCCCTATCTGCCAGATGCTTGCATGCTGCATGCCCAACCCCACGTGTTCCTTGTTTGTTTTGGGCATCGGCTCGTGCATTCAGGGAAACGCAGGCGCGGTGCGCACGGGATCTGGTGCTATTTCATGAATGCACTGTTTTTTCATCTCGTCAAAATTTAGTAAACACCGCCTGTCAAAAGCATGAGTAGAGCTTGTGGGAGGGCAGCGGGATCGAGAATTAGCGATCACCCCCGTCCTTCGGCAAGGGGAGGCACACCTGGAGACCGTCGCCCCTGACGATGATGCCAAAAGTGAAGAATGATCGCGCGGTGCGTTTCTCACATTGACCCCGTGTTTTTGTATCATGTTGTTGGCCCTTTTTGAAAAAGACACAAAAAAAACGCTCCACTCTCCCCTCGTGAAGACATTCACGAGCCGCGAACCGTGAACCCTGTGTAAATCCCCCCTCACCCCAACACGCGGGCCCCACGTTCTGCCGAGTTTTGCCGGTTGAAGCCGCGTTCCTGTGCGCGACGACCAACGGCCGACGGGCACCCGCTGTCGATCAACCGTCGACCGCTGTCGGATGACCGCCGCCCTGTGCCCGCCCCCGCCTGCCCCACAGGCAATGGCAATGACACCTGCGGAGCAGTTGAAGGCCGACGGCCTGGAGCAGGCCGAGAGGCCGGCCGAGCAGCTGGAGCAGCGCGTGCAGGAGCTGACGACGGCGGTGTCGGAGGAGGCCGACGTCAAGCGCACCCTCGAGCAGCTGCGCGCCGAGGCAAGCGCGAAGGACAACGAGGTCCAGCACCTGCGGGGGCTCCTGCAGCAGCAGGAGACCAAACTGCACTCGATGGACACGCAGCTCCGGGTCAGCGTGGCGTCGGAGGAGCAGGAGAAGGGGGTGAACGCGCAGCTGCGCGCCGAGCTGAACGCGCGCGCGGCGGAGCTGGCGGCCGCCGAGCAGGCCCGGGACAGCGGCGACAGGGAGCAGGCGCGGGAGCTGCTGGAGAAGCTGCGCGTGGCGGAGCTGGACGTGTCCGCAAAGGGCCGGGACCTGGTGTGGCTGACGACGTCGCTGGAAATGAAGCAGGTGGACTTGGCGCAGGCGCAGGAGCGCATCACGGCCCTCAGCGGCGAGCTGCAACGCGAGAAGGACGCCTCGCGGGATCACGAGCGCACGATCGCCGACCTGACGAGACACGAGGCGGAGCTCGGCGCGCAGGTGTGGTGCGCGTGGGGGACCCACCGCCCGCTCTGGCGACGCTGCTGCACGGGTCTTTGGGGGGAGGGGGGGTTGCCGGGGATTCCACCAGGAGAGGGGCCCTACGATGCCTGATGATACGTGAATCAACAAAGGATTAGTTCGTAAGACTTAGGTGCAGTGGAACCCATTCGCATCTCTCGTGATGTTCCTTCTACTGCAGCGAAAGGCGCCTGTGACCTGTCACTGAAGAGCTTTCTCTTTGACTTTTGGGTTGCACTTCTGCTTTGTGCCTGACGGTACCAGTCGTGCACGCGCATCCGCATCCCATGGCGGGGGGTTGCAGTTTTCTAGAGTGGGGTTTGCCATAAGGGCAGAGTAAGTGTGCCCGTTGGTCCTTCCAGTGTACACATGGTTTGAGTTTTTTGGAAATAAATTGTTTACACCACTTGTTCCAAGCCACTGAGGAAAGCTGCCCTTCTGCTCACAAGTGCTGCTTCTGCCCCTTGGCATCCCTCCCGTGCCGGCGCCGGCATGCCCTACACAAGGTCTTTCCCAAGACCGTGAAGTGGGTGGAGGATGCTCACCACCGCTGATGGGCCACAGGGACACACTGAGGCACAGGGGGCACGCTCCACTCGCAACACCACGAGCAGAATGCCCAGAACTGCATTGCCGCACTGATGCTTAACACGTGGTAGTTCGGAATTCTCTGCCCCTGTCTCACAGTCCCCACGGCAGGTGTGGTGGATCACCCTCCGAATGTTACGTTCTTGGGAAATGACTGAATGTGAGGACCTGTGAACGCTGGCAGGGGAGTAGACGCATGCGGGAGCTGGCTTTACCGGTCCTTAGGTTGCACCCCCCCCCCCCCCCAGCCAGGGAAAGAATCATTGTGGTTGTTAGAAGCCCCGGTCAGGAAAGTGATCCTGCAGATGCACGCACCAGCGTGCACGAGTCAGTGCTGGAGTCGGCAAACTCCCGCATGGACTCGGAGTGTGCATCTGGGTGCACCTGGTCAACGGCACGGGCAACAGCCCGTCTCCAACCCCCAGAGTAGTCATCCAGGGGTTCTGTTGACACAACCAAAACACGTTCGGACGCACAGAGGGTCAGAACAAGCAGTGGGGAGAGGCCAATAGGCGCCGCCAAAGGCAAACAACCTGATCCCGAGGCCTTGTGCCAAACCCTCCCCAGCCCCCCCTGGGGGGCCTCTGGCCACCATTTAGTTGTCAAAGGTACCTCTGGAGTCCAGGGGCAACAAGGGCGGCCACTTTGATGTCTCCCCACACTGGGGACCCCCCAAAAAAGGCAAGAGTTATGCACTCACTCTGGTACCTGGGGCACCTTCCCTTTCGGGAGGGGCGGAGCATTGTGCATTATGTGGGGGAATGCACCTGCCCCCCCCCCCAAAAAAAAATGAAGAACGCCTGTCCCGGACCCTACCCCAGCCCCCCAGACCCCCAAAAGGGGCCTGTGGCCAACAGTCAGTTTTTTTTTGCAGGGGGGGCATCGCGTCATAGCCGACGGGTCGCCCCCTTTCCCCCCTGAGTGGACGCCACAGGGGCAGTGCTGCTGCAATGGTGAGCGGCGGGGCTGCCTCTGCCGGTGCGCCTTCCTTTCCCCTGCGTTTCTGCCCAGGTCCGGCAATTGGAGAAGGCCCTCGAGAACATGCAGGCGCGGATCGACACCGAGTCGGAGCAGTTCCATTAGCTCAAGCTCAAGAACGATGAGCTGCTGCACGCCAAAGACGACGAAATCAGGCGTCTGAACGAGGGCGCCCAGACCCTCCAGGGGAAGCTGCAGGAGAAGGCGTCCGAGACCGCGCAGCTGGAGGCGCGATGCGCCGCGGCTGAAGACCGATTGCAGCAGAAGAACGAGGAGGTGGGGCAGAGGCAGGTCTGTGTTGACTCCCGTTCCCTGGCGCATGCGTTTCTGCATCATGTTCACAGACCGAAAGCGGCTGGTGGTTAACCAAGGCAGACTCCGATTGACTGCCCGTCCCCGGTGACCCTGTCCCCTGGCACGGGCCATTTCCATTTACATATTCAGATATTTCTGCGGAGCCTGAGGAGGGGGGATGACCCCCCCCCCCAGGACCAGTTTCGCCGGAGCGTTTTTCATACATCAGTTTGCATCGTCTCTCCTTCCCACTTTCGTGCCTTTGAGTGGTTGCAATGCGGTGGCTCTGGGGAGGTGGCTTTGTTAAACAAGGCAAGTCCACAGGGCCCACCTGCACTTTCAGTTTTGTGAATTCAACTGCATTCGAAAAGTACAAAAAGTTTATGCTTGAGTCATACGTTGAAGACAATTGCAAAGTGAAATGGTGCCCCAGGTGTGTGCCCCTGCATGTCGGACGCTTGCAGTGTGTGCCCTGTTGCATCGGAAGCCTGCAGTGAGTGCATCTATAGCCCAACATCAACAACCATTTTCTAACCAACCTCAACCCATACATTTCAGTTCCCCCCTTTTCACCGACAGGAACTTTTTTTGCGCTGCTTGCATGGGTATGGGCCCCGTATACCCATGATACCACTTGTGTAGCCCACTGTTGTGTGTTTGCGGATTGCGACCCAGTGCACGTCGGACTTTAACCTGATGAACCCCCTTTGAGCCCCGAGGAGGGGGTCTCGCACATCGGCCCCATGAAGAGATCTGGGAACACCCATCTTGCTCGCCGTGGCGGCTTCTACAGGGATTATGGCCGCAATCCCTGTGTTGCTGCATTGTTCACCCCTTCCGTGCAGCCTCAAAACCCATCCTCTCCACGAACTCGCCTCCGCTTTTGTTAAAGTCCCCTGCAGGGGTTTCAATTTTTGTGTTCGGAGCAGCTGAGAAACCTTCCTGTGATGAGGGTCTTCAGCCCAATCCAACCTCTTGGACCCCCTCCAGCATGATTCATTTCTACATGCTTCCCGGTCCTCCGCTCTCATCCTTTTTGTAACTGGCTACAACTCTCCTGCACCATGTCAAACACATTTACATCATTCCTCCGACTCTCAGCCAGCCTAGTTTGCACAGGTGAATAATTCCTTTGGCTGAGCGGGGTTTGTGGGGTGTGGGGAAGCTTTTGAACACATGGAGACAATTAGGCAGACAATTGTGGTGCTGGCATGCAGTGCTTTTTTTTTTTGGTCCTCTTTGCAGTATTCCGCACTGCGGCAATGCAGTGCTATGCACGCAAGCCTCGGCCAAGGTGGTGGTGAACGTGGCATGCAGTTGTAGCCATGAATTCTGCTTCAATTGTGCTCAGGCGCCACATGGCCCTGCACTTTATGGGTCCAGTCAATGGAGTCTCATTTCGAAGCGGGGGTGGGGTTGGAGAAGGGGAAGGAGAAGGGGGGAACCCCCCCGCCGCCAGGCAAAGGCAAAATGCGGGAATTGCTGTGCACCACCGATGTGTAAGACTGGGCAATCCGGAACCTGCCCCAGTGTTACATTTCCCACATCAGTGGTGGTGGGAACATATCGCTCTCTTGAGTGCAAAGCATGCCAATGCTGGGATGGGAGGGACGCCAAGGGGCAGAAGCAGCACCTGGGAGCAGAGGGACGGCCGTCGCCCACTCTCAATTACCAAAAGTACTTTCCCCCCACGGCTTGGGACAAGCAATGCAAACAATTCCCTCCAAAAAAATTCAAACCGCTGTGTACACCTGGAAGTGCCAACCGCCACAATTACTCAACTTCTATGCCCCCTGGCAATTAGAACTCATGGCAGGTCCCCATGAACGTGACAACCTCTTTTGGACCGTTTCGGGGCGCTGGCGAACTTAACCCGCAGGTCGGAGCCCTCCATTTTGAAATGGAGGTTTGGGAATCGTTCGCATGCTCCTGATCAATCAACAGGCGTTTTGCGGGTGGTAGAGCTGAGCACGGTGGGTGCAGCAATGCTGAGAGGTTGTGTGCAATATGGTGCCGTTTGGGACCCTCCGCCACCTCTCTCCCGCCCTCTTTACGGCCATCTTTCGGGGCAGAGCAGAATGGACCTCAATCCTTCTCCGCAGGCATGCGCTTGAAGGGTGATGGTCAGCCCTGCCAGCCTCTTCTGTTCTCCCCAACAGCCCCAACCGGTTTGCACCTGCCAGAAGTCGCCACCCAACTGCTTGTCCAACCGCCAGCAACCGCTTTTGCAACAAATCGTGAAATGCCCCTTCAGCCACCCTCTCTCCCGGCCTTCTCCCTCTCTGTCCTGTATTGTCAAGTCATGTCAAGGGAGGGGGTTACAATGGGTGCATGCCACATGTGGTGGCAACCTGTGTGTGCCATCCTACCATGGCATGCATTGGCATGGCCCGAGCATGCCCTACGTCTGCATTCTCACTGGCACCTGCTTCGTTGGTTCGGTGAGAAATATTACCCAAGGGGGGGGGGATTCGAGCCCCCCAAAAGTGGGGGCAGTTTGGAAAAGGGGCTCTGGTGCCCCAAGGCGTATTTTTTTGACTCAGACAACCTGCTTGAAAAATTTTTGGGCTTTGGCGATCCCCCCCCCCCCCCAATGCATACCTCAGGACGATCAGCGCGTCGTGGGGATCACTGTGACTGATATACGGTACAGAAAGTGAGCCTGGACGCCCCTCCCCCAAAATGAAATTTTTCCACGCCCTTGTTTTCTCGACAAGGCTCAACCAGCCCATATACTGCAATCGGATACCTGTTGTGCCCTCAGATCCGCATCTTTGTATGAGGGAAAGGGGGCAGGGAGGCCAGCCAATTCATATACATGGGGCTGTGATGCACGTGTGGTCCTCCCGCGCACACACGCTGCCTGTCAGTGACAGCGCTGTCAACGGTGCCATGGTGCTGGCGTCCAGAGTAGAGGTTGGTAGCTGGTGCGCGGCAGGCATGCGCCAAGGCATGCGCCAAGGCATGCAGCGCGTGCTCCTGTGTGCTCTTGCTTGCTGCAGGTCAAAATGTGGCTGAAAAGGCTTGAGCAAGATGGTGAGAACACCAGTTGGCTTTCTGCCAACACCAAGGACTGTCCGCTGTGTGGGTATGTCCCTGCATGGCCGCCGCTCTGGATGCATGACTACATTTTTTTACTTGCAGAGATGCACCCCCGGCCGGGCCTGTCGAGGCTGGTCCGTGGATCACCTCCCCCCCGCCCCTCAACCTAATGGTGTCGTGGATTCCCTTCTTAAAAGGTGAACAAATACTTATACCCGGAAGTACCAACCGGCACACTTATCCAGGCTTTATGGCCCCCCCACCTCCCCAGGCAGATAATTGGTGACCAAGAAAGCCCACAAGAAGCAGGTGTCGGAGTTTTTTTAGGCGTCCCCCTCCCATTTCCGCTCTCCATTTATTCTCTGAAAAGCATAAATGCAGTAGGTTCTCGATCTGACAGTGTGTTTCGTCTTCTCACACCAATTTGCACAGTTTCATGCCCGCTTCTGAAATTACGTGCCTTTGATTGGTTGCAATCCAGTAGCTCTTGGTAGGTGGCTGTGTTACACAGGGTAAGAAGTCTACCACAGGTTCCACCTACACCTTAGCTTAGCTCACCTAAATTAGCTCTCACTCCGTCTTGCCGCTTTACTCCCCAGCATGCACATCTCAAAATGATCAGTATCACATGTAGTGGGGCCCCCGGCCCCCGTTTTCCACTGATAGTTGCTGGGTGGGCCGCAGTGGAAGCGGTGCGGACGTGCACGCTGGGAGCCTGGGACATTGGGCGCAGGGGCGATGTGCTGGGTCTCATGGGGTGGAGGATTGCTAAGGGTTACATGACCCGCCGCAGGGCGTGTGCCCAGTAAGGCCCCCTTGTTACCGGCGAGAGGGTTGTCTTCACAGCAGTATTGACCTGCTGAAGTTCTGCTATTCTTTGATTGTGTTCCTCAGGCAACCGGTGGAGAAGAATGGGGGCTGCAATCTAATGGCCTGTCGGTGCGGATCCTTCTTCTGCTGGGTGTGTGATGCCTCTGTTGCAATGTGAGCCACGTGCCGATATGCGCACAGTGTAATGCTGCAATGATGGCCATCTGCTGAATTGTTGACGGTGTGGTGCTTCGATACCCAATTCGGTGGACCACTCTCCTTACCTGACTGCAAAGCAACGGGCCAGCACCGCTGGCGGCTGCCAGCGAAGCACGCGAATGGAGCAAACCGGCCCATACGATGTTACTGCCCATGAGGCTGCACAGCGACAGATTGTGGCGTGAGTGTGTTTGGTGCTGCTGTGGTTCGAGTTCATGACTGAACTTGGCCAATGGCCCGAGTTCACACTGGGGGACACATTCGGCACATGCCCCCAAGAATACTGCGTGTGGGCAGGAGCAGTAGGCACAGAGTAGCAATACTCATGAACCCAAAGGCTATGGCGCTGCATGCGGGTCACACGTGGGTTGTTGGCGTGGGAAATGGGACCCTCCCCCCCCCCCTCTTCCAGACTCCCAAACCTACACACACGGGGAGCAGCGGTCTGTTCGTCTGCACAGTGGGTCCTACAACAACATCATGGCTCGTTGGGAGCTTCGGTCCCCCTGGTCACCAACGAGGTCATTTGACTGCAACAAAAATAGCGGCCCTCCCCCCGCCCCTCTCGTGAATTTCTGTGCCTTCCAGTGGTTGCCTTCCAGTAGCTCTTGGTAGTTGCCGTGTTACACAACCTAAGGGTTTAAGACGTTTTGGGGATTACAACCCCTGCGCCTCAAAGACCCTTCCACTCGGCTGCCACGATCCGCCATCATATAGAAACAGAAACGGTGGGCCAGCGGCTTGGTTCAGGGAAGTCGATTGACGCTGCCAACTACCGCGAGAGCAGCACCAGGGCTTTGCCCTCCCCCGCCCTCTTCAGGCATCCAGGGGTTGTGGAGGTTTTTCTTTTTGAGTAGGTCTACACCCTGTGCCGGGAGTACTGGCAGCTCACGACCTCAATTCATCCAGACTTGGGCAGGGTGAAAGAGAAGCCTGCGCTATTTTATCGCCTCCTTCTTCTGATGTGATGTGCGTCAGGGATATCTCTTTTGTTTGCAGATCTGTGGGCAACAAACGGGAGCGGAGCACACGTGGACGGAGATTAATGGGCACACGTGCGGGAAGTACAAGGAGAATTTTGATGCTGACAATGCCAAAACACAGTTGCAGGTCAACCATGGGATGCGCGCACGTGAACGCACACACATACCCGCACACGCACACACACACACACACATGCACACACCATGTCCTCCTTTCTTCTATCTGGTGCACGCGCCAACACACGCACAGAGAGCTGTGCAGGGGCCGAAACGACATGGCTTTTCACCTTCCTTTCACCCTCTGGACAACATCTGACTCCCTTCACCTGCCTGAAGTGCCCAGCCTGTCTGCAAGCTAAAGAGCCGGCATCCGTCCAAGCAATGTTTGGCAGGTATTAGCAGCAGGTATGGTCCCACAGCGCAGCTGAATCCAAAGTACAAATACCTGGGTGCAAAGTCACAACATAGAGACACACGCCCACAACCAACAAGTTAGGACGGCCTGGGTGGATTGTCCTTGTGGGTGGCATGGCACTTAATTGTGTGCGCAGAACTACAGGGCCAATGGAAAGTTGAAAAGGAGGGGTGGGACCGGCTGTTGGGAAAAGGGGCTCCAAGGGCTGCAAGGCCATTTCTCCACTCTCCGTGCCGCAGAAGGTCCCCAATAGAGATGGCCAGTTGAGATCTGTCTGCCACGGCGGAAAAGTCCGCGCCTGGGTTCCCATATGTGTTGGGTGTTGTTAGGGGACTCCATTTGGGGCTTTGGGAAGGTTGAGTCCCTGGTACATCCCAAGCCCTCACTGCTTTATGTCTGCATGCCTTCCAACTCGCATGTTCTGTCTGCAGAGGTTTCAGCACTACCATGACAGGTCTGTGTGTGCTGTGCTGTGGAGCGTTGCAGCGCTGTCCATGATGGGTTTTGTGCCTGTTTTCATTCACTCTGCACACCGCATGCTGTGTACTCCACACAATCCACTGCACACTCCACACCATGCACACCTGCATTTTGCACAATGCAGCATACACTCTGAACACAGTAGTATTGCAGGGAGATCAGTGTCCTCCACATTGCTCTGTGCACTGTGCACTCTGTGCAGGGTGTGGTGCAAGATGCACAGTGTACAATATGCAGTGTGCCGACCGCTTAGTGGAACGCAGCCAGTGCATGCAGGTCACAGGGCCCCCGCGGGGCAGTGTCTAAGTGTCACGTGCTAGGTCCCATGACCAATGGTGTTGGTTACGATTGGCAAGCAAGTTTGGGACCTGGAGATCCGGACCTTGCATGCGACGTCCCCTGATCTGGTTCGAAGGTTATCCAAGAGATATACAATGACCTGGTTTGCCCCATGGGTCCAAATTCCATACCAGGTGCAGATTTCACACCAGATGCAGATTTCAGTCTGGAACCAGTTTTTCACCTAGATCCACACTTCACCAGAGATTCAGTTTCCAGCCCCACCGCTGAGGGTTGTGGATTTGCCCTTTTGCATTTCCAGATTTAAGGCCAACCTTGACTCTTACCGACTGGAGTGCAAAATGCTAGACTCTTTGGATGCCAGGATTGAAGTACTGCAGCGACTTGGGGACAGCTCTGCAGCTTCATGGGACTGGCTGGTGGAGGGCATCAACCAACTAAAGATTGTATGCTGGTGCTTGCAGTGTGAAGCCGCCGTGAGGGAATGTCAGAGCTGTTCCTGAGGAGTCACCTTTCCCCTTCCTTTCTTGCTTCCTTGTAAAAGACCCCTTGTCAATGACGGCAGATTGGCATTGGGTCTACAGCTCGAGGCACAAACGACGAATGGCAAGTATTTGACATCACGCCTTTGTTTTTTTATTGAGCATTTGTCGGGCATTTTTTGTGCTAATTTTTTTGGTACTCGGATTTGTCGAAAAAAAAATGTACTCCAGAGCTTCAAAAAAAAAATGAGATCACTCAAAGCAGAAGGGGAACACAGTCTGAAACCAAAGGGTTTGAAAACAAAACGACTGACCACTGAGCATCCTATGTAGTACACATTTTGGCATGGAATGTGCCTGCTTCAACCTGTAAGCAACATATGTACAAAGGCAAAATGGTTGAAATGTCCACGGTTGTAGATTTCAATGCAGTGGTTGTTGTCCCTGGTCCACACTAAGAATTGTGCTGTGGCCGATTTCCTCATAGCACCTACATCTACCTCTTGCTAGAAATTGCCATCCAATCATTTACCCCCTACCCTGAGCTGCTTCCCTAGCTCTGTCCAATTTTGGCGTAAATGTTCCTTTTCGGTCGGTAAAGCATGCACCATGCACCATGCACACACAATGCAAAAGGCAGAAGGTAAGCACACTCATGGTGCAAGTTCATCCAATCCGTTGTTGTGGTGAATGATGATTCAACCGGGAGTTTTGACTCTTGTCATGCCCCAAGGCCTGTATGGCATGAAAAATTGGGCATGCCCGTACAATACGTTGTGTAGAAACAGAAATCTGCACACTGTGCACAATGCGCACTTCTCACTCTGCATAATGCACAATGCCCAGCATAACCTATATGCTGCACACACACATTGCGTGTTCTGCACACGGCACACTATACATCCTGTTGACTATGCAGTGCGCACTCGGCACACAGCACACTGCACACTGCACACTGGACACTGTGAACTCTGCACTTCGTGTACTTGGCACTCCGCGTGTTGCACAGTGTACACTGCGCACGTTGCACATCGCACAATGTACACTTTGCACCCTATACTTTGCACCGTGTTCATTGCGCAATATGCACAATGAACAGGTCACACAGTGCGGACTGCACTCTGCAAATCGCACCACATGCACTCAGCACGCTACGGAATGTGCAGTCTCCATGTTGTGCAGGCCGTACACTACCCATTGCGCATTATTGGGCAAAACGGAGACAGAGCAGTCTGAAAACACTTGTTTGGACACCCTAACAGTACTACGTTTGGAAAGAGGTAATTTTGACCCAACTTTGGGCCTTGTCTTTTGATCTCGAAAAGGGGTATTTTCATGGCTTTCTTTTTGGCGCTTGTTGTGCATTGAAAAGGGGCAAAACAGACTCAAAGCATCCTGAAAACACTTGTCTGAGCATCCCAAAATGGTTATGACCACTCCTTCAAAAACACGATTTGAACTGTTTTGTGAGTTTTCTTTTGGTCCAAACCAGCCGAACTAATGTGTCAAATCCCGTGGGTGCATGGATACAACGGGCTAATTGTGAGTATATTGGACACTTGTTTGCCCGCTTGCAAGGTGCAGGGTGTTATCACTGCTTGTGTCTTCTCAGGGTGTGCTTAGCGCCCTTGTCAGCACAACAGGCGTTATTTCCATCATTTGCAGTGCTTTAACGGTTGTTCTCGTGTGGTGGGGGGGCGGGGCGGGGTTCCAACAAGCGGAGGGACAGATCGCGGGTCCACAGTGATAGCTTAGCGACGACCTCGGTGTACCGCTGCCACACTGTGTAGAATTGTTGTCACCGCATGACCATAGCTTAGAGCTGTGGACATGATACACTGACGTGCTTTTCTTTGTGCTGTCACACGCTGACGTGCTCCCCGTTGCCCTTTAGCTCACCGTGCAGCAACCCCACGGGGTACTGGGGCCAGCCCTCCCAGCCCAATTGCAGCTGCAGGCTCCCGCTTGGTAGATATTTTGCTGCTGGGTGGGCGGGTCCAACAGCCTGCTCATCACTGTCCTCCCAGCCGTTGCCTCGGCAGACGCATTTTCAGGCTGAGGGAGCACCCCCACGTCCCCGCAAAGCAGAGGACCGTGCCCCTCCCGTGAGCACACGCCGTGAGGCAGTATGTATTTGCAATGCGGAGGCACTTCAGGTGAGAATTGAGGGCCGCTGCTCCCGCTTTCGTTGTTCTCACAGTGCAGACGAGTCCTTCAGTGGTCGTACACTTGGGCGTTCCATGCTTTCGCTCCTCCTCAACCAAACAACCCCTTCGGCCTTGCACTGACGCCAGAGGAGCGCCTGTCAGCGAAGAACATCTTTGAGGACTCCCAGGAGCAGGTCGGCTGCGGTAGGGGGAGGGGCACCATCCAAGTCAGACTGCAGGCCTCTGGGCTGGTGTAGTTTCTGGTCGCAATATGCAGACGCCCCATGCCCATGCCCACAGTCATGCGTTTGAACAGGCACACTGGCAGGCCTAGTAGGGAATGGACGCCTACAGGACAGACCACCGCAAAATAGTATGAGAAGACCACCAGCACTGCCCAAAGTGCACACCATCGACAGTGGCAGATTTGATGTCAATTTAACCGGCAGCCACCCGTGAGATGTTGCATGACGCCCGCCCCCCCAATAGCTCAGGCTGATCAATCTTTGACCGATGTAGCTCACGTCCCATGCCTGAGGATCCCTCCTTGCGCCTCTCGGTGCGCCAGGAAGCCCATGCAATACATAGCAAAGGAAGCTGCTTTCCCCAGTGAAAACGATAATCCCCAACCCCCCAGCCGTTTTGGGCCCGGTATCTCCCGACTCAGCCCAAAGCCTCCGTAGATTGCTGGCTGCAGCAATGCAAAGGGGGTAATGAAGGCTGTTGGTTGGTGCCGAGCCCCCCCCCCCCCCGGGTTTGCGATGGTCAAGTGTGGTGACCTGAATAAGCGTATGTACGGAGGGGCACTGCAGCTGCACGCGTCATTTGTGAAGCGAAACACTTTCTTTCTTTGCGTTATTTGTGTGTGCGCCCCGGGGGCCTTTGCACATTGGTGGACAGGAAGCCCCAAATCACTGCCCTGGTTTCTGCCTGTGGCTCTCAAATCTACCCAAGGACAAATCACCCCCCCCCCCCCCCCCGGGCACCCCGAAACAGGTGGGGGTGCCATCTCCTGTTCTGGAAGATGCCTGGACGCTTTACAGCAAAGATGCTTCTTCCCAACTGCTTCCGAGCTGATGAACAAAGATGGTTGAACCCACAGAGCTTCAGCCCTGGAACCTTTGAGATCACCGGTTGGGGGCGGGGGGGGCGAGGGGCAGAGCCCCCGCTACATCCAAAACAGAAGCTTTGTGGGGTTCTAATGATCCACGGGTTTGGGACAGATCTGCATTGCAGTCGCAGAGGGTTTGCCAGCAAGGTCAGCCTTGAGCCTGAGACCAAAGGAAGGCAATATTCGCCCGCACACGTTTGGTCGATGAAAGCTTACTCAGGAACGCGCTCACAGGAAGGCGTTGCACACAATTTGGTCCCAGCATCAGGCAAATGGCTTGGACACATGTTCAAAGTGTTCTTCGCAGGTTCATTGGGTCTGGTCGAAGGGCCGAAGTGTGTGACCCCGGAAGAGAGCAGTGGCTGGTTGAGCAGATTCACGCCGCCGGTGGTGCAAGAGCAAGCCAGTGGCACCTGGCCACAGTTCTGGTGCCGGGCCAGCCAGCAGATTTGTTCAGAGATAACCGTAAGAGCGCCCTCTGTAGAGCTGTGCAAGTTGAAAGAAATCTTTGCAAAAAGCCCCCACAGCTTGATCTCCGTCGCTGCACAAAGCCCATCATAGCTCTGTCATTGCTGTTTTGAGACCTGTGAAGGCCTTCCCTTGAATGCCAGAGAGTAGGGAGAGGGCCCTGGTCAGTCAAGGCTGCCGCCGCCGCTGCTGCTGTCCCCCAGCCTCTGGCACGAACGGCCGGAGAAGGACTTGCACCCAAGAGCATGCCGGCTGAGTCCGACACTAATACAGGTGACCGCAGTACTGCATCCGACAGAAGCACTGGTCATGCTTTGTTTTAAGGAATTAACATGTAAAGGGAGGGGGGTCTGAGTGGGTACCGAAGTAGAGGTACCCATTTCGCATCGCTGAAGGCCTGACCTTCTGGCGTCTATAAATCAGGCAATCTGGCACCAAATCTGGAAATTTTCATATAGGTGAGTAGCCTGGGTTTCAATGTGTGGGATGCAGCGTTTTAGGGCGTGGTGCGGAACCCCTAGTTAGAACGCAATTTCTGGAACACCCACCTACCCTCAATTTTGGGGCAAACCACCTAAAAAAATGGATTCAGCACCCTCAAAAACCCCCCATCCCCTTTCTTTCCCCCCATAACCCTCATTGTAGGGGTGGTTTTTTTGGGGGGGGTCAAAGAGTTAGAGCACAGTTAGAACAGAGTTAGAACGCAGTTAGAGCACCTTGCTCTAACTAGTTATCGCGCTAGTTATCGCGCGATAACTCAGTTATCGCGCAGTTATCGCGGGTAGTTATCGCGCACCCCTCCTCCATCCCCCACTAGGACAAACAACACAAAACACTTGGCACAAAGCATGTATGGTCGTTTTTCATACAAAGTCATCAATGTCTGAGGCTTTGGCTGCCTCCAGTCCCAAAAGCCCTTGCTCCAGGGCGTTCATGGACATGCAATGGTGCATGTGGCGGAGGGACATACTTGGCCTCACCAAGGACCAACCCCTAAAACAATTTTTGAGCCTCCTCTTGTAAGGCCCATGCCGATACTCCGTTGGGATGGAGGAAAACTGAAAAATGTTCCTCCTTTTCGGGGGGTACCAGGGGGGACGGCCTAAAGGGTGGTCTCAGTGCGCTTTGCAATGCCGTTTAGGATGCGGCATGCTGCATGTTGGTAGTCCCCCCGGCCGCCTATCAAGGGTCACACTTCTCAAGAATGCCCCCCATCTTGAGGTGGACTCCACCCCCATTTGCTCAACAATACCATTGGCCCCGGGGTCTTTGCACAACCAACACTTAGACCCAGCCCCCCCCATTGCTTGCATCCCCTTCCCATCCCCCGTCAAAATGACAGTGCAAGTCAAAAATTGGTTTTGAAAGAGGACAACGTCCTCCTCCACATCCCTCACCTCTTGGTTGAGGTAGGCGGAGATGTCCAGGCTTCTCAAAAAAGCCTGTTCATCCCCGCCATCCATGCAAAACCATGAGGCCCATAGCTTCACCTTCGAAGCATACTTTGCCCCCCCCCATACATTGACCCCTACATCCGCACGGGTAGAGGATGCCTTCCACAAGGAAGTCGCCTCAACCGAAATGACAACAATGGCAACGCCACTAGGGGGGGGGTTTCCCAATAACTCGGGCCATAGATATTGCATTTTGCACAATTGACTGCAAAGGCACATGGGCAGCTGCCCTATTGCGGCCTGTGGTAGACTTTACAATGGTTGCTTGGGGAAAGTAGGGCATGATCCGTTGCCGGACAGTCCTTAGGTCCCGTTGTGTGCAACGGCGGGGCATTCGCAAAAGGGCCCGCTGGGAAAGATGCATGCTGCATGCCATGGGTAGCATGCTCAGGGCCTCATGCTCCTGAGCTGTGAATGCAAGATGGCCACCAAGTGGGCCATACAGGGCAGTGCACGCCCCATCACTTAAACAGACTTCTCCTTTGGTGTTGGTGCCACACACAATGTTCGGACCACCCAATAGAACTCGCACCAGCCGCTGAACAGCCTTCAACCGCCGCCGCCGGGCCTTGGGGCACTGCAAATCGGTGTACCGCCGGAGGTTAGCTGTGTTCAGAGCCCTCAGGGCCTCGTTAACAACATTATCCATGAAGAATAAGAGGGCCTGGGCAGGAAATGAGGGAGGGTTTTGAAGCAAGGGCCCAAAAAACACACGCGATAACCCACGCGATAACCTCCACGATAACTAGGTTATCGCGCGATAACCCCCGCGATAACCCCCCGCGATAACTAGTTAGAACGCGATAACCCCCCGCGATAACTAGTTAGAGCACCCAGTTAGAGCGCGATAACTACCGCGATAACTAGTTAGAGCAGAGGTTAGTGCACTATGCACCTGCGCACTAACTGGCGCTCTAACCCCGTTCTAACCCCGTTCTAACTAGTTAGAGCACACAAAGACCCCGTTCTAACCCCGTTCTAACCCCGTTCTAACTAGTTAGAGCACACAAAGACCCCGTTCTAACCCCGTTCTAACTAGTTAGAGCACACAAAGACCCCGTTCTAACCCCGTTGTAACTAGTCAGAGCACACAAAGACCCCGTTCTAACCCCGTTCTAACTAGTTAGAGCACACAAAGACCCTGTTTTAACCCCGTTCTACCTAGTTAGAGCACACAAAGACCCCGTTCTAACCCCGTTCTAACTAGTTAGAGCACACAAAGACCCCGTTCTAACCCCGTTCTAACTAGTTAGAGCACACAAAGACCCCGTTCTAACCCCGTTCTAACTAGTTAGAGCACACAAAGACCCCGTTCTAACCCCGTTGTAACTAGTCAGAGCACACAAAGACCCCGTTCTAACCCCGATCTAACGTCGTTCTAACTAGTTAGAGCACACAAAGACCCCGTTCTAACCCCGTTCTAACTAGTTAGCGCACACAAAGACCCCGTTCTAACCCCGTTCTAACTAGTTAGAGCACACAAAGACCCCGTTCTAACCCCGTTCTACCTAGTTAGAGCACACAAAGACCCCGTTCTAACCCCGTTCTACCTAGTTAGAGCACACAAAGACCCCGTTCTAACCCTGTTCTAACTAGTTAGAGCACACAAAGACCCCGTTCTAACCCCGTTCTAACTAGTTAGAGCACACAAAGACCCCGTTCTAACCCCGTTCTAACTAGTTAGAGCACACAAAGACCCCGTTCTAACCCCGTTCTAACTAGTTAGAGCACACAAAGACCCCGTTCTAACCCCGTTCTAACTAGTTAGAGCACACAAAGACCCCGTTCTAACCCCGTTCTAACTAGTTAGAGCACACAAAGACCCCGTTCTAACCCTGTTCTAACTAGTTAAAGCACACAAAGACCCCGTTCTAACCCCGTTCTAACTAGTTAGAGCACACAAAGACCCCGCTCTAACCCCGTTCTAACTAGTTAGAGCACACAAAGACCCCGTTCTAACCCCGTTCTAACTAGTTAGAGCACACAAAGACCCCGTTCTAACCCCGTTCTAACTAGTTAGAGCACACAAAGACCCCGTTCTAACCCCGTTCTAACTAGTTAGAGCACACAAAGACCCCGTTCTAACCCCGTTCTAACTAGTTAGAGCACACAAAGACCCCGTTCTAACCCCGTTCTAACTAGTTAGAGCACACAAAGACCCCGTTCTAACCCCGTTCTAACTAGTTAGAGCACACAAAGACCCCGTTCTAACCCTGTTCTAACTAGTTAGAGCACACAAAGACCCCGTTCTAACCCCGTTGTAACCCCGTTCTAACTAGTTAGAGCACACAAAGACCCCGTTCTAACCCCGTTCTAACTAGTTAGAGCACATAAAGACCCCGTTCTAACCCCGTTCTAACTAGTTAGAGCACACAAAGACCCCGTTCTAACCCCGTTCTAACTAGTTAGAGCACACAAAGACCCCGTTCTAACCCCGTTCTAACTAGTTAGAGCACACAAAGACCCCGTTCTAACCCCGTTCTAACTAGTTAGAGCACACAAAGACCCCGTTCTAACCCCGTTCTAACTAGTTAGAGCACACAAAGACCCCGTTCTAACCCTGTTCTAACTAGTTAGAGCACACAAAGACCCCGTTCTAACCCCGTTCTAACCCCGTTCTAACTAGTTAGAGCACACAAAGACCCCGTTCTAACCCCGTTCTAACTAGTTAGAGCACACAAAGACCCCGTTCTAACCCCGTTCTAACTAGTTAGAGCACACAAAGACCCCGTTCTAACCCTGTTCTAACTAGTTAGAGCACACAAAGACCCCGTTCTAACCCCGTTGTAACCCCGTTCTAACTAGTTAGAGCACACAAAGACCCCGTGGCGGCCGCTTGCTCCACCAAAACCTGGCAAGCGTCCGTCACGTGGGTGGCCACACTGGCCCCCAAGGCCTCCACATCCAGGGCCTCAGGGGGGGGCTAGGCCGCCACCTTCGCCACCTCCCACGGCTTGGGGGAGGGGTTGGGGCCCTTACCCCTATGGGGGGGGGGGGGGCATCCGCCTCAACAACCACCACCTCAGGCCCCCGCTTCGTCTGCTTTCCCGGCCTTCCCCCCTTGGCGCCTGGGCTTCGTCCTTGACAAAAAAACGCGGCAGCTGCAGGATGGTGGCCTGAGAAAAACAAAAGAAACAAAAAAAAAACACGCGATAACTACCGCGATAACTCGCGCGATAACCTAGTTAGAACGCGATAACCCCCGCGATAACCCCCCGCGATAACCCCGCGATAACTAGTTAGAACGCGATAACCTAGCGCGATAACTAGTTAGAGCACCTAGTTAGAACGCGATAACCTAGCGCGATAACTAGTTAGAGCAGGGGTTAGTGCAGGGTGTTGTTGGAAGTTTTCACACCTGGTGACATGGGCACATGCCTTGGCCCTCCTTCTTGGCGTCGTCCAGCACCAGCTTCATCCTCCGCAGCCACACGAAGTCCGTGACGGCGGCATACTCCCCCACTTGCCTCCACTCCACCACCTGGGCCACCCCCTTGACCTCAGGGGCAACCCTTGCCACTCCTCCATACAATCCCTTCCTCACCACCAAAATGCACCCCGGCGGCACCTTAATCCCAACATGCCGGCAGGGCCCTTGCAGGGAGGGCCAGGGCAGTGCCTCCCCATGGCACACCTTGGCCAAGGGGCACTGATTGGGGTGGCCTGCGACCCCCCCCACCTCCTCATTAGTGAGGGGGGCAATCACCTCCCTCCCATTCCTCCACCCCGACAACAAAAAATGCCCGGTGGTTGTTCCCATCAGGAGCAAGCACTGAGCAGATTGCTCAATGCTGACCCAATTGGGGTCCACCACCACCACCACCTCCTCCCCCCCCTCCACCTCCTCCCTCTCCTGGCATGGCACACAAAGGCCATCTTTGTGGGCGGCGCGCAAAACGCCCGGTCGTAGCCGTAGCACTTGGCTACGACCTTCCCCCTACACCTCACCGCCCCGTCACACTGGACTGTCTTGGCCACCCGGCCACCAGGTGCAGCTCCATCCGACACCCCCCACCACAGTCTTCTTCGCCGCCTCCAGCACACGATCTACCACCCTTTTGAGGACTGGCAGATCATGGAGCTTGTGGGGGTTGTGCTTGTGGTGGTTGGCACCCCCATAGTTGCCATACAATGTGCGGCGGGTCCCAGAATCTTGGGGCCCGCCGACAATGGGGGGGTTCTCATTGAAAATGGGTGCCTTCTCTGAGAGAGGCACCCTATCCAGATCATCCAAAAGACTTTGCAGCTGCACATCACTCAAAAAATCGTGCTCCAGGAGGTGGTTGACCACCAGCTTTCCCCCCACGGTGAGCACAAGGTCATTGGGGTCCCTATTAAAGGCCCCCAAGGGCTCGGCGGCAACCACCTCCTCCGCCTCCCCAATAAGGGGGGGTGTTGCCCCAAAAGGAAAAAGAATCACCCCCCGCCCCGAAATAATGTTGGGAGTGGTGACCCCATACCACTCACGCTCTCACTCCCTTGTGGGGCAAAGGGAGTGCATGGGGAGCTTGTTTTCGGGGTCGTCAGTGCAGACCCGGCAGGTGTTGTGAGTGAGGGGTTGGGGGAACCATCCATCCGACTTCCCCTTCCCCTTACCCGGTCGGATCCTTCCCTTCTGCACACTAATCATGAGGGGGCTGTGGGGCTTCTCCTTCCCCCTCCGAGCCCCCACCTCCTCCACTTCCTCCACTTCCTCCTGACCCACATAAAGGATCGTCTTCGTCCCCGCACCCTTCTCGGCATGGGCGGTGACGGTCTCCAACACCGCGTCCACGTCCTCGGGATGCAGCTGAATCAACCCCTGGATTTACCTCTAGCAACTCGAAGATGTAGTTGCTGAGAACAAGGGGGTCTCTCTGGTCGGCCATGAAGGGGGACTTATGGACAAGGAGTCCAAAGTCCACACCATGTTCAAAGCGAGTCGCCACAGGGCGCCTCACGTTTGCGTCACCCATCGTAAACCCCTCGGGACCGCCAAGGCGACGGACCCCAAGGAGCTTTTGATGGTGTTCGCACCAAGCGTGGGCAGCAGCAAGGGCCATTACAAAGAATATGAAAGCTTTGAGAGCTAATTTAAAGCAAAAAGGGGAAACATAAAATGAAGCGCGATAACCTACGCGATAACTCGCGCGATAACTAGTTATCGCGCGATAACCTCCGCGATAACCCCCGCGATAACTAGGTTATCGCGCGATAACCCACGCGATAACTAGTGCTCTAACCCCGTTCTAACCCCGTTCTAACTAGTTAGAGCACACAAAGATCAAATCGCAAAAGGTGTAAAATGGGCAATATCGAGCAAAAGAAACATGCAAGGCACATTGTTGCATCATAGTGCACCCATGTAACATGTGAAATTCCGGGTTCCAACCATATTAACAACACCCAAAATTGGGGGGGTTCCGCACCACGCCCTAGAACGCTGCATCCCATGGAGATCTATAAAAGAAATCAAGAAAAGACCACAAATTCCATGAGAAATCCTTGCGACTGTGAAGGACGGGCTGTTTTGCGCCGGCATTTGGCAAATTACCGTAATCAGATTCGGAATGTGTTTTTTGAAGGCAGATGGGTGTCATGCACAGCTTTGTAGCAAGCACAAACTGTTTAGGCCAAATTGAGGGTTTCATTGGTGTGAAAGCAGGAGAGAAATTTTAACAAATTTAAAATCTGAAATTGATGAGGGGCTTCTTCGGTTGTTAGCGTGCTATGCTTTATATTCGGTGACTCCACTCTTGGGTTTTGGCTGCGCCCAAGAGCAAGCGCTTTTCTTTGTGATTGTTTGGCGTTTGTCTACCTTGTTTATCCTTGCCGCACCCGTAGCCTAGTCTTGAGTTCGTCTTTATATTCGGTGACTCCACTCTTTGGTTTTGGCGGCGCCCAAGAGCAAGCGCTTTTACTTGTGCTTGTTTTGGCGTTTGTTTACCATGTTTATCGCCGCACCCGTAGCATAGTCATGAGGTCGTCACTTTGTCTTTCTCCGCGCTGTCCTCGTGCTGCTTTGGCGTTGTGGTTGCTTGGGGCGCGGCCTTCTCTTGGCGGCTCCATACCGCGCCGCGTCGGAACATACTTTGTGTCTTCTTCGTCGTTGCTCTTCGTGTCCACTCTCCATTGGACTAGTCCTACGACATGCACTTTGCTAGTTGTTTTGGGGCACGCATGGGTTGTACTGTCTTGTCTGGTTCTTCTCTCTGTTCTCGCCGTGGTCTGGTTGTATTGATTTCTCTGCTGACCTCGCCAAACAGCGGCGCAAAAATTCATGAGGGGGATTTGAGGTCAGTAAAAACGATTTCTGTGTTTATTTTTTCTTTTGGTGCGTCTTTTTCTTCGTTCCAATTTATTCTTTCCACGCTGTCCAGCGACACGCGCGACAATTTTCGTCCCTTTCTCTTCTCTCATCACGGTTAATGTTCTTCATCTCCTCTCCCATCGCTTCCTTGCTCTTGTTAATGTTCTCCTTGACTGGCCTCCCGCTTTTCTTGCCGCCGCCGCCTCCTCCTCGTTGCGCAGCCCTGGACGCTCCTTTCCAGGGCCACACTCTTCTTCCCCGGTTGTCCCAGTCCCGGGCTTCTGCCCCCCGGATGTTCCAGTCGGGGTGGCCCTAGCGCGATAACTAGTTAGAGCAAGGTGCTCTAACTGCGTTCTAACTCTGTTCTAACTGTGCTCTAACTCTTTGACCCCCCCCCCAAAAACCACCCCCATGATGCGGGTTATGTGGGGAAAGAAAGGGGATGGGGGGTTTTTGAGGGTGCTGAATCCATTTTTTTAGGTGGTTTGCCCCAAAATTGAGGGTAGGTGGGTGTTCCAGAAATTGCGTTCTAACTAGGGGTTCCGCACCACGCCCTAGAATGCTGCATCCCATGTTGCCGGCCGGTACGTTCTTCCCCGGATATTGCAGTCCGGGCTCCGTGCGCTTGTCCGCTTGCCTCTGCGTCCCCCTGGATGTTCCAGTCCAGGGGGCCCCGTTGCTGTCTGGGTTCTTCCTGGCCCCGGTTGTTCCCGTCTGTGGCACCGTGCCTACCGTGTTTCTCCTTCTTGATTTGCTGGTTGTCGGTTGTCTCCTTCTGTGCCGCTCCTTCGCCTCCTTCTTCTCTCTCATCACGGTTCATGTTCTTCGTGTCCTCTCTCATCCGTTCCTTGGTCTTGTTCATGTTCTCCTTGCCTTTTCTTGCTGCCGCCGCCTCCTCCTCCTTATGCAGCCCCGGACACTCCAATCCAGGGCCACTCGCTTCTTCCCCGGATGTTCCAGTCCAGGGCTTCTGCCCCCCGGATGTTGCAGTCCGGGTGGCCCTGTTGTCGGCCGGTACGCTTCTTCCCCAGATGTTCCAGTCCGGGTTCCGTGCGTTTGTCCGCTTGCCACTTCGTCCCCCCGGATGCTCGAGGCCACGGGGCCCCGTTGCTGTGCGGCTTCTGCCTGGACTCGGATGCTCCAGTCCGTGGCCTGGGTTCACCCCCCCGGACGATCCAGTCCTGGGGCTGTGCGCCAATCTGCCCCGGATGCTCTAATCCGGGGTGTCATATTATCATATTATCCTTGTCGTCATTGGCCGGTGGTGGTGGTGTGTGTGCTTCCCTGGTTTTTGTTTCTTTTTCGCGCGCCCTTCATCGCGCCTCTTCCCCCGCTCCTCCCCGCTCTGCTCTGCGTTCCCTCCTGTTCTCCCCCCTTCCCCTCCCTCCCTTTCTCGCTTCCCTCTCCTCCGCCCTTTCCCTTTCTCCCTCGAACCCCTCTGCTCTCTTCCCCCGGCTCCCTTTCCTTTCCCTCCCTTTGTGGTGGCTTTGCTGGGGCACGCACTCAAGCTCCTAGTTTCTACGCGCATGTTGCCATGTTTTGGGGCGGGCACACACGTACATGCACGTTCATTATTTCCTACTTTCTCATTGTTCTCTTACTTTGCACTCTCCTTCATCACTTGTCACTGTGTCCAGTGTTGTCCTCTTGTTCACTCTTCCTTTCCCTTGGGGCATGCACATTGTGTTGCTTTGGGGCCCTCTACTCTATGCTTGCACTTCGCCCCCTTCCCCCTTTGGACGCACGCACGCACGCACCTTTTGTTTGTTTGGGGCACGCACTCAAAGTCCTCTTCCTACGCATGCACTTTACCACCTTCCCCTACCTCCTCTCCTCGTTCCTCGTTCCTTTGTTCCCCTCTTTCATGTACTGCCTTGTTCTATGTGTATGCGTGTCGTCTTAACGCTTCCAAGACATTTGCTACTTATTCTTTGTGTTGTGGACTCTGTGTTTTTGGCGACGCCCAAGAGTAAGCGTGTTGTCTTAATGTACTCATGACCCATGCTATTTAATTGTTGTTTTGTGGACTCCTTGTACTTAACGACGCCCAAGAGTAGGCGTGTTGTCTTAATGCACTCATGACCCATGCTATTTAATTGTTGGGTTGTGAACTCCTTGTACTTGGCGACGCCCAAGAGTAGGCGTGTTGTCTTAGTGCATTCATGACATATGCTATTTATTGTTGGGTTGCCATGGTTGCCTTGGTTGCGTGTTGTTTCAATGCATACATGGCGGCATATGCTATTTATTGTTGGGTTTTGGACTCGTTGTACTCAGCGACGCCCAAGAGTAGGCGTGTTGTCTTAATGCATTCATGACACATGCTACTTATTCTTTGTGTCGTGGACTCTTTGTTTTTGGCGACGCCCAAGAGTAAGCGTGTTGTGTCAATGCACTCATGACACATGCTATTTATTCATTGGGTTGTGCACTCCTTGTACTTAGCGACGCCCAAGAGCAAGCGTGTGGTCTTAATGCACGCATGACCCATGCCCTTTATTCTTTGTGTTTTGGACTCTTTGTTTTTGGCGACGCCCAAGAGCGGGCGTGTTGCCTTAATGCATTCATGACACATGCTACTTATTCGTTGCGTTGCGGACTCTTTGTTTTTGGCGACGCCCAACAGTAAGCGAGCGTGTGGTGCCTTCCCTTTCCCTTGTGCGCACTTTGTGTATTGTTCGGGCGTGCACTCAAGCCCTACCCTAATTCCCTACTTGCGGGCACATTGCTATTGTTTTGGAGCGTGCACAAGCAGGTACACTTGTTGTTTCTCTTTGTTCGTGTTGTGTTGCTGTGTGTGGTGGACTTTTCGCCGACCTCGCCAGACAGTGGCGCCAAAATCGTGGGGGGGTTTCTGAGGTCGGAAAAATCGATTTTTCCGTTCTTTTATTCGTTTACGGCGTCGTTTCCTGTTTTTTCTTTTTATTTCACCGGCGCGCGCAGAACCACCATTTCCCGTGTCCCTCATGTGCCATCTCTTTTTCTCTTGGAGCTTTTTCTGTAGGCAACACACTTTAGCTTCATTATTAAGATCCCCATTTACGCTATCATAACCCAGATTTTGTTCTAGTTAAACATCGAAGCACATAAGCATATCAAAGACAACACATACCTCACTTGCCCGTCTCCAGTCCCTGGGGAAGCTACAGCATTTCGGTACTCACTAAGGTTCGGAACTGGTTTTCTCAAGTATTTGGGAAAACCAATTACGGGCAATCATAAACTGATGAATCGAACCAATTACAAATGGCCAAGAAACATTTTATCCATACACGAGGTGATGTTTTTTGTTTGAAAAACAAGGCTTTGCACCACCATAGGTGAATATGTTTAGAAATGAAATGTTTTGGTGGGTTTTCATTTTTTTGGCCGTGAGTGTGTAAGCAAAAATTGAAAAAATTGATTATTTTCGTAAACGAAAATTGGGATGAACAATCTTTTCTTGGGAAACGATTGAAACTAATCACTTATTTTACTGTAGACCAATTCAGAGATTTAGCAATGACACAAGGATTTGGAGTTGCAAGATGTTCCAGATTTGCAGCATATACCCAGGGGGAGGGTGGAAAAAAAATCACGCCACTCTTTTTTCTAACCCCCCCCTCCCCCCTCCCGGGGTACCCGCTAAGGAAAAGAGAAGGCACTGCATGTTGGAATTTTTTTCGCCAAGAGATATTCTTTTACTATGTGCTACTTGAACTTGCATGTCACCTTCACTTTGGCACATTGTATGACATTGGCACACGAACTACTACTAGGATAAAAGTAATTGGTTGTTTTTTTGCATGGCGCCAGCGGCACCGCTTTTTTTTGTTAATTCTTTTTCATAAAGCTGTCAGTGCCTTTGAGTGCCAGCTATCGCAAGATGAGGGGCTATACAAATGTCGTTTATTGTGGGGTGTCACGCACCAGGCGCACCTGGAAAAGGGTACCTTAGTGCACCCTTTTTTCAAAGCCCCCTAAACTACCTTACTAGGCCATGGGGGGGGTTGGAGGGACCTCATAGGCACGTGGAGTGCTTGTTTGTGCCCTAGCACCCCTGGGTTCTTCGTTCCTAGGGGTACAACACCGATTTTCAAATTTGCACATCGCCCCTTAGTGCACCCTTAGTGCACCCCTTGTTGCGCAACAACCCCCCCCTTGTTGCACCCTTAGTGCACCCCCTTAGTGCGCACTAACCCCCCTTAGTGCACCCCTTAGTGCACCCCTTAGTGCACCCCCCCAAAGGTCCCTCCGAACGGCCTTCACATTCGCAAGCATGACACATAACACAATGGGCCCCCTTATTTCAAGTACTTCCTCCCCAAGAGGATGCCACGCCTCTCCTTCTCTTTTGCTTGCATGATCTTCCTTGCCAAGAGACCTAAGTCAAGGTTAGACATATTTACAACATGGCCCATGGAGAAAATTGATAGGCGGGGGTTGAGCAATGCCCAACCTTTGCAACTATTGTGCAAATCCCTTTTAAAAGGGCTATTTTTCTTTTCACTAGGTATACTAGAGAAAATATAGAAGTTTCTATACTTCTTTGCAAAAAAGGGGGAGTGGGCACATGTCCAATGGACCCATGTGCTCACTTTCCACCCAAGGTCACCCCACCCAGTTGCAAATTGTTCAACAGCCTTGCAATAACAAAGGACCTCGGGTTCATTGAAGTATGACTTTTGTCGCCAAAATTGGTGAATTGTTGCAAATTGGCGAAGCAAGGTGTGCACCACCACCCAAATATAGGGCCCTGCAGGGCTAACAACATCGGGCATATAGTGCTTCACCACGTTAATCATCTCACCATGCCACACAGGTTTTGCCATAAATGCAAGTGCCATGGTTAGGTCAAAAGTGTGCTCCTTAGCCCTTCTGGGGGCAATGCGCTCACTTTCTGGGATGCCTTTGCAAGCTTCCTTAACATCATTCACTATAGCATCCAATGCTCGCACACCTGGATGGATGCCCCTACTATGGAGCTCCTTCCTAAGTCTTTTGACCAAAATGCAAAGGACCCGGCTGGTGGCATGAACATAGTCCCCTACTCTTCTACTTACTGGGATGCATCTCAAGTAGGCCCCCCACCCCAGGGCATTCAGTGCAGCCCACATCTTTTCTCAAGCAAGGCTTCTTGCTTGACCAAGCAAGAGACAAAGTAGTGGTTCCAACAGGAAAAAAGCATTGGACAGGGAAATCCAGTGCAACAGAATCAACATTGAACCCTTTAAAAGGAGAAACCTCAATGGGTTCATCACCTGGCCCAATAAGCGGATCCTGTGTATGCACGGGCCATGAAACACAATTGGTGGAAGTAAACAGGTGTGGGGTTGTCATTCCCCACAAAGGTTCACTCCACTGCAAGCCAGAACTATTCTGTAGGGAGTACACAGGCAAAACCCGGTTGCAATCACGAACCTCAAACACTCTTTCATTATGAACAACTGGTTTCTCATAGGCACGAACCTTTTGGGAACTAAATGTGCAACCAACTCGCTTAACAGGTTGCTCAGGCTCATCGTCAGGATACATGGGGTTAACGAAATTAGCAACTCGGGTACCTGCACCCTTGGCAACACGCTCACCAAGCACCTTGCTAAGATCGTTTGTGTCAGCAAGGGACAAATCAAATAGGAAACCATCCAAGTGGGGGTTGGTTTGAAGAATGGAAAAAAGTAAATCACTCAAGTGGCACCCTTCCCTTGCCTTCAGAAGGGGGGCACAACACCGAATAAGAGCAAAGTTAGCAGTCTCAGCAAAACTGACAGGTTGGTCAACTGTTGTGATGCTGGCAGCTTGCACTACTAGTGAGTTACCCGCAACCCTTCTTGTACCCACAACCCTCTTGTGGGCATCCAACCACTCCTGGATGGTGAGGCCGCTCACCCCAAGGTCCTCCAAAGACATGGTGTAGGGCAGATAGGAGCCCCTAAGACAAGGAAAAGGGCAATTGGGTAAGAGAAATATGAAAAGAAGAACAAAGTAAGTCGCGATAAGGGGCGCAACAAGGGGGTTATCGCGCGCCTTATCGCGCGACAAGGGGGCGCGACAAGGGGGTTATCGCGCCCCTTATCGCGCGATAAGGGGCGCGATAAGGGCGCGACAAGGGGCGCAACAAGGGTGCAACAAGGTGCTTATCGCGCTAAAACAGACAAGTAAAACAGAAAGTTCTGCATTTAATTGTTGGAATTCTCTTGAAATAAAATAAAATTATCAACAAATTTAGTGATTTCAACACGATTTTCAAATCCGTCTGCGAGAAATCGACAGCTCAAAATTAATACCCTTTTCCAGGTCTGCCTGTCGCGCGACACCCCATGCGAGGTGCTTTCTAGCGGAAATCAGCAAGACGGGCCACTATACAAATGTCGTTTGTTGCGAAGTGAAGATCCTGCATTTGGAGCAAAACTGCGGCCCAAATGCAATGCCTCATTCTTTCTAGGGCGAACACGGTAATACGTTCTTTTTTTCTTTCTTGTTTCTCTTTCCCACGCTTTGTTGTGTGCCCCGTCAAGTTGGCGTTAGGGACTCACCATCCATGCTTTGTGGCATGCATGGTTGTAGATAGCTGCAATCGAACGCTAGGGAGAAGACAAAAGAGGGAACAAAGAGTGATTTGGGCTAGTGCACAAGGGAGAAGGGCGGAAAAATGGTCAGAGAGAGAAGGTCGTGGACAACAATGTGCACCATTCACACACACAAACCTTTTGACACACCAATCTTTGTACGCAAGCCATCGTGGCGTAGTGGTCATCAATCTGCATGCGAGAAGGCAATGGGTACATCACATTGTGGGGTCAATTGTAGGCTTGGGCAACCTGCAGAACGGCCAGAATGAACATCAATCACCCTTTTGCAGGCACCAACGGCTGAAGCATGCCGCATCATGCCGCAAAATGGTGCAGCATGCCGCCTGTTTTTGGGGCCTGTTGGTGGAGGTTTTGAAGCATGCCGCAGCATGCTACAGCACGCCGCAAAATACCGCAGCATGTTGTAGCACACTGAAAATTTGGCTCAACCCAAAACATTGATACCATCTTTTAGCAACGGCGCTGACAAGACTGGTGGTACTCTAGTGGGTTGATGCAGTGGTTCTCTTACTAAGGTCGCTAGTTCAGTTCTCAGTGATGTCAGCACGATGTCCTGCTAGGGAGGACAGTTGGCTTCCAGGCTAGCAGATTCCCCTCCGTTTTTTTTCCTTTCTTGTGGTCTTGTGCTTTGACAGGCCCTGCTTATCTGCACTTTCTTTTCCGATGTCTATTGTTGAACCCACTGCCGAGAGGACAACACAAGCTAAGAGGAACCATCTCCACTGCCAGAAACAACTTCTACAAGAGGTGCTTGGTGGGAAATAAACGTTGGTGATTTTCCTTTTTTGCCGTCAATTGCTGTATTTGTTGTCCGCCGTCGTCTGCCTGCCATGTCGGGCGGGCCTTCGGTTTGTTGGGACATGTTGTAACACACGAACGTCTCAGTATGAGTAATGAGACATTGCGCCGTTTGGCAATCATGTATGTCAATAAAGCTGACAAAAAGCGGAAATGTGACGAGGAGGAGTAGCAATTCGACCACACATGAAATGATTACGTTGTGTCCATGTTTGTAGGGTGTCAAGAGGTGCATTGTCTCGTGTTTGATGTAGTGGTTTGCCAGCTTTACGGGTTTTCCCGAAAATCAGGTTACCCCCGCCAACGGCTTGAATCATGCCGCCACCTGCCTCAAAATACCGCAGCATGCCGCAGCACACCAAATTTGTCCGGGAGACCGTTGGTGCCTTGCCTTGTCCTTCAATGCTGCTGGTTTGGTTTCTCCTCCCATATAGGGTGTTTTGCTTTATTTGGGGACTGTGTCCTGCCGATAAGAGGCCAGGGTGGGGTGCTGCACTGCAACCGGAGCAGATCTGGGGTCTTTGTGGCGTTAAACACAAATACCACCCATATCGGCTAAAATATCCATGGTTACCTTGAAAAATACCCTCCTTAATGCACCTTCCAAACCCGAAGACGTGGGGTAAAGTTAAGGAAATTTCAGGTCTTCGGGTCCGGAACAAATTCTCGCGCGAGTTCTTTTCTCCTTGGGGGGTAACCCCCCCCCCAAAAACTTGTACCCCGGTACCAAGAATTTTGTGCTACCCCCCCCGCCCGCCTTGCATATGCCTATCTTAGCGCTTCATATCAATGCTGCAACATATGCCTATTGCAATGCTTCATATGAAGGTTGCAAGTATTTCAAGTTCCTTGTTGCAGAAATTGCAAGCCATGGAACCTTGTGTCGCTGAACCACGCTTGAGTTTGCCGGCATCTTTGTTTCGCCAACTTGCCATTTGCATCTTTAGACAAAGGAAGGGGATGTGGCACCATTTTCTTTTCTATTAAGGTGGTCATGGAGGCAATCTACAAATCATACATGAATATCTCCCCTACCCCTCCAAGCAGCGGAGGTAACATGTAGGACCTAAGTAAAATGGACCCTTTCGGTGCTTGGAGTATCCAAGTTAAGCCCAGTGGCTGCTATGAAACTATACCCCTCCAGTGGGGTCCATTGTGATTTGAATTTGAAGTAACTCCTGGCCAAGGCAACACTATTGTCTTTAGACACAAGATATGCTGTATTCCCAGCCAGTATGATTTTGAGCACAAAGAGTGCACATCAAATTAGCACAACCTGCAGTACAAGTTGGGCACACTCTATATTCTACGTATTTTGCAACCGTAACAAATTCCTTTGTCTTCATCTATGGAGACCAAAAGGTGATCATTGAACAAAAACATGCCTCGGTGGACCCACTTTGGTATCAATGTGGTGTTAATGAGTTGAGCGCACTCTAAGTAAGGGCTTTAAAGCAGTGCAGATGAGAAGAGACCAAAGTGAGTGCCCCCTCCCCCCCCCCTCCTCTGGACCGCAAAAAATTTTCACAGCCGGTCCGGGCCTAGAATTTGAACAGGCCGCCCTCCTCATCTTTCCATAAAGACCTCTGCAACAAATTCTAACACATCCACTTGTGTGTGTACATTTATGATAATGCCGTTGTTGGGCCCAACCGAGAACGGTTGCTAGCAGTCATGCAGCACATTGGGGAGTTGGCGTGCGTAGTCGGTGTCCACCCAAATAAGGTAAGGGAGCCGGCTGTTGTACCAGGGACTAGTTGGTGTACCAGCCTAGGTTTTTGTCGATTTCTACATGAAAAGGTTTGTTTTTGGTCAGATTCATGGCCCATAAGGGATAGCTTACCATTGGGATATGCTTGGATGTACCTAAATTCGATTGTCTAACACAAGTTTGGGTCAATAGAGGTCCTATGAAGCCTCAAGAAGACTTTTCCTTTCTTTTGCGCTCACTAAGAAATCAGTCAAAAGTTGGTTGTTTGCATGGTAATGAGGTCCGGTGGCCCCGTCAGACTCTTATCCGTAGTGCGAAAAGTTTTGCATCACCAATTTGTATCCCATGGCCCAGGGGAAACCATGCTTCCTTGCGTAGCAACATGATTTTACACTGAGTAGAAACAATTAAACATGATCCACAACATTGTCAAAATTTTTTTTCGAAAAAAATTAAATTTTTTTTTCAACTACATGGTTCCTTTGCACATTCCTTTGCACAGTGCCTTATCCAGAGGCTGGATAATATCCGCGAGGTGTGGTGGAAAGACCACCACTTCCACCCCAAGGGATTTCCTTTTTTTCATCCCTTCTAGGGTCAATGTGTTTTACACCCATCAATCAGGAGTAAAATACATTTGTACCTGTTGTGCAGGGGCCGTGTTTCAGCCACTAGCACCTTTTCCACCCATTCAAGAAAAATTTCTTGACTACTCCAGCCCTCTGCTATGCCCTTTATAGAAACAGGGCAGGCAACCTTGAGAAACATGTCCCCCCTTACCGTCTTGGTTTTAGGCCTGGCATGACATCTATGTCTTCGCCTGGCTGCGAAACGGGGAGAGTAAAACAGTACGCGTAGGGCTTTTAGTGCAGCGTCTACGCGTTTGAAGGGTTACGGAGAGGTTGTTTCGTGCGAGCGTTCACAATTGTTCACAATGATTCACGTTCGGCATTGGCATTCACCTTGTCATTTGCCATCAGTGGTGATGTGTTGCACGTGCGAAGGATACCTGTAGCGCTCCATTATTCTGGGCAGCGTGTTCTTGTGCACACGTAGTTCTTTCGCGCCTTGCCGCCCGCTGTTGAGCTGTCGCTTGGCTTGTCTACGATAGGGAAGATGTATATAGGCAGGGAGGGAGGTTTTGGCACTAGTGTCGGCCTTTTGTGCTACTGCTTGCCTTTTTTGGGCTGGTTGGGGACCTCTTTCAACTAGACAGTGGCTCTCCGCTTGGATTGACACATTTGAAATACCAGATGCCAACAATAAAAAACGTTCCACGTTCCAAAATTTTCCAATTTCACGTTAAAATACCTTTGTTTTTCTGCCTCAAAGATGGCATAGGAAGTAGCGCGGCCCAAATCCCAAGGCGCTGGCGTACGCCATTCCTAGAACAATTTCTGCAGGGGGTATGAAACAATTAAAAACTTCTACATTTTACCTAAAACATTACCAATTTACAATCATCAGCATCAATGGCAGCCGCCAGTTTCAGTTTTATAAATTTGGTACACTAAATGGCTCTATTACCTTAAGGGGAAAACACGGAATTTCAAATGGTCCCCCTTTGGTCACAAAGAGACTATTCAGTGAAGGAAAGACACGCTACAAGCATAGGCCCAAAATTTTCAATACCTTGGGCACTTGGTTGCCCATGCGGAATGGCAAGCATGAAAACCAAAGATGATGCACTCTGCTGATGGCATCAGTGCCGAATGGGCCGAATGCTCCAAACTCTTGGGATTGTGGATGATGGTGAAACACTTCCATCCTTGCTATGGTTGCTTTGTTTTGTACTGAAATCAGACTGGATGACAGATGATGTGTCAAACAAAATGGGGGGAAATCAATATGGCCACATGATTCTCGAGGTCCCCAAAATGGGGACAAATCCCCATGGCTGCGTAATTGGCCCAAATCGCCCTCTGAAAACATGCACCAAACCGCTGTCCCTACGCACTGTTCTTAATAAAAAAAGACAGAACCCACTCATAGCATACCCCCATGTGCGAGGGCTAGGGGTCAATTCTCAAAAACCTTAGCCCGCGCAAACTGCACCCCCTTTTTTAACCCAAGCCCCAAGATTTTGTCATTGAAAAAAATAGGTTTTTTTACCGTTTTGAATGTACTGTTTTCCACACCCTGCAAAGAAAATTCTTTTTCATCAAAGTTTGCCCATTTTTTAGCGCTTTTTAGGGGGGTCGAATAATTGTTATTTTTTCAAATTCAGAGGGCTTATGGGTCATGTTCTGGGAAAAGAACATTTTAGTGGCTAGTTTGCAGAATACCCATTTTTGAATTTTCGGGAAAGCTATTAATGACGGGCGCTTGTAACACAACCTATACCTGTCCACATGAAAAAATAATTATTATAGGAGGCTGAGTGCTCAAGGCCTCGCGCACTCAACCACCTGGAGTGACATTTTCAGGCCTTTTTGAGATGAGTCTTCGACATTGCAAGTGGCATGAAGCAGGAATGGAGCAAAAGGAAAACTACAAGATGCGATATGGGTTACAGACTTGCACAGCGGCACACTAAGTGCGCGAGGCCTCGCGCACTCAACATGAAAAAAAAATAGCTTTTTTGATACCCCTGACTACCTTCATTCTGCTGATAGCCTCAGAAAGGGTTTTTGACATTCCTCTGTTTTCCAATCCTGTGAAAGCAGTGAGCTGAAGAGTGGGGTATAGACACCCCTCCTGTAGGGCACCTTGCTTTTTACGTCTTGTGACCCAGCGCTCCTGAAACACTGTTATAATGCCCCGAGGATGGGAGTCTGCTCACCTCATTTGTAGGTAAATCAACTGAGAAACGCGCGTTTAGCAAGCAGTGAGGGTAACCCGCTATTTAAATCCATTGCACCTTACATAGTGCATGGCCCGAACACAATATCCATTGATTGACCACTGTTGCTGCTGACATGACCGGAAACGTACGGCATGAGGCAACAATCGAGACATCAGAGCCTCCTTTGGCCCGGAATAATCTTTCTTTAGGACCATAGATAAATACATATTCTACATAATTGAGTGCGTGAGGCCTCCCGCACTCAACATGCTAAAAAAATAGTTTTTCTGATACCCGTGACTACTTGCATGCTGCTGATAGCCTCAAAAAGGATTTTTGAGATTCCTCGGTTTTCGAATCCTCAGTTTTCAGGTGGAAACACGGGGAAATTGCGTGTCATTTTTTTGCACACAAATGCCGCCCTTGATGTGCAAAACAGGGTGCAGTTTGCGTGGGCTAAGAAAACCTGCCCACCCACTCCCAACCCCCCTGCCCGGTAGGGTATCCACAACAAAAAAAATCTTGTCACTGGCCCACCTGGAACATGCATGGGAATACTGTCTAAAGCGATTGGTGCAATCCACTAAAATGGAAATTCAAGTGCAATGGTACCTGCCGCTACCATTGCTGCCGTTGAGGCAGCGTAATAGGGCACAACACAGCTCAATACTACCTTGCGTCTATCACCGGGCCAGCGCACATGGCGGAGCTGGACTTCAGACGAGAAGAGCGGTGGATGTAGTGGACCGCACATAGATAGATAGATTTATCCTGGTACAAGACCACACAGGCCATGGCCGGACAACCCCAACAAAGCGGCGTGTGGCCGCCTTGGTCACCAGGGTGCCGGGTTTCAATCCCCTGGACTGCTGTTCGCCCCCCCCCCCCTTCTCTTGCGGGTTGGGCTCATTATCCTGAATCTCACCGGAGGCATCAACAAACATGTGACACTCCCACCATAGCACCTGACTTGCAGTTCCCATTTGTGGACAGACCATCTGCCCCCAATGCCAATCGTCTCCACAAGTTACAATACTATTCATGCCTCTGCCAACAATGCTTCTATTCTGCACCACAGCCTAATGGCACATACATCTGAACTGCCACTGAAAACTGCTGAGGTGGACACAGACAAATGATGGATTGCAGCACTACAGCACCTTTCTTGCTTTCTTGAATTTGCCAGATGAGGAGCCCACTGCCCCAAGCGTCATAAAAGTTCACAAATGTCTAATGCTGTGTCCAAGTCTGCCTGAATATTCCATTCAACGGTGTGTGCAAGAAAAAAACAACCCTCCCTCCCGGACAACTTCTAAAGCTTTTTTGTTGATCTGTTGATTTGCTTTTGTTTTTTTTGCACAGAACACTTCCTTTTTAAGCACAGCAAGCGTTTTTCATTCTCAACAGCAGCTTAAATACAAGAAAATGGTGCCAAAATTTTAGTCATTGGCTTCGTCCACGAGGAGGGAACAACCCTTTTGGGGGGCGTTTTCCTATCAACTGGTCTCTTAAGGAACATCTGCACCAAAGCCACAGAACAACACCATTCATAGACTTCATGGTATGATGAATGCGGGGTTGCAATGTTCACAGTCTGTATCAAGATTTATAAAATAGAGACAAACATGATAGATCGGGCTGAAAGAGATGTAGCAAAGGAAAGCATAAGATCATGCACCTGAAAAGATCCGTGAAAATTGAAAACAAGAATGAGACGGTAAGGCACCCAGCCTGAAGAAACAATAGGACACGAAATGGCTCCCAACGTGGCATAGGATGCAACACGTGCAGGCACCAAATACAACCACAACCCACCCCTGATTGGGAAAACAAATAAAAAAGAGGTGTTAAAACCGCGATAAGCATCGCAGATACCTTTTGACGCCTCCAGGGTATGAACAGCTTCGCTTGATGCTGCACAGATGCTGGGTGTGCACTGAGATGCACATGGCAGACACTGGGGAGATATTTTTATATGAACGGGAACAATAAAGAAGTCGGGCTTTTGTCGACTGGTAATTGTCCTGCATTCTACAGGGAAGGACGGGCAATGTCAGCAAAACTGGCTGGACCAGGACACACCTACCATTCTTGCTGACCTTAATGCTTCATGTTGCTCATTGGGCTTGTCGTCTGTGCACTTAAAGGCCCGCAATTTAGCACACGTTGCTGCATGCACAAACAGCGAGGCGTCTGAAAAAGAAGCTTGCAGCGCCCCCCCACCCCACCTGCGCTTTCCATTTTCCATAATTCCAAAGAAGTAACAGATCGTGTCCCGTTACTCTGCAGTACGACATTGATACCACTCCTTTTTAGAGTGCAAAGCAACAGGCGTGCAAACCTACTGCTTCTCATAGAACACTGGGACAACTCCCAACAACCGGCAACTGGTCGTCAGTTGTCCATCCATTGTCCGCAGTTGACAGTCGTTCATCAGCAGTTGGCGATGAAACCGCCGTCCGTGGTCCCAGACTTTCCTTAAGCGAAAAAAAATATCCTTGTCTCTTCAACAAACCCCTGCGCCCCAATTGCACTTCCCTCTGGGCCAAGAAAGGACTCCACAGCTTTAATGTGTGCGTTGAATATCGCATCTGCACCTGTTGGTGTTGGTGACCAATGACCACCCCTTTTGGGCCAAAGGGCGATTACTCGTGCTGGCAAACCAGTGCACAGGCTGCGACTGTACACCACAACAGCATGAACAAACCCCCGTCACTCTGACCCCCCCCCCCCAACCCCCCAGCCCCGCCCCCTGGCACAAAACTACGGAGAATGTTAGACTGGCTTCCCGTGCTGTGACAGCACTGTGCTTACACATGCCCACAGGCAAGCACTTCCTGGGGGATTTCCTACATGAAAGGCAAAATTATTCGGCCTTTCCAAACGCATAGGAATCCACTTTGAGCAGGGTTATGCCCAACCTCTCCTGAGTGTGTACAGTAGTGATATTCGCCCCCCCCCCCCAAACACCGATGTACGTCCTCTTGAGCTCATTCTTGTATGTGGGTGAGTAATGAGTGTGGGGCAGCCTCAGCGCATCCAGCCTTTGCCCAAACGAGTGCCACAGGGGGCTGAGTCGTTGTCCTGCATGGGGTAGCCTTACAAGGGCCAAGGGTCGCAGAAGCAACCACAACCTGCACACGTCGTTTACGTGCATTCGTACCTCAGGAATTCACGAGTTGCGATTAAAGCGGCTGTGGCAGGCTGGGCTGGTGAACCCTTACTGACCGACCAACCTCTTATCCAGACCGCCTGGAGGGGGGGGGGGGGGGGGGGGGGCAGGGGGGGACAGATTTGAACCAAAAAGTGGAGTAGGTTTGCCAGTTGGTAGTTTCTCTGGTTTGAAACTTGGTTGGGCTTTGCGAAGGGCAGTTTCCAGTCTGTGTGTGGCTGAGGCTGTGTGGGGGAATGTTTGCCCGGTGCGCGCCCTGCGCGCTACTTTTACACTATGTTCCCCCTGAAGAGCCCCCAAGCACACCCCTTGGAAACGCCCTTAGAATTAGGTGACCCAAACTGCCCCAGCTCAAGAAAGTTGCAAACTGGGGTACACAGTACCACTCTCGCTCCTTTAAGGGCAATCTTGGTCAACACCTTAGCAAGTTGGGAGAATTGGGTTGGGGGGTTAGGATAGCACAACCACATCGATCTCCAGTAGAAGCGATAGGCGTTATTGAGGTATCGCGAACAGTAGAGCTGCATCATAACATTGGTCCCACAAGTGTGGGTGTCAATACATTCAGTACAATAGTGCTGCTTACACTCATCACAAACTGCGACGGTGGAGCGTTCTGGCAACACAAAACACACACTTCCGCCTCATCCTCTGCCTCATCTTGCGTGCCACAACCGAGCAAACAGCTGCTCAATGTGTGCCCTATACCACCCGTGCACGTCATTGTAACATTGTTGGCGGGCTGTCAAAGTGCCATTCTTTCTTCCAATGAATGGCACAATGACATGAATCCGGCCCTTATAAGCACCATCATGGCCCCCAACTTCGAAATCAAAGAAATCACCTCGGGTACGAGAAGGTCCATACCCATCCCAAATCAAAACATCTGCTGATGTCCCGGGGGCCAAGGGGCAAATCCATATAATGTTGCCCAACATATCAACCGCAACAGTCCACCGGTAGGGCACGGGTCACAAAAGATGCCCGGCGCGCGCCCGGCGCGCTAACGTTCCCCCTGTGTGTGTATGAGGAGGGAGGTGCGTATGGAGAGAGATGCAATTTTGTGGGTGAGCGCGGAATGTCTGTCCCAATGCTCTCACTTGCCGAACGCTCCACTTGCGGCACGCCGCCCTCGTGGCGTTCACTCCCCTGCCACCGCTGACAGGTTTCACCATCAGGGGTGCAAGGGGGTGCGCCATCAAGGAGGGAGTAGGGATGCCGGGTGGTACTTGTGGTTTGACGTGCTTGTGTCTTGTGCAGGTGTGCCTCAAGACTGTAGACGGCCGTGTTTACGGGACTCGCGGGCACACATTAGAGTGTGCTGGCGTCGTATGTCAGCTCGCATCTCCTGACGGAGGACTAGGGAAGGCCCAGGTTGGTGTGAGGGCAAGGACATATGTAAACAGCACGTGGAGGCCAAAGGAATGAGAACAATCGTGGCTCCTGCCCCATCACCCCTACTACCCCTTGCCTGAGCCAACGCAAAAGGACAACAAGTGATACAACCAACACCGAGTGCTGCTTCGACAAGGGCATTACTCATTCACCATCCGCCGCATGGTCTGTGTGCGGGTGGACGTCCACCAATCAGGAACTTGGTAGGCTCCAAGAGGGTGACAAACTATAACACACGCAGGCAACGAAAGGGCAGTGGAAATGCCTCGGGAATGCAGGCTGGCAGCCAGGCCAACAGTGGCGCTTTCTTGCATAGGCCCGGAGGACTGTGCCTAGAAGGACTCTTGGCCCCCAAAGCACACATGTGAGAAATAAGCATTTGTACTCTGCTGACAACTTTTGGGGTTTCCAACGGTGCCCATTGGGGACAGCCATGGGCGTACTGTGTCCTCCCAAGAGCACCAAAACATGCACAACAACACAGTTCATCATTGTCATCATCCCCTGACAACGGCTGATACCATTGGGCAGAGTGAGGCTTGAAAACAGGGTTCTGGGACATGCGGCAGCACAAAACATTGCGCGTGCACTGCCTGCGAAGGCGTCCCCAAACGAGCACAGCTGGTCAATGTGCCCTGACCACACTCGACATTTTTGGACCGGGGACTTCTGCAGCCAACACCCAAGCACCGGTTCTCCAGTGTCCAGCATCTGAGGCCCATGGCGGAAAGTCCTGAAGTCCTGAAGTATTTGAGATCTCCGGGAGTCACTGTCTCCGCGTCGTTTGCGCGTTTGGCCTCTCGGCAGAACTCAAGCCCCCAGTCCCGGGTCCTGTTCTCGCCCTCGCCTGCGGTGGTGTAGGGTCAGAGGGCATTCCCGTGTGGTGAGTGCTCCCAACGGTCAAAGAGGGAATTCACGCACCACACGCGCACCGTGTCAGGTATTTGAACAACTTCTCCAGGAAATGGTCTGTCTTTGAAGCCCTTGTAAATACTAACCCTTGGTCGAAATTGCTTGGGGGCTCCTTGGGCGAGCTCACATGGAACCAGTGCAGCAACAGGCTGAAAGATGACAAATTAGTGTACACCAATCCCTATTTTGCATGTGGCTGCACTGCCTAAGTTCCTTCCGCCGTGTCAGGTACAGTTTTGGGCAAAAGCATAGACGCCAACAGCACGCAGCGTCTAAATTAGCTGAAACGGTCCACACAACAAACCCGGTATACGCACCGCGCGTGCGACGCGTCTGATACTCCCCCCAAAGAACAAAGAGGCCGATCATCATGCAAATTGTTGGAGGATTTCCTCCGGAGCCTGCGGCGCCCACCGCCGTCTGCACGGCACTTGGCCTGGAAGGGGGCGAGAGACTCAATTCCCCTGCTCCAATGCACAATTCACATGTGTGCAGAACTGCAGAGGCTGTGGGACGTTGGATTGACAAGCCCCGGCGCGCGTGCGTATTGGGCGTCATTGTGTTGGGATCAGCGGTGGTCTGCAGCTGCGAGTACAACGCACCGCAGCGCCGCAGGGACGCGTCACCGCGGGTGCAATCAAAGCGGATGTGAGCGCACAGCTTTTGGAGGAGTCAGGTGAGGGGGCTTGGGGGAAGGCGGGTCTGGCCGATAGACAGCCTGTGGCCCACAGCCAAATATACTACACCCAGTACTGCCTCTGTGGCGGCGGCCACCCACCAAAGAAATATTGCAACCGCAAACCTCATCAATTTTGTGGGGGCCGAGGGAATGGGGGAATATGGAGGGGGGGGGGGCGGTCCACAGAAAGGGCCTTGTTTGCTTGTCACTTCTTTGGTTTGTCTGCAGGATGGATCCTCGTTGGGCTCAGAAGTGGCTCTCAGTGGCTGTGGGATGAGCGAGGCGCCTCTTCCCTGCCTTGGGAGTGCAACCCGAGTAGTGTGCGTGGTGAGAGCGGGCGGCATAGCACTCTGGCCCGCACTCAGCAAAGCCCAGCCAAACATGATTTGGTTCCCAATGGCTTGCAAATGATATCGTGATATGTCTCATATGATATGTCCAGACGGTAGGTGGAGGTCGATGGAGGCGGCCGGGGACTAATCATCGTGGTTAAGGGAAAACAGGTGTGATGTCCCATTCGTCCCCCGCCTTCCGGTCTACCTGCCTGTAATTATCTCTTAACCGCAAATAATCAACGTCCTCTGGCCACAGCAACATCAGCAGGAAGTTGTCAGGGGGCGGCAGCACCTGCAAAGACAGCAGCAATTGCGTGGTGGGTCGCAGGTCGAGCTCTTTCCCTTTCCCCAACGGCATTTGCAACCGACAGCAACCGCCTAAACGTGCCCCCTCCAACCGCATTCCAAACCGTTCCTGTCACTGCCTCGGGTCCCCTCCTCTGGTAGCAGGTGGGGGATGTCTCGTTTGGGGGGCCATGTTTGCAGTGCAAAGGAAACAGCGGTTCGTTTTGGTTTTTCGATGGGGCAACTGTTCCTCTGCATTGAACCTGTCCTCTGGCAGTGGGCGCGCAGGAGTAGACTGGGGTTTGTCGTGTTATACCTTTTCTCCGCGTCCCTGACACGCCTTGTACGCTGTCATGGGACGAGGCGGCGTACCCCACCCAGCCACCCGCCCCCGTTATTCACAGGCCTTCGTGTGGCTGAACAACGCAAAGCGGCTTAGCTGTCATAGCACATTACGCCTGAAGCAGAGGCACCCAGTTCGAGCCCCAGGTGGGGCTTTAGCAGGAACTCACCGTGTTTTTCTCTTGGGGTCTTGCGTCCAAAGCGAGTCCTAGATCAGGGGCTCAATGCAGACGGCGTAGGAGTCCAATCATAAGTTGTATGCGGGCCCTCTCTGACGGGGCTTATGCAATATCACAGGGCAGGAACGCCTCGTTGTAGGCGCTAGGGTGTCCATTGCAGTACCTAAACCCGGTACCTACTTCATTAGGTCCCAAAAAATACGGTCCGAACAGAAGTGTTCATTGGAAAAAGCGTTCCTTGGACACGGAGGGGGGTGGGGGGGGGGCGCAGCCTCTACCGGCAGAGGACTGGACGCCATGGGGCAGTGATGCTGCACCCTCGAGGCCTGGACTGCACTACCTTTCTGACAAGCGAAAAATGAAGCCCATCTGGGGCACCACAGTGCGCAAACGGCAGTGCATTCCTGTAGGGCCGCCCACGTGGAGCAACCACCGACAGTTGGGTCAACCGATGACCAGTTGGCGGTCGTCGGCAGCTGGCTATGACAAAAAGGCAAATTCTGTACGTCCGCTGCCTTGCACCACAGTTTTTCCTGCGGCCCCTGTGGACCCACTGAAATGGGGGTGGTATTGCTTTTGTACTGCAAAATAATGGACACGATCTGGTTTTGTTTTACAAATACATAGCAAGCACAAATGCTGAAACTCTGCAATAGTAAACATCCAGTTGCTCGAGGAGCGGAGATGTTCATGGGACGACCAGTGTGTGTAAAGGGACAGTGACCCACAGGTGGGTCAGCGGGCAATGGATGTAAACACACAAATACAAAAATTAATGAATTTGTCAGAAAAGGATAGGGATAGGGCTTTTAATAAATCAGCCCTTTCAGCAGAGCATGAAAGGTCGGTTTTACAAATACATACCAAGCACAAATGCTAAAGCTCTGCAATAGCAAACATGTCCCCACTCAACACTATAGGTCCCGAGAATCAGTCTAGAATTGATTCATACATAACACAAAAAACTCCATCACCGCAGCTACACTCCTGACTAAGCAGCGGCATACGGGACTCCCTTACACTCCAACACGTGGATATTTTGCACCAAATCATTCCAAATGAGCGCACGCCGCTGCGCCGCGTGCCTAACCTGTCCCCGTGAGAAGTAGGGTTTCTTGGAAAGGGGGTTAGCAGGTTGGTACGCATTGGGCACCCAAACCAAGTGCAGCAGAAGGCTAGAACTCCGGAGGTGTAGGATCATGGCCTTTAAAATCCTATTATGCCTCCAAAAATGGGCACGAGACTTGAGGTTGACCGTTGCCCGGATGGCTTGGAGATTGTCCTGTAGCATGGCCACCTGCGTAAACTTACGCTTGACTGCATTCCTAATCAACATCTAGACCCCATAGAGTTCAGCCACCTGCTGAGTATTGACCTAGGTAGGACAAATGAGTGCTTTACCTCCCCCCACCGGGTCATACAAGCCCACACGAAACCTCACGGTGCTGTAGGACATCTTGAATCCAGCGGCTTCCACGGCTAACCATTTAACGAGTCTCCAATTACCAGCAAGCAGGGGGGCACAATGAAACTAGGTAGGACAATCAGTGCTGCGGTGACGAGGGAGATCCAGAGGCGTGGGGTCACCTTCAGCCAGTCCGACCTGCTGCAATAGAGGGCGTTTTAACCCCCCCCCCCCCCAAGAAAGGCAAGTTACCCGTGGCAGGGGTGCCCAGCCACCCAATAAGACCGACAACTTGCATGAGGTCCTTAGCAGAGACGTACCTACCCCACAAGATCACAAAACAAGCGAACAACCGGGTAACAATCGAAACATTGTTAGAAATGGTCAGGGCTTCGAGATCAACCTTTGTACCCAACCACTTAACCCAGGTCGTAGGTTCAAGGACACTCTTATCACATACCCGGTAACCCTTTGCATGCATGGCCGCGGACACTAGACACATGCAGGACCTATTGTCTCCCATAACCATCAGGATATCATCCAAGTAATGGGTCATAATCCGGCCAAAAATGCACTGGCAACTCTGGGGCTGGTGGCATGAGGTCAGAGGCTTGCCACATGTGCCTGGCAACCACCGCTTGGCAGAGGGGGGGGGGATAGCTTCCACCCAAAGGACAAAGTGCGGAGATCACTCACACCTTGTGGCAACTGCACACAAAACATGCCCCAGGCCTTAGGAGGCAAAAACAAAGAGGTGAAGCAGCTCCTGAGATCAAAGGTGCACGCATGCCTAGGGCTACACCGACCGTGGATACTCAAACCCCAGTGGACAAAATTCTGGCGCAGGGACCACATACTAGGGAGTTGCATTTTTTGGCTGGGGCTAGGGATCTCTCTTATTGCCTACCTTACAGTTGACAATTAGCGAAGATTTTTCCGAGGACTTACGGATCACAAAAGGGGCACTCGGGCCCGTCTTGTTACTAGGCATTCCTTCCAAGATGGGTTGGATATGAATGATGTTGCTGGATCAATGCCCGTGTCATAGCCTTGACCACCGGTGCTAAATTGGGCCGGGGTATATCGACCTGTTTTATGGCTTGGAGGGAGTCAGGATGCACAAAGGACCTCCAAATATCCACAGGGATATCCACCCTACCGGCTGCACCCAAGCCCTTCTTGGCAATGCGCACCGGCACCGGCGACCCATCTACTAGGTGGGACTCATCATCCTGGCAGCGGCAAGGCTGCCCCAACTAGATAGCACCTTCCCCTAGGGGCTGGTAGTCCCTGGTGGTTGGGGCCCCTTGTCCAGGCCCATCTGACTCAGGAGGCAGCATGGAGGGCGGGTCTAGAAAAGGGGGTCAAAGGGCCCGGTCCAAAACCCGTAGCACGCTGCCGTAGCCGACTGACAGCACGGAGCCAATCAACAACGGCACTTGGCAACCCCCCCCCCCCAAATCGGCAAAGAAATCCCAACAAATCAGCGGAACAAATCGCCGGAGCAATTTTTTGGCAAAGCAACTTCCCAGTGACCTGGATTTTGGTCCCAGGCCCCAAAAACACGTTCCTTTTGGTTGCGGCATAGTCAAACTCACGTGGAATCGCAAAACGTGTCTCAATTTCCGAAAAATTTTTCATCCCTCGGTCTCTACATGGTCCCTGAGAATGGGTATGAAAATTGCAGTCATTGGTCTAGTGGTATGTGTGTTGCGTGAAAATGACAAAGTCATTGGTTCAATTCATGGCAAAATACTTTTTGTCACCTGTCCTACAGTAGTCAATCTGATGAGAAAAGTGGTTTTTCATGCACAAACAAAGCCTACCTGAAGAAGACGAATGCGCACAGCCTTCCCATTGCAACATCACCGGCCTTGCAATGGTCAATTTGATGGGAAAAATGTTTACCCCCCCCGGGGGGGGGGTTGACTCCGTGGCTCCTAGGACGCCAACTACCCCTGCCACCCCCCCCCCCCCCCGGGGGGGCCGCCGGCCAACAGTTAGTTGCCACAGGTGTCGCCCTTAGGCGTCCATGGGTGCCAAAGGCGCCCGATGCTCCATGAACACCAAAGGTGCCCTAAGGAAAATTTTGTCCACTTTCCACCCCAACACTATCTGCAAACCCAACCTTGACTCTACTGCCCACCCCCAACCCTCAACCTACTCCGAACCCTACACCTACACCTAACCGTGCCCCTACACCTAACCCTAACCCTAGCCCTAACCAGGTTTGAATATTGGGACCGAGCTGCCGGGGGAAGGAACATTGTCCGGGAGACTATAACGACAAATGAGGTACGCACTGACAAGTGGATGAGAGCGGCTCAAATGGGGCTCAAAATGGGCTGTATTCATCCGTTTGGGCATCACAACTAGACTAAAATCATTTTTGGAAAACCATGGTTTTGACCCGTTTTTGAGCCATTTGTGGTCCCAAATTGGCCCATTTTCAAGGCCCCTTCGGCCTTGAGAGGGGCCTAAATTGCTCAACATGGGCTCAAAATGGGCTCATTCTACTTGTTTCTGCACCCCAAATAGTCCAAAGGTATCTTGGAAAAATACATTTTGATCCATTTTTGACTGATTTTTCGTCCCAAAACAGCCCTTTTTCAATACATTTTGTGACTTTGGAGTGGCCAAAATGGCTTGCAATGGGCTCAAAAAGGGCTCATTCCACTTGTTTGTGCACCCCAAATGGTATGGGATCATTTTTGGAAAACCATGGTTTTGACCCGTTTTTGAGCCATTTGTGGTCCCAAATTGGCCCATTTTCAAGGCCCCTTCGGCCTTGAGAGGGGCCTAAATTGCTCAACATGGGCTCAAAATGGGCTCATTCTACTTGTTTGTGCACCCCAAATAGTCCAAAGGTATCTTGGAAAAATACATTTTGATCCACTTTTGACTGATTTTTCGTCCCAAAACAGCCCCTTTTCAATACATTTTGTGACTTTGGAGTGGCCAAAATGGCTTGCAATGGGCTCAAAAAGGGCTCATTCCACTTGTTTGTGCACCCCAAATGGTATGGGATCATTTTTGGAAAAACACATTTTTGACCCATTTTTGACCCATTTTTGGTCCCAAAACAACCCATTTCTAAGGCATTTTGGGATTTTAGGAGGACCACAACGGGCCACCATGAGCTCAAAACGCGCCAAAAACACTTGCTTTGGCATTCCATGTGGTGCAAGATCACTTTTGAAAAAAAGTCATTTTTTTTGCACCCGGTGGACCTTGTTGACCCATTTTGGCACCCACCTCTTTGGGTTACCTCTTGCAGCTTGCCGCAGCCCAGTGGGCCTAGGTATGGGGGTCTAGGCGTCGGTTAGGGCAATTTTGAGGGGTGCAAACCACCAAAAGTGGGTGGTTGCAGGTGGATTAGGTGCGCTCGAAATCACGTTTTGAGCCACGTAGCCCAAGATATGGTTTGTTTTTGGTTTGGGGATGTCGGCGGCTAATGTGCACAAATTCTGGGCTTTCGGGTGCCTTTTGGGGGCGGTTCGCAGACGTATTGTGGAGTTAGAGGGTTAGTTCGGCACGGGGAAATCTAGCTGCATGTGTAGAGTAGCCACAATTTCCCTTCTTTTGGCCGTTTTGAGCAGGTTCTAGGGTGGTTTTGGGCAAAAAAAGGCTGATTTTGGCCCTAAAATGCAGATTTTGAAATGGAGGTCCGGCACTTGCGACGCCCATTCTTGGCCGCCACCGTTGAGTTTCTTGCATACTTTGTGTGGTTGTCCCTCACACCCATAGGTACCATCCACCAGAATTTTGGCCGAATCCGAAGCACCACGACGGAGCAGTGATTTTCCCCCATTTTGCGCGTGCTTGCTTGCTGCTTGCTTGCTAAACCTAGTGGGTCCACCCTAGACACTAAAGAGGGTTATAAAACCAAGACTGGTTCCACCAGTAACCGGTAACCCTAGCCCTAACCCTAGCCCTAGCTCTTGCCCTAGGCTAGGGTCAGAGTGAGTGTTGGGGTCCAAAATGGAGAGCAATGATATGGCAAAAGGATTTGGGGAATCTTGTTCAGCCCAATCAACATGGCTAGCATGGCCAAACTAGCTGGCTGCAAAGGTTAGGGTTAGGTTTATGGTGCTGGTATGGTTAGAGGGAGGGCAAGGGGAGGTAAGGGGAGCCTGTGCCCCCCCCCCCGCCCCCCCCCCACCCAAATCGCCCCACCTGGAACCCCCCCCCCCCGAACCGACCCTCCCGGAGTGCCCCCCCCGCCCAAGCCCCTCCTGACCCCCCCTCCAATCCCCCCCCCCCCCCGAGGGGCCTCCGGCCAACAGTTAGTTGGGGGGGTAGTTGGCGCCGAGAACCGAGGGTCCCCCCCCCCCCCGGTGTTTACCGTACTTTTCAACCCTCTCTGCAATTGTAACTTTTTTCAGCACATGGGGCTTTTTGCCTTCTTCAAACTGTCATGATGCGAAGGTTTTGTATGCACCTTCTGACCATCTGACCGTGGTGTGCTGGGTGGGCGTGTAGCAGACCCTTGTGGCAGCAGAAGAAGACTCTGCAACAGATGCTGAAGGCTGCTGAACGCCAGATTCCACTGACTCTGTGGCCAAAGACGTGGCTGCACCAGACAAAACCAGAGGAGCCGAAGGCACCTGCAGGCAGCTGAAGAATGAACTGGGGCGTGCAGCGCAAACACAAAAGTCGCAAACTGCACCTTGACCAGCATCAGGGTACTTGTCCCGCAAAAAAATTTGATCAGCGGGGGGCAACAAATCCCAGGGGACCACAGACACGTCTTTTTGTGGGCAGTAAAAACACTTCATGGTGCCAATCTCAACCACCAAAATAGAAAGAAAAAGAATTATCCAGCGTGCCAAAGTAAATGATGCGCACCTTAGAGTGACTCCGAATCAGGTGTCCCAGGATCACAGAATCCCCAACAGAACGAATCGGCAAAATCCCAGAAACCCAACGAATCGGCAGAACAAATCGGCGAAGTCAGCCGAATTCGGCCGCTGATTTGGGGGGAGAGTAGACTTGGCGACTGACACACACCACGTACCATTGCCCGATAAAAGGTGGCATTCAACTGACAGCAGTTGATGGCAGTCGATGCACAATGAACAACAATTTGGCTGTTGCGGGCAATTGGCGCTGGCCCGTCACCGCTGGCCCCGAAACAAACAAAGAGCAAACCGGTTTTCTTACGGACAGCCCTGCCCTTTGTACCCCCCCCACAGCCTTGACCACCACAAAACCATACATTGCCATCCTTGTCACGGCCCCCATCTGGAATGTCGGCCTTGCTCTTGCGGCCCGGCACATCTGCGTCCAGCCAATAGAACTGCTCCCGCGCCGCATCCGTCAACTTGCTCCACTGCTGCATGCGCGCAATGTCCAGATCAACGTCCGGATCCGTGGGGCCCACCACCTGCAGGGTCCCCGACACGCGATACTGCTCCGAGGACTTGAAGAACCACCACACCATCTCCCCGGCATTGTTCTTGCCGATCTGCGGGCAGATGCAGGGGTGACAGGGTGCACAGGCGCCTGTGACAGATTTACTGTGACTGCAGAGGGTGCCCGGGGAAGTGGTACAATGGGGGCTGCTGCTCACATTTGCGAAGCGCCTGAGCACCAAGGGCTTTACTGCGACAGCGCCCGCAGAAGCCACGCCCCACCGTTGCTCAAGCTGTCGCCCCCCCTCCCCCCAACCAAAATGAGATCAAGGGAATCCCATGTCCATTGCTGCTCCACAACCTCCTACAAGTCCTAAAGCCCCGATGGCAGAGTTTCACTGAAGAGGGGTTTGCACCCGAATTAAGGTAAGCTAAGTCAAGCTACAGTTCAGAGGGGGCGGGGGCGGTGGATTTGGTTTTGGATTCACATTCGGAGGCTGATCTTAAGGCTCACGGGCCGCCTCGGGGGTGCGCAATGGTGTCCCCCACGACACTGCACAAGAGGCGAACATGCCATACGACGGGGGGGGGTCGGTGGGGTGGATCTGGGGGCGCTGGGGGGGTCTCAAATGGTCAGGGTGCAATGTCCGCATTACGCTCTGGGCGCGCCTGCCTCACGGCTGTCATCGCCTTCTGTCCATCATGCCAATGTACGGCGCTTTCACAGTACAAGTTCTGATCACAAGTTCAACCCTCATCCCTGCTTCCGCCGGGGGTGGGGGGGGGGTCTCCCCCCCCTCCCCCCCCAGTGGTCCTGAAATCCTGGAGGGGGGTTGCTTGCCCAGCCAGACATGCGTTTGCCCAGGCACCACCCGCTGCCATATGGTCGTGCACAAGGATCCCCATTCCGTAGCCACTTTGAATCTACCAAACACTGATATCATGAGATTGCTATGCGATATGTAGTTCTGATGATATTTGTTTGGCCTTGGGCAAGGGGCGCTCCCAGCTGTGGATTTAGCACCGGATTATCCAGCGTGAAAAATTTCAAATCCAGCGCAAATCCAGCGTCACCCTTCCCCAGGGCTCCAGGCCTTATTCGACGATCTGAACAGGCAAAAGGGCCGCCGCTTGAGTCATGGCATCCAAGAGCATCCCCCAAAGGGATGTGAGCGCGCCGCAATGCCATGTCCGCTGTCAACTACACGACAAAAAATGGCGCCTAAGGTGCGGATGAAAACTTTGCCCAATCACTTCAGGGGTGGGTATAGTTCCCAATGCCTGTGCTGAGAGTTGTAACCGCCGTTTGCACGTGCTCTCAAGTGTACTGGCAGGGGGGGTCCGGCAGGGGCTTCTGGGACGTTCAGGTGGGGGGGTACCAGGGATAGGAATTTTCAAACCCCCCTCCCCCCTTCACCAACCGGCACACACATGCACTATTGACTGGCGCACTTACTCAACCTTCATGGCCAGCCCCCCCCCCCCCCCCTCCGGTTGATACCGGCTGCTACAGCCGTGCAGCAGAGGCTGGTGGTCTGGGACCCCCCCACCCCCATCCCACTGGTGCTGAGTAATAAAGGGGAATTCTACCTGCTAGTCAAGCTCACATCTGTCAACACGGCACGCTGGGTGGTCCTTTTCAGGACTCTGAGGGTACGTTTGCCTGGCACGCCCGGCATCCAAATGAATGTCGCGGCCATCTATCACAATGCTTTACCCCCAAACATCACTCCCTCCTGCAGCCCACCAACCCTAAGCACAAGCACATTGTATGACTGTGTGCGATCAATGAAATTCCCACCTTTTCCCAATTTCCCAACAAATGGGACGATCAAATGCACCGTACCCTTGTAGGCCCCGTCATGGCCACCCAAATCAAAATCAAAGAATCCCCCTCTTGTGCATGACGGACCACTCAAGTGGCCACACTGAAGAGTGGAAGTCCTTAACCCCAACTCGAGGGGCAACACCAAAGCGTGGCAAAACTTTGCCCGGCGCGCTAACATACTCTCTCTAACGCCCCGAATCCCCAGGTGGCTGAAGCGGAGGGGCATCGAGAGGACCATTGCAACCGCATTAGCACAGCACTCTGCAATGCGCCCGGGGGCGGGCGGGGGGAGAGAGAGAGAGAGAGAGAGAGAGAGAGAGAGAGAGAGAGAGAGAGAGAGAGAGAGAGAGAGAGAGAGAGAGAGAGAGAGAGAGAGAGAGAGAGAGAGAGAGAGAGAGATGAAGAGGGTGCGCATGGGACCTGCGTCACTTTGTCGGAGCGCGCGTCTGTGATCATCTTCATGGCCACGCGACCGCCGTGTTCCAGAAATCCGCGGAAGACAACGGTGCGCACGCGCGGTCGGCCGTGCTCATCCACGGTGGCCAACTGGACATAGTTGCCTCCCTTCGTCTTGCGGGACTTCGCAATTGACTTGTCGATCCGCACCATCCACGGCTTCACCTCCAGTCCGTTGGGCCTGGACTCTGTGCATGCGGGCGCGCAGACGGAAGCCCGGGACCCGCACGGGGCGTGTGGAAGGGGGCAATACAGCGCCCTCACTGGGGGGTTCAGGGCTCCTGGAGGTACCATTGCGGGTGGCGTGTGTTGGGTGGACGAGGGTGGAGGCCCTTGGCCTGGGAAAATTCGCTCCAGGGGGGAGGGCGTTCAAGCTCACTCTCCAGACCCTGACGGAACTCTGGGCCATTGTACGTGTGCACAAGAGGCGGGCACCACAAAGCGCAGAAAGAAAATTTGGCTCGTCAGTGGCCTATAAGACCATAAGTATTTTTCTGTCACAAGAGCGAGACACGAAGATGCCTGTGGACAGTCCACCGAGCGGGCAAACAACGGCAAAGTGCAGCGGTGCGCCATTGACAAACGCCATGCAAAATTCAATGGACCTGTCTGTCAATTGACTACCGAGTTCACCGATAATAGGAAACGCTGGTGCCCCCTCCCCGCGGGCCCGAGGCCACAGATGGATTGGTGCGGAAGGGTCCAACAGGGGAGTAAGGGAAGAGAGAACAGGAAAATCATGACACCAATCCGCGCAAAACTCAGCACAGGGCCCATTATGCGGCATGTGCCAGGATGCATAGGTGTGCTGCGCCCAAACCGTGTGGTGCTTGATCCACCGGTGCAGGCGGGAGGAAATGGTGTCGTGTGTCGAAGGCAAAACGTAAACGGCGTGACAACACCGTCCAGACCCCCCGCCCCATCCTCAAAAGGGCTGCAGTGACTCAGGCCTTTCCCGAGTCGCCAACAGGGCCCCCCATTGGGGGGGGGGGGGGAGGGGGTGCCATTAAGACTGAGTAAGTGTGCCGGTTGGTACTTGTGTGTGCGTAATAGGTGAGAGGGAAGGTTGTCCCTCTGCTCACAAAGGCTGTGTCTGCCCCTTGGCGTCCCTCCCACTCCGGGGCCGGCATGCTCCATACAAAAAATTTTTCTCGCGACCATGAAATTTGGAGGGTGCTCTCCCCCACCGATGTGGCAAATGTGGCAGGGCCAGGGGATTCTGGATCACCTATGGGGGGGGGGAGGTTCGGGACAAAGCCCTGAGATGTTGCCGCACTTCGGGCAGTTGGCAGCATCAACTATATTCTCGCCATTTGCATGCTCGACCAGGCCTTCCTTCGCCGACGCCTGCCTGGGAGCTACACGAAGATCCACCAAGCCACTGTGTTGGCCCACTGTTTCTATTTCCCCATGGTGGCGGGTCCTGGCACCAACACATCCACATGGCAATAATCTTCAGTGCAGACTGCCACAGTGGAGTGCAAACAGCGGTGCAGTCTTAACTTCACCAGGGCGGGAAGAAAATTGCTTTGTGGGGGGGGGATGGCACGGAAGCCCATTTGCACAACCCCCCCCCCTCCCCCTCCTTGGTCGCCATGCCGGGAGGGGGGTTGGGGCTGGGGCTGCCCTACCTGCCGTGCCGGGGGGGGGGGGGGGGTCCGACCCCAACATACATGGCTCAAAATGATCCACACCTCGCGCTGATCATTTTGACTATACATATGTGGGGGAAAATTTTTTCGTGAAAAAAAATTTTCCGGGTCAAAATTTGTGTTCCGGCGCCTTTGGTGGCAACATCCGTCCTTACACAAAACAAAGGCCCGGCACGGAAACCCATTTCTGGAACCCCCCCCCCCCCGTCCTTCGCCAGGCGCCCATGCCATCCCCCCCCCCCCCCCCCGGCAAAGCAATTTTCGGGCCGCCCAATTTTGTGCAGCATCAACAGCAGCTGCCGCTCCTTCTCCTTGCCCTGGAGCATACCATCCCTTACAACACTGTAACTTGGCACCAATTGGGAGTGCCATCATATATATAAGTCAAAATGATCCCCGTGGGGTTCTCCCCTTGCCGCAGCCGAACCACAAAGCCCCTGCCCAGCAGGCTGCACCCCTGTGAGGCTGCCACCCGCGCACAGTGTCGTGACACGCGCCTCATGGCCCGTGCGGTGGCGTGAGCAGCAATGCCTTACCCCCTGTGCTTGGCGCACGCTGGGCCCGCCGGGCAGACACACCCAGTTTGCTTTTTATGGTATCACCCTCTATCTTCAACTCGAGAAAAAGCGACGATCTGCAAATCCTGCGGGTGGTCGAGTGGTAAAACGTGGAATGCGCAAGCAGGCGGGCGCCGGTCCGAATGCCGGACCGGTGCCGCGGCCGCCCCGCAATTTGTCCCTCAGCTGTTTGATAGACCAGAGTTCGAATCCCACTCAGCACAAACTTTTGGACCCCCCCCCCCCCCACCCTCCGGCGCCGGCTCCTCATATACAACATGAAGGAGGGAAACCAGCATAGAGCAGCGGTTGGGAACAGATGTGGGAGTTCCAGTCGACCGGGACCAGCTGTCCAAATGACCATGCCTGCCAGCAGACCTGGGTCTCTGTACGTGAGCCCTCGGGCTGGTCAGAACCTCCACTGGGGTATGCTGGCCAGCCGTGGGCGCATACTTTCCCCGTTCTCCCACTTTGCACTCCGGCTTGCCGCCAGTTGCCCCTGCGCGCTGCGTCAACCCCCACCCCCTCCCCGCGTGTCACCTGACTCGGTCCCTTCGCAGAGGCCTCAATACCTGACCCCACGGTCCCACAACGTCCCCCCCCAAATGGGTCTGAGACTGCGGCAAAAGGGCTCACCTTCATCGGATGCTGCAATGTCCCCCATCCCCAAGGCATACGGGTCCTCCGCAGAGTTGCGCACAACGGAGGTCTGGTGCTGCGGAGTCATCCAGAGGGGCGCCTGTCTCACGGCGGCCTGTGGTGCCAACAAAGAGCCACGATCCAGGGGAATCAGGAGCGATGGGGCGACGGGGCAAGGGGGTTACTGGCAACCCGCCATGGCACCCCTACAGCCCCTCAATACACCGTTACGGCCCCTCAATGCAACCTTACAGCAGTTCAAGTAAATAAGACTCCAACGTGAAGCAACCCCAGAAGGGGTGCTTTACTTTGGGTTTTGCACAGTTCGCAGCTTCTATTGCGCTTCAACTGCTGAAAAGTGGTGGCAGTGGTGGTGGTGGTGGTGAGAGGGGTGGCGTCGGGGGCTGACCGCCAACTATCGCCTCGTAGCGCCGCATAGCGATGGCCCTTGGATCATGGGGAGGCACCGGTCCCCAATTTGGCTCAACAGCGGCCGACACAAGTTTTGTAAGCCCGCGCGGAGGGGGGCTTAGTAAGTATGCTGGTGGTGCACACACCGGTTTAGGTCTTCAGAAGGAAATTGTATACCTGTTGGTCCCCAAACGGCGTGGAAACGTAGTTTGAGCGCCCACCTGCACTGCACGTGCAGCGCGTAGGGGTGCACGTGGTTAGGAACCCTGGGCAAAGGGAGTGCTGTTGGCAGGACTCCTCAGATGCTGCAGGCTATGCCTCTGAAGGAGGTGCGGGGATTGCTTGCAGGAGCCTTCCTCTTTGTACCCTCGCCCCCCCTTGTCCTTCCCCACCCCAGGGAAGACGGTCCCCCGCCACCCCCTGGGGGACGGTCACCAAGTGACGGTCCCCCACCACCCCCCGGGGGACCGTAGTACCGCCATACACACACACTGTGGGGCACAGAAATTGCGGCAGAAGACGAAATAACAAAGCATAAGAAACGTTGGTGTGCAGAGCTTGTCACGGTGACAAATGAAAGCAAGTACTGCAACAATATGAAATCATGTGCGCGCTCAATGGACTACCACAGTAATGAAATTTACTCCTTGACTCACTAGGTGTAGAATTTCTTCGTCCTGCTACATTTGACCTTGAATTCCTGAACATGCTCACCACTTTCCACAGAATGCTCTGGACAGCACCCTTGGGCGGTGGCTTGGCCCTTTTGGGTTCACCAAGTGACGGTCCCCCACCCCCCCCCTGGGGAAGGACAAGGGGCGGGGAAGGACAAGGGGGGGGGAGGGTACCCTTGGCTGACTCCCTGGAACAACCCCAATACACGCACCGTGCACACACTGCCCACGGTACTCCCTCACAGCCACAGACCCGAACCCCCCCCCCCTCCCCCCGTTGCCACATCGCTGAGGAAACGTACCGCTCGGAGCGCCGACGCCGACGCAATGCCCGCATTTGCCCAGAGGGATGTGACCCGTGGGACGCCCCACAGGCCTCCACAGAACCCAAGCACCATCACTATCACAAGAACAGTGCGACTGCACGAGGGCGCAGGGCTGGGCACGGCGGCGCTGGGCCGGTCCGATTGAAGAGGAAGCGTCGGGTCTGCGGCCGCACGATCCGAAACGACTGCCATATGCCTGAGGAAAGCGACGAACAATGATGCGGCAGGGCCACGTCGGAGGGCCAAGCCTCAACTCATCGGGACCCACCCCAACCGACCCCGGCCCACCCCACCCCAACCCATCTCCATGGACCACTCCACCCTAACCAAACCCAACCCCACTGACCCCACGCCCACTTGGTGGCGCCATGTCTACAGTCACACCGGTTTCCTTCACAACGAGTGCACTGATGCCGGGGCTAACCAAGGTCGCAAGGTGTTCGACTACTCATACTGGGACATGCAGACTCTTTGAAGAGTGGCTGCTTAGAATGTCCCGACCCTCCCCAAGCTTGGATTCGGTTTGCAGTTGGGTCCTTGTGCTGGGCTTGTGACAGCAGCACATTGTACTGCTTTATCAAATTCAATCGTTGATCACTGCAATCCCCCAAAGCATCTAAAGCAGACTTGTGACAGCACAAACATTGATCCATGATCATGTTGCTATTGGGGACACCCCCGGGGGGTGGGGCGACTCGTCGGTTCTGGACGCCAACTACAGCCCCAACTAACTGTTGGCCGGAGGCCCCCTTAGGGGGGGTTATGGGAGGGGCTCTGGGGGGGGGCTTTTGCCTTGGAGGGGGGGGGGGGTCCAGGAGGGTTGGTGTGGGGGGTGGGTCCAGGTAGGGCAGTTTGGGGGCTACATGCCCCCTAGGCCAAGTGTTGGTGCATCAAAGGCTCCCGTTCCCTCCCCTTGCCCTCACTCTAACCACACCATCACCCTAAACCTAACTCTAACCTTTGCAACGAGCTGGTTTGGCCATACTGAACAAAATCCTCCAATTTTTGTTCTTTGCTGCTTTTGCCAGATCATTGCTCTCCATTTTGGACCCCAACAATAACTCTGACCCAAGCCTAGGGTTGGAGCTAGGGTTAGGGTCACCGAGCTGGTGGAACCAGTCTTGGTTTTATAACCCTTTTTAGTGTCTAGGGTGGACCTACCAGGTTTAGCAGCAGCAGCAGCAGCAGCAAGCAAGCAAGCAGCAAGCAGCAGCACGCGCGAAATGGGCAAAAATCAGAACCCAATCCTCGTGAAATGGGCAAAAATCAGATCTCCGTGCTTTGGATTTGGGTGAAATTTTGGTGGATGATACCTATGGGTGTGAAGTACAATCACACAAAGTTTGAGCAAGAAACTCAACAGTGGTGGCCGGGAACAGGATGCGCAAGTGGCGGACCTCAGTTTCAAAAACTGCAGTTTAGGGCCAAAAACAGCCATTTTTGGGCCAAAAAAGCCCCGGAACACATTCAAAACGGCCAAACGAAGGGAAACGTTGGGTACACTCCACGTGCGGCTTGACTTCCCTGTGTCAACGAGCTCTTTGCGGCCCTCTAACTCCATGATATATCCCGGAAATGGCCCAAAAAGGCCCCCAAAAGCTCCAAATGCCGACAGCCACAAACCAAGAATAGGCCATATCTTTGGCTACATGGCTCAAAATGCGATTCCGAGGGCACCTACTCCACCCGTAACCCCCCACTTTTTGTGGTTTCCACCCCTCAGAATTGCCCAAACGGACGCCTGGACCCCAATACCTAGGCCCACTAGGCTGCATCAAGCCACAAGCTCAAGCCCAAACAGGTGGGTGCCCAAATGGGTCAACAGGGTCCAGTAGGGGCAAAAAGATGACTTTTCTCAAAAATGATCCTAGACCATGTGCGACGCTAAAACAAGTGTTTTTGGACCGTTTTTGGGCTTGTGGTGGCCCATTTTGGTCCTCCGAAAATCCCAAAATGCCTTGAAATTGGGCTGTTTTGGGACCAAAAATGGGTCAAAAATGGGTCAAAAACGCATTTTTCCAAACCTCATCCTAGACCATTTGGGGTGCACAAACGGGTGAAATGAGCCCATTTTGAGCCCATTTTGGGGCATTTTGGGCCCTCAGAAGTCCAAAAAGCCTTGAAAGTGGGCCTCGTGGTGATGGGGTTCACTTGCAAGCTGATTTTACTTTGTCAAGAGCCATCAATGTGTGAATCATTCTTGATGTCCCTCACCAGTCATAGCTGATGTTCCCTCCCCCACCAGCTCGGTCCCAATATTCAGTCTTGATTAGGGTCAACGAGCTCGGGTTAGGGTTAGGGTTAGGGCTAGGGTTGGGGCTAGGGTTAGGGCTCGGGTCACTGAGCTGGTGGAACCAGTCTTGGTTTTATAACCCTCTTTAGTGTCAAGGGTGGACCTAACAGGTTTGGCAAGCAGCAAGCAGCAAGCACGCGCGAAATGGGCAAAAATCACTGCTCGGTCGTGGTGGTTTGGATTCGGCCAAAATTTTGGTGGATGGTGCCTATGGGTGTGAGGGACAACTACACAAAGTATGAGCAAGAAACTCAACGGTGGCGGCCGGGAACGGGCGTCGCACGTGCCGGACCTCCATTTCAAAATCTGCATTTTAGGGCCAAAATCAGCCTTTTTTTGCCCAAAACCACCCTGGAACCTGCTCAAAACGGCCAAAAGAAGGGAAATTGTGGCTACTCTACACATGCTACTAGACTTCCTTTTGCCGAAGGGCCCTCTAGGGCCCTCTAACTCCACACTATGTCCGCGAACCGCCCCCAAAAGGCCCCCAAAAGCCCCAGAATTTGTGCACATTAGCCGCCGACATCCCCAAACCAAACACAGACCATATCTTGGGCTACGTGGCTCAAAATGTGATTTCGAGCGCAACTAATCCACCTGCAACCACCCACTTTTGGTGGTTTGCACCCCTCAAAATTGCCCTTACCGACGCCTGGACCCCCGTACCTAGGCCCAGTGGGCCGCAGCAAGCTGCAAGAGGTAACCCAAAGAGGTGGGTGCCAAAATGGGTCAACAAGGTCCACCGGGTGCAAAAAAATGACTTTTTTTCAAAAATGATCCCGGACCACATGGAATGCCAAAACAAGTGTTTTTGGCGCGTTTTGAGCTCGTGATGGCCACTCCAAAGTCACAAAATGCCTTGAAAATGGGTTGTTTCACGGCAAAAAAACGGTCAAAAATGGGTCAAAATGTGTTTTTTCCAAAGATACCTTTGGACGATTTGGGGTGCACAAACAAGTGGAATGAGCCCATTTTGAGCCCATGTGGAGCAATTTTGGCCCCTCTCAAGGCCGAAAGGGCCTTGAAAATGGTCCACTTTGGGACCACAAATGGCTCAAGAACGGGTCAAAACCATGGTTTTCCAAAAATGATCATCGTCTAGTTGTGGTGCCCAAATGGATACAGCTCACTGTGACCCCCTTTTGACCCACTCTCATTCACTTTCAAGTTCCTCATTTGTCATTGAAGTCGCCTAGACGATGTTCCTTCCCCCACTAGCTCGGTCCCAATATTCAATCCTAGTTAGGGTTAGGGTCACCGAGCTGGTGGAACCAGTCTTGGTTTTATAACCCTTTTTAGTGTCTAGGGTGGACCTACCACGTTTAGCAGCAGCAGCAAGCAAGCAGCAAGCAGCAAGCAAGCAAGCAGCAGCACGCGCGAAATGGCTAAAAATCAGATCTCCGTCGTGGTGCTTTGTATTTGGGTGAAATTTTGGTGGATGATACCTATGGGTGTGAAGTACAATCACACAAAGTTTGAGCAAGAAACTCAACAGTGGTGGCCGGGAACAGGATGCGCAAGTGGCGGACCTCAGTTTCAAAAACTACAGTTTAGGGCCAAAAACAGCCATTTTTGGGCCAAAAAAGCCCCGGAACACATTCAAAACGGCCAAACGAAGGGAAACGGTGGGTACACTCCACGTGCGGCTTGACTTCCCTGTGTCAACGAGCTCTTTGCGGCCCTCTAACTCCATGATATGTCCCGGAAATGGCCCAAAAAGGCCCCCAAAAGCTCCAAATGCCGACAGCCACAAACCAAGAATAGGCCATATCTTTGGCTACATGGCCCAAAATGCGATTCCGAGGGCACCTACTCCACCCGTAACCCCCCACTTTTTGTGGTTTCCACCCCTCAAAATTGCCCAAACGGACGCCTGGACCCCAATACCTAGGCCCACTAGGCTGCATCAAGCCACAAGCTCAAGCCCAAACAGGTGGGTTCCCAAATGGGTCAACAGGGTCCAGTAGGGGCAAAAAGATGACTTTTCTCAAAAATGATCCTAGACCATGTGCGACGCTAAAACAAGTGTTTTTGGACCGTTTTGGGCTTGTGGTGGCCCATTTTGGTCCTCTGAAAATCCCAAAATGCCTTGAAAATGCGCTGTTTTGGGACCAAAAATGGGTCAAAAATGGGTCAAAAACGCATTTTTCCAAACCTCATCCTAGACCATTTGGGGTGCACAAACGGGTGAAATGAGCCCATTTTGAGCCCATTTTGGGGCATTTTGGCCCCTCAGAAGTCCAAAAAGCCTTGAAAGTGGGCCTCGTGGTGATGGGGTTCACTTGCAAGCTGATTTCACTTTGTCAAGAGCCATCAATGTGGGAATCATTCTTGATGTCCCTCACCAGTCATAGCTGATGTTCCCTCCCCCACCAGCTCGGTCCCAATATTCAGTCTTGATTAGGGTTAGGGTCACCGAGCTGGTGGAACCAGTCTTGGTTTTATAACCCTTTTTAGTGTCTAGGGTGGACCTACCAAGTTTAGCAGCAAGCAAGCAAGTAAGCAAGCAGCAAGCAGCACGCGCGAAATGGCTAAAAATCACAACTCCGTCGTGGTGCTTCGAATTCGGACGAAATTTTGGTGGATGATACCTATGGGTGTGAAGTACAATCACACAAAGTTTGAGCTAGAAACTCAACGGTGGCGGCCGGGAACGGGATTCGCAAGTGGCGGACCTCGGTTTCAAAAACTGCAGTTTAGGGCCAAAAATAGCCATTTTTGGGCCAAAAAAGCCCTGGAACCCATTCAAAACGGCCAAATGAAGGGGAACGGTGGGTACACTCCACGTGCGGCTTGACTTCCCCGTGTCAACGAGCTCTTTGCGGCCCTCTAACTCCATGATATGTCCCGGAAACGGCCCAAAAAGCCCGCAGAAGCTCCAAATGCCGACAGCCACAAACCAAGAATAGGCCATATCTTTGGCTACATGGCTCAAAATGCGATTCCGAGGGCACCTACTCCACCCGCAACCCCCCACTTTTTGTGGTTTCCACCCCTCAAAATTGCCCAAACGGACGCCTGGACCCCAATACCTAGGCCCACTAGGCTGCGGCAAGCTACAAGCTCAAGCTTAAACAGGTGGGTGCCCAAATGGGTCAACAGGGTCCAGTAGGGGCAAAAAGATGACTTTTCTCAAAAATGATCCTAGACCATGTGTGATGCTAAAACAAGTGTTTTTGGACCGTTTTTGGGCTTGTGGTGGCCCATTTTGGTCCTCCGAAAATCCCAAAATGCCTTGAAATTGGGCTGTTTTGGGACCAAAAATGGGTCAAAAATGGGTCACAAACACATTTTTCCAAACCTCATCCTAGACCATTTGGGGTGCACAAACGGGTGAAATGAGCCCATTTTGAGCCCATTTTGGGGCATTTTGGCCCCTCAGAAGTCCAAAAAGCCTTGAAAGTGGGCCTTGTGGTGATGGGGTTCACCTGCAAGCCGATTTCACTTTGTCAAGAGCCATCAATGTGTGAATCATTCTTGATGTCCCTCACCAGTCATAGCTGATGTTCCCTCCCCCACCAGCTCGGTCCCAATATTCAGTCTTGATTAGGGTTAGGGCTCGGGTCACTGAGCTGGTGGAACTAGTCTTGGTTTTATAACCCTTTTTAGTGTCTAGGGTGGACCTACCAGGTTTACCACCACCAGCAAGCAAGCAGCAAGCAAGCAGCACGCGCCAAATGGGGAAAAATCAGAACTCCGTCGTGGTGCTTTGGATTGGGTTGAAATTTTGGTGCATGATACCTATGGGTGTGAAGTACAATCACACAAAGTTTGAGCGAGAAACTCGACAGTGGCAAACGGCAACGGGATTCGCAAGTGGCAGACCTCTGTTTCAAAATCTGTCAAAAATGGCCAGAAAAAGCCTTTTTTTGGGCAGTTTGGGTGCCTAGGATATGCGTGAAGGGGTCCATTTGCATTGGAACTGACCTAAATGATAAACAAACACCTTTCATCATCGTTTAGTGTGTTATGTACCCGATTAGGGGCCCCAACGACCTCTTTTTGGGCGCAAAATACCGCAAAATCAGCCCAGCCTGAAAAGCACCCTTTTTGCATACCTCTTCAAATCACACCTTCTCGTGCCGTGTTTTATAGCCATGGATTGCATTGGGCACCCTTGTGGTGGTTAATAACGATGAATGGGATCATTTTGAAGCCTTTTCCACAATGTCATCACCGTTCAATGCCCCATTTTGGCACCGCAGAGTGGTGTTCAGCGCGCACAGTGCACGTGCTAGGGTAGGGTTACATGGGTCATCTGTGGGTCCAAAAATGGTCCAAAATTATTTTTTCCAACTTTGTTCCTAGACCACTTGGGGTGCTCAAACAAGTGGTTTTGCCCCGTTTTGAGCCCATGGTGGCCCGTTATGACCCTCCAAAATTCCCAAAAAGCCTTGAAAATGGGCTTTAGGTTTAGCAGCAGCAAGTAGCAGCAGCAAGCGCGAAATGGGGGAAAATTAGAACTCTGTCGTGGTGCTTCGGATTCGGCTGAAATTTTGGTGGATGATACCTATGGGTGTGAAGTACAATCACACAGAGTTTGAGCAAGAAACTCAACGGTGGCGGCCGGGAACGGGATTCGCAAGTGGCGGACCCAGGTTTCAAAATCTGTCAAAAATGGCCAGAAAATGCCCTTTTTTGGCATTTACGGGTGCCTATTAGGTCCTTGGAGAGGGGCATTGGCAGGGAAATTGATGTACACATGATGAACAATCACCTTTGGTGACTGTCTAGTGGGCTTTACACCCAAGTAGTGCGTCCAACGACCTCTTTATGGGTTCAAAATACCGCAAAATCGGCCTTGAAAAGCACCTTTTTGCATAATTTTTCAAGTTGCACGTTCTCGTAACGTGTTTTTTAGCCATGAATTGCATTGGGCACCCTTGTGGTGCTGAATAACAATGAATGGGATCATTTTGAAGCCTTTTTCCATATTGTCAGCACCCTTTAATGCCCCATTTTGGCACAACAGAGTGGTGTTGAGCGCACACAGTGCACGTGCTAGGGTAGGGTTACATGGGTCATGTGTGGGTCCAAAAATGGTCCAAAATCATTTTTTCCAAATTTGTTCCTAGACCACTTGGGGTGCTCAAACAAGTGTTTTTGCCCCGTTTTGAGCCCATGGTGGCCCGTTATGACCCTCCAAAATTCCCAAAAAGCCTTGAAAATGGGCTTTTTGGGGTCCAAAAAGGGTCAAAAAATGGGTCACAAACGCGTTTTTCTAGAATCTAAGTAGACCGTTTGGGGTGCATAAACAAGTGAAATGAGCCCGTTTTGAGCCCATTGTATGCTATTTTGGCCCGTCTAAAGTCACAAAATGCCTTGAAGGTAATGTTTCTTTCCCCACCAGCTCGGTCCCAATATTCAGTCCTGGTTAGGGTTAGGGGTAGGGGGAAGGATAGGTGTAGGGTTCGGACTAGGCTGAGGGATGGGCTGGGCGTTAGGGTGAAGGTTGGGTTTAAGGATAGTGTTGGGGTGCAAAGTGGAAAAAATTTTCCTTCGGGCGGCCTTCGTGCCCGTGGAGCGTCGGGCGCCTTTGGCGCCCATGGACTCCTGAGGGCGGCACCTTTGGCAACTAACCATTGGCCGGAGGCCCCTAGGGGGGGGGGTAGGGGCCATGAGCAACGGATACTGTGCTCGCATATGCCCCCGTGACACAAGCATATGGCCATAGCCACGACTCATAGGCGGGAGGGGGGAGGGGTAGTTGGTGTCCTAGGACCCGCGGAGTCCCCCCCCCCCCCGCCCCGCCTTGGGGGACACCCAACAATGATAGTGGAGTATGCAGCAACCACATTCACCAATTAGGTGCCATGTAAACATCAGTAATCAACAGCGTCTAATCATGGGGACAGCTAACTGGCGGGATGTGACCCCAAGCAGTGCTGAACCCATTCATGTTATAAGGGGGTGGGGTGGGGGAAACCCCTTGTTGAACCCAAACTCAGTGGGTAGGCAGGTTGGGTGGTCGGCCGGCGGGGTCTTGGGGGGGGGGGGGGCAGACATACCTCGAATTGATCCCCATGACACGCTAATCATTTTGAACGTACACAAGTGGGGTAAAAATTTGTTCAAAAAACTTTTGCCCACCAGCTCAGGCTTTGCACCTGCCGTCTGCTTGAAACAAGTTCTTGGGCGCCTCCAGCACCCGCAAAATCCATTGATCCATACAACATTTTGAGCCCCCCCCCCCCCTTGGGTCGTTGGCAGCCCCCCCCCCCCCCCCGTGTGGCTAATGTACATTTGCCATCCTAGAATCTTTGAAATGCTCATATGGGGTGTTTTGGCACACCGCGCGCACAACATGCACAACGCGGACATGACATGGAGAAATTGGGGCTTTTTGGTACAGTTGGTAATACTACCACACTACAACCCCACGATGTTGGACAGCCCCGGCATTTGATGTGCACTTCCTTGGTGAAATATGTACTGGTAGGAATATAGGACACCGGGCCACAACCTTTGGCCATGACCTCTTTGAGCATAGGTTAATCTAGGTCAAGCAAAGGTACATGGTTAAGAGCCCCATCAACGATGGACAAATAGCTAGCCCACTCACGGGCCTGCATAGTCTCATCTGAATCCTCAAGCACATAGATAGGACCGTTGGGGACTTGCACTCGACCCACGGTCATCCTGTCAAGCATGCGATAGGTGTGCTCGCCTGGCGTGCTGGTCCATGTCCCCAACCGGAAACGGGCCAATCCAAATCCAAATTCTTGATAGATACCACAAACCTATAGGAAATGATGCAAAACAACACACACCAATACACCGGAAATGAGGGCAAAGCAAGCAAGCAACTCATATAGATGCATAACAAGGCTCATTGTTATTGGTACTAGGCACTACTGTGCAGCTTGGGTACGGTCCTGTACAAACTTTGTGCACAACGCACGGAGCGCCCACAATGCGTAGTACATCCCCATAGCAAGAAAAAAATGGCCAAGCTCTGTGACTAGCACCAACCCCTGCAATGCGACACAAGAAGCCCTACCCCACTTTCAACATAGGCATTTTTCACCCTCACCAGCTCAACAAAAGAAATTTGAAAAATGTGACCACTTGCAATCATTAAACACATGTTTTAGGCCCGGTTCATGTACCCCCCCCCCCGTTTAAGCTACGCCAAAGTCCCGAATTAATACAGTCCCTTCACCTACTGTAGCTTGGACACGGGTGTAGCTTGAGCGCGACACATACAAGTACCGACACCGGGTGCCCAAGTTCAAAAAGAGAGGATTGCATGGTGAGCTGGCGCAAGCAAGGGGAATATAATGCACAAGGATACCAAAAATCAGAGCTATGTGGGTTCAAGTGGGCAAACACTCACAACAAATGTGTCCATGATTCTATGTGACTCGCAAATTCGTCACCAAACCCATGTCTTATGTGGCTGCACTACGTTTGGTACCGAATTAAAATTAGGTCCCAAATTAATACGGTCCCTACGCCTACTGTAGCTTGGCCATAGACCAGTGGAAAGTTCAGCAATAGGTCCCCACCGACAGACCTATGCCCTCAATCAGCGTGTATCACGCGGCGGAGCCGCGGCATACATTGTCCCATCTGTCCAGCGAAGCACGACAGCTCTTCCTCGGATACGGCGCCGGAGGCGCCGCCACAGCTCGTCAGGATAGGTCAGGTCGCCCTCCCTACCCTCAGCAGGAACTGGGTTGAGCTGACAAGTCCTCCGAGAAACCACCCCCCGTGTCGACCACTATGATGAACCCCCAGCGGCCTGTCCGATCCCCCCCCGCCGCCTCTTCCTGCTCTCACTCACGTCCGTACTGAACCCATCACTGTCACTGTCCCACGTCCCCCGCAACCGCGTGTCATTGACATCCGTACTAAATGACATCCGAGCTGGACAGAAAAACGTCTTCGTCCTCCGACGCTGGCGATGCAATCGAACTGCCGCTTGACGTCCCCCCAGAATCCACCTCTGACCCCAGGTCCCGGTCGGACACTTCTGCCATGGGCTCCAGCCCCAATGCATCCCACTCCGTGACTCGGCGTCGTTTGGACAGGGGTAGCAGGTTATAGGGGTGCAGTTCCCGGCCCTGCCCCGCTAGTTCATCGGCTGCCTACTGTAGCTTGGACAAGGGCGTAGCTCATACAAGGGGGGGGGTACTTTTCAAGCGATTTGTTGTCACGTGAATTGTTGTCATGGTATCACTGTTTTCACTGATATCATCACCATGATGATAAGGGGGGTGCTGCCCACAGCGGAGGCGGTGCTCAAGAGCCAACGGTAGGCTCTCATTGGGGTTGTTGCTACCTCGCCAGCCTAGACGGTAGGTGTGGAGGGTGGGCCTTGGTGCAAGGGCTGCCCCACTCCATCCTACTGGGATCCACAATCGATGGCTACATGGACATCATGGAGCTCTTGGACAATGTTGAGGTGGCCTTCAGCATCAGTGATGACCTCGGCGTCCCTCCCAACGAGAGGGGCTTGATGGACAACGAGGACCGTAAGGAGTACCCGGGCTCCCCCCAGTTTTGCCCCCCCCCCCCCATATGTCCGAGCGCAGTGTGCCAGCACGCCGGGCAGTGAGAGGGCACCAGCTCTTTGCTACATGTGATGTTGGGCCCAGATGGCCGTGCTAACCCCCTTCCCCCCTGGCACCTGCTGCGGGCACGCCCCACATCCACCCTGTACCCCCATGCCCCTCACTATAGGCGTGGATGACGTGAATGATGACACAATGGCTAACCAGACGGCTATCACAAATCACGAGGTGACTGCAGCGGTGGAGCGCATCACCATGGACCAGATAGTGGTGCCCACGGAGGGCATTGGGAGGGCCGCAACCCCCCCCCCCCCCCTAAGGAGGGCGTCCCAGTCAGCTAGAGAGCCGTCATGAACAAGATAGTGGCACTCACGAATGGGCTAGCAGGGGCGCAACAGTGCGCCCCTGTAACAAGTTCCCCCACTAAGTGGACCTCATGGACACCAAGGATGCCGCGGACACCGACGTTGAGCTGCGGCCGCTGCTAGCCTCGGCACTGGACGCTGATGAGAGCCGTGCTACTATGGAGCCCAGGTAGTTGTGTCTAGATTAATTCCTCTTCCGGCCTTTGTACTGCCTGATTTTGTTGATCTGCATTTACGGTATTGCGATGCTAACCTCTCTGTGGGTGTAGAGGTCTGCCAAGCATGTTTTGGTTGGGTCGGGGGATCAACAGTCGGTATCCATCGATTGAATGTCCCCGCCATTGGCACTTTCAGCCATTCAGTGGTTCTCGCACAATTGCATAATTGCATGTGTCCCCTTCTTGGTTGGGGTGTTCCACTATCATATGTACAACCGTATGTACAGGTATACAGAAACATCCCGGTGGAATCGCAGTGGTTGTATTTAGCCGCGCATATACCATCTGAAACTCGAATCTTGTTGGGGGGGGGGGGGTTACCGCCTGCCACTTGGAGCTTCCCTAGCCTCCCTAGAGGGCATGGCGTGCCATCTCTGTCAGGCCCTGGGGGAATGTTTGCCCGGCGCGCGCCCTGCGCGCGCCCGGCGCGCTACTTTTGGACTATGTTCCCCCCGAAGAGCCCCCAAGCACACCCCTTGGAAACGCCCTTAGAATTAGGTGACCCAAACTCAGAAACTGGCCCAGCTCAAGAAAGTTGCAAACTGGGGTACACAGTACCACTCTCGCTCCTTTAAGGGCAATCTTGGTCAACACCTTAGCAAGTTGGGAGAATTGGGTTGGGGGGTTAGGATAGCACAACCACATCGATCTCCAGTAGAAGCGATAGGCGTTATTGAGGTATCGCGAACAGTAGAGCTGCATCATAACATTGGTCCCACAAGTGTGGGTGTCAATACATTCAGTACAATAGTGCTCCTTACACTCATCACAAACTGCGACGGTGGAGCGTTCTGGCAACACAAAACACACACTTCCGCCTCATCCTCTGCCTCATCTTGCGTGCCACAACCGAGCAAACAGCTGCTCAATGTGTGCCCTATACCACCCGTGCACGTCATTGTAACATTGTTGGCGGGCTGTCAAAGTGCCATTCTTTCTTCCAATGAATGGCACAATGACATGAATCCGGCCCTTATAAGCACCATCATGGCCCCCGACTTCGAAATCAAAGAAATCACCTCGGGTACGAGAAGGTCCATACCCATCCCAAATCAAAACATCTGCTGATGTCCCGGGGGCCAAGGGGCAAATCCATATAATGTTGCCCAACATATCAACCGCAACAGTCCACCGGTAGGGCACAGGTCACAAAAGATGCCCGGCGCGCGCCCGGCGCGTCCCCTGCGCGCGCCCGGCGCGCTAACGTTCCCCCCCTAGCCCGGGGGGTACTGCTTGTGCCGGTGACCAGGGACCCAGGCAGCCCCCTCAGCCCCTCGACCTCTGTACATAGGCCTTGACGTGCCCTCTTTATGTACTTTTCACCCTATGTGGCCATTTGGTGCTGGGGGGTACCAAGGGACTGGTGCACAAACCGCCTTAGCATTTCCCCCTCAAAAACTCAAAAATTGAAAAGTCCACAATATAGGTATTCACAATTGTCATATCTTACACGTCATGTGTAATAAATAGTCTTGGCACCTTAACATAGGGGGGGGGGGTCAATTGTTATCTGCTACTGTGTCATACGTAGCTGGCCCCCCTTTACTCTTTGGGTGTACTCTATGTTTAGCTGTGTGCTCCACTAAAAGTTAGAAAACTTCAGCAAACATGACATGCACAAGAATAGCACTGCACTACGAACCCATCCAAACAGCGAGAGTGACAGAACAAGAAGTGGAATATTGCACATATGATGTTCCTCAGAGAAGCACCACAGCGGACCTGAAGGTCTACCGATTTACTTCCCCAACAAAAAATCTATACAATGTCAAAGTACCGGTTCCCGCACCCCGGGATCAATAGCGGGACTGGCCACAGATCAGCGATGGCTGCTACCCACCAGAATCACTCTGGCATCCACAACAGGACGTCATGTCAAGGCGCAGCGTCGCCGCGACACACATTTTTCAAGCTGTCCAGCATTGCGGGGACTGGACAAGGGGGCAGGGGGCCGACACCTGCCCTGACCCGTAAAGGGAAAAGTGACCCAGAACAAACAGAGGCTTTGTCAAAAGATAAGCCTTATGTTCAACAAACATAAGAGACCTATTTAGAGAAGGAAGAACATGGAAGCACATCATCAACACGACAATAACCACGAGCAATGCAATGAGAATTGTTTACTATTTTCACAGTGGGTGTTGCATGAAATGGGCAGCTGGACCAGCAATCAACACTCACGGAAACTGCAACTGTACCTGAAATCGAACGGCCTGACACCGGCACTTCAATTGCATTGAGGGTGGCCTCAGAATTATCAGAGGGCGGAGGGGGTCCAGAGCCTTAGACCCACCCACCTGGCTGAAGACCCACCCACTCGGACCCCTCCGCCCGTTTGCAATTCAATTCTGATAAACAAGGCCTGCCCATCCCACCCTATCAGGCACAATCCTTTACATAAACAACCAGACTATACCTTCCCATGCAACCAGCGGCATCTTGGGGAATCCTCACCCTCTGACCATCATGCAGCTGCACTGCAGCTGCTGTGACAGGCTGTGGGGCACCTGTAGCTGCAGGGGTGAGGAGCTACCACACGGACGGCTTACAATGTGACTGCCAGACCGGCGCAAGGGCAAAAGGGCACTTCTCCTTCGCACAGGGCCCTCATAACAAAATGCAGTCTTGACCCTTGACCAAGCTCTGGATATGGCATGTGCCCGCGCGCACGCACGGCGCTCTCCTTTTTTGGCAAAAATGACCCCGACTTCAGGCCCAAATCTGTGACCTCTCCAGAGACTCCTCAAACAGGCCATTGCTTAAGCACCTTGGGGGGGGGGGGGGGGGGTCATTTAGGATCTTCAAAAACCGCAGCTGACCCACCCACCTACACACCCACTAGAATATCTTTCCTCAGGCCAAACGAAGGGAAACGGTTGCTACATTGAACATGTAGCTTGACTTCCTTGTGAGAAAGAGCCCTTTGTTGCCCTCTAACTCCATGATATGTCCAAGAAACGGCCCAAAAATGGCGAAAAATGGCCCACATTGTGCGCAGTTCGTGTGAAACAGCCCCAAAACCAACAACGGGCCATATCTTGGGCTACGTGGCTCAAATCTGAAATCCGAGGGCACCTAATCCCACCGCCACCCCGCACTTTTTGTAGTTTCCAAGCCTCAAAATCGCCCAACAAGACGCCTAGACCACTGTACTAGTGGTCACTTGGTGGAGCTAGAGGGTGGCCCGGGCCGCGCACCCATTGTGGGCCCCGGGGCGAAAAATGGTTTTCCAAAGTTGTTCCAAGACCACTTGGGATGCTCAAGTGTTTTCAGCCCGTTTTGAGCTTGTGGTGGGCCGGTTGGGCCCTCCAAAGGCGCCAAAATGCCTTGGAAACGGGCCGTTTTGGGACCAAAAAAGGGCCAAAAATGGGTCAAAAATGTGTTTTTCCAAAAGTGATCGTGGACCATTTTGGTGCACAAACAAGTGAAATGAGCCAATTTGGACCCCATTTTGGGGGGAGTGTTTGCTGTGCGCACTGCTTTAATGATGACCTTCCTAGATTGAGTCCCCAAGTTTACCATTACCGTATGAAGCCCCCGAGTAGACCAATAGTTGCCTCTTGCCTACCAAATGAAGCAACAAACCATCCGTGCACATCATTTTATGATTGTTGCTGTGCCGATAGAGTGTCAAAAGTCTTAGGGATCCCATAGGGGTAGGGATTAAAAATAGCCCAAAAAATTGCCCTGCGCGCTAACGCTCCCTCTTGAGCCATTTTGGCCCCACTAAGGTCCCCAAAAACCTTGAAAATGGGCCATTATGTGACCAAAAACGTGTCAAAAGTCAGTCAAAAATGGTATTTTCCAATAATGACCGTTGAAAATTTGGGGGTGCTCAAACATGATAATTGCTCCCATTCAAACTCCCATGCATTTGTAAACGTTGTTGCTGCCCTGTGTTTTAGGAAGCGGCCTTTGGCCCCCCTTTTTGAATATTGTCTCTTTGCACCTACAACATGCCGACAATGTCTACAATTAGCACGCTGCGTTGACTTGTGGTGCACAATGTCTACAAACTACACACCACCGGACCCCTATGCACAAGTAAACGTTGTTGCTGCCCTGTGCTTCAATATACATGTATACACAAACTCCCTACATAGACAGGGTGTTAGCATACGCGAATACATATACACACGTATATGTGCATACGTTGCGTGTCCACATATGCGTATACATGGGCATCCATACATATTTGGAAATTGGAGGCAGTTTTTGGGTACACAAACTCTTGCTTGGCCCAGGGGTCAAAGGCCCGGGGTGCGGGGTTTTTGCCATTATGGAATGGCTTACCCCCATAGCAGACCAGGAACCACCCCACCAATGCTTCCATCCATTGCGCACAACAACTTTCACTGCACTGACCACAAAAGGTGTGGTGGCGTGCTTTCCACTGGATAAAACAGAAACATCGGCCTAATTCCCCTCGTCATATGACATGGCCCCTCCGTATGGGGGTTCCCCAAAGCGGGGTGGCCCCTTGCCGGTTTGGAGCATTTTGGGATGAAAATTTGTCAGGCAGATGCTTGGTATAGGCACGCTCCTCCTATGCTGCGACACCAGATCATGGACACCGTGGGGAGAGATGTGCACCATGTGTGCTCCACACACACACCCTTTTGACTATTGGGCAACAGCCCCGTTTCTCCAATGTATGCAAGAGCCCCAGAAGAGAAACCCGGTGCCATGGCACTGCTACACATGTCAACCAAAAAGTGCACATCAAGAATGTGTATAGTGCGCCTTGCGCCCCAAATGTGGCTGCATAACAACTGTCTGTCAATTGCGTTGGTCAAACCCCACAACAACCACCCAACACACTCTCAATGACCCCCTCCCACACAAATTCTTATCATGTGGATGACATCAATAGAATTAAACTGTCCAGCAGAGCAGAATTGTAAGCTTGGGTGCCCTAGGGGCAGGGCGTTGCCAGATTCATGGCCCTTCATTGAGCTTGATAACCCATTAACACAACCCGAAACCCTTCCAAATCGCAGCTGCAGTGTGGGTTTGGGATGTCCATCTCTAGTGTATCCCTTCACACCATAGTCCCTTTGCGTATCCCGTTTTTACAGACTTTCCACCCAAGAAACCCAGTAAACCAAAACGAGGGTTCAAGTAGTCGTCGACATAGAAAATTTGCACCGCGTAAACAACATTCCCCTAAACCCCAGTTTGGTGTGATCCCAGCCATCTTCCCTTCAACCCTAGGGTCCACCGTGCTTGACTTGCCGCACCGTGCGCACACCGTGTCAAACTCTCCCCTGATCACATCAAAACTCGTGTGCAAAGCTTAGGCGTGGCAATGCCCCTACATGCACAAGGATGTGGCTGCTCACATCCCAAAAAATCCCAAACATCCCGACCAAGCCCTATACATCGTATTCCATACCTCCGAAACGACTCCAGACAACTCCGATAGAACTCCAACTCGTGTTCTACACAATTCCTCTGCAACTCCTACAGAACTCCTTTTCCACAATTCTACAACAATACGGAGGTCACACAAACGGCAAAATAGCACTGGAGTGACTGGACATCGGTGGTACTCACGGTCACCAACCAGCCTCTAAGCCAACCTCCCCTTTTCAGAGAAACGACGTGGCCTAACTGCTTCATTGTGACGGAAGGCCTTGCGGGGAGAGCAGTCGCCACCACACCATGTCCTATAGAACTCCCATGCACCTCCTATTCACCCCCTGTACACCCCAAGAACGGAATAAAGACTGAGGATGAAATACCGCAAACCTGCAGCCGCTCACCCTGGTCCATCGCTCATGTGGGCCAGTTCGGATCCCTCAGTGTGAATCGCACATATCGCTTGTGCTATGGCCAGGGTCCGCAATGGTTCCCTGGGCCCCACCTCCTGTTCCTGCTGCTCACGACTTGCTCGTCGTGAGGGCAATGGGAATGGGGAGATAACGCCTCCCACCAGACGCAAATGGAGGCTGGAGCTGACCATCGCACACACACAATCAGACACTACCTCCGCGAGAAAATAATGCACAAGCATTTGGGCAGAGCAGGCACCCGTCTTAGGTTGGGGCTGGGGGGAATAGATTGAACTAAGAAATCCACAGTGGACATTGCATGCAACAACAAACAACGGAGAAAGGGGGAACAGAGGGCGGGTGGCGGGTCACAATGCGATGCAAACCACGTTACTGTGTGGTGCCATCGGTTACCTGCCGTGCAGTCGGTTGCTGAGCGGTAGAAACGGTCGCCGGTTACCCGTTGATACAGCCCGGCTCTGCAGAAGCCACATCTCTCACGGAGGCTATTTCACTCCAACTGTTTTGAGGGTACTCAGAAAAAGGGGGCAAAGAAGGACACAATGCACTTGGGGCCTTGAACAAAAAACCGCCCGTCACGTGTGTCCACCGTTTCGCACAGACCCCGTGTCCGGGGCTGCAAAGTCGATGCCCGCCCAATTCGTTCAATCCTGTCTCTGCCCAGCCTTCTGCGCACGGCGACACGCCTCACGGGGCCGCGCAACCCGGGGCAGTGCGGCGCATCTGTACTCAGCGCGTGGCGCGCTCTAGTGGGTTTGCCCCTGACCAGGGCCGTCACTGCGCGGGGGCTCCAGCGGTGACTGATGCTTGCTCTGTTCGCCGGGGGGCGTGGCCTCCTCATTGTCGGGGGCGGCCTCCACTTGGGGCCGGCAGCAGCTCGTCAGCTTGGCCAAGAGCCCGACGGGCAGGATCGCTGTGTAGCGGCCGGCGCGCATGCAGATGATGGAGGGGTTGAGCACCAGCGTCAGGGCCAGCCACCACCTCCGCTTCACGCGGGACACCCCCCGGAAGCCAAAGTCGTCCTGCTGCTGCAGGACCGTGACCATGGCCGCGATGCTGGGGTGCAGGTCCCACGGGTGGTAGCGGTGCATACAGAGGTACGCCAGGAAGATCTTCCGGATGGGGTTGTGGAATCGGTGCTCGAGGAACAGCGTGGACCAGTACCCCACCCACGGGGCGTCGAGGCGGGCCAGCAGCCCCGTCAGGATCTTCTTGTCCAGGCGGATGAAGTACAGCGCGATGAAGAGGATGCATTTGATGAAGCGGATGATCACCTGAGGCACGTTGACAATGGCTCTGTCTCAGCCTCTGCCTCTGCCTCAGCCTCTGCCTGTACCTGGGCCTGTACCTGTGCCTCTGCTTCGACCCGTGACGGTGCCTCTGCCTACACCTGTGCCTCGGTCTCTGCCTCTGGCTCTACCTCCATCTCTGCCTCTACCTCTGCCTCTACCTCCGGCTCTGCCTCTAACTCTGCCTCTGCCTCTGCGGGTTACCACGGGAAACCCCTCCGATCAAAATAGTGCACCGATCCAGATTAAAATAGTAAACCCCTGTAATAGAAACACTAAGCCCTTCTGGCCAATGTTCCAAACCCCTGCGATTAAAATACTATACCCCTCCGGTTGAAATGCCAAAACCCCTCGGGATAAAATGGCAAACCCTTAAGATACTAAAGCCCTCCAAATAACAGTAAACCCCTCTGGTAATACTAAAACAGGAAACCCCTGCGGGTAAAATACTAAATTCCTCCGCTTAAATTCCTAAAATCCGGTGTTAAGAGAAAAAATCCTTCTGGGTAAAATACTAAACGCCCTCCCGTTAAGTGGTAAGCCTCTCCGCTCAAAATACTAAACCCCTCCGGATACAGAACAAAATGCCTGCAGTTGCAATACTAAACGCCTGCGGTGAAAAAAATAAATCCCTGCGGTTAAAATATTAAACCACACCGGTTAAAACCCCTCTAGTTAAAATGGTAAACCCGTCCGGATAAACTGTTAAAATTCTCCGGTTGAAATACTAAACCCCTCTGGTCAAAATACTAAACCCCTCCAGGTAAAATACTAAGCCCTTGAATTGAGATACTAGACCCCTCCAATCAAAATATTAAACCCCTCCGGTCAAAATACTAAACCCCTCTCGTTAATTCATAAACTGATCCGGTTCAAATACTAAATGCCTCAAAATAAAATACCAAACCCCTCCGGCTAAAATACTAAACCCCTCCGCTTCAAATAGTAAACACCTGTAATTACAATACTAAGCCCCTCCGGTCAAAATACTAAACCGCTCCGGTTAAATGGTAAACTGATCCGGCTGAAACACTAAACGCCTCAAGTTAACATACTAAACGCCCCCAGTCAAAATACGAAACCCCTCCGGTTTAAATACGAAACCCCTCCAGTTAGAACACTAAACCCCGCCAAGTAAAATAGTAACCCGCTCCAATTCCAACGCCAAACCCCTCCAGTTAAACTACTGAACCAATCCGGGTTAAAAAAAAATTAATCCCCTCCGGTCAAAATAATATAAACACATCCGGTTAAAATAGTAAAATGGTAAACTGATCCGGCTGAAATGCTAAGCGCCTCGAAGTGAAGTACTAGGCTCCTCCAGCCAAATTACTAAACCCCTCTGGGCAAAATACCAAACACCTCCGGACACAATGCTAGACAGCTCCGCTGAAAATGCTACAACCCGGCGCTTAAAATACCAATCCCCTTCCCCCCCGGGTTAAAATAGCAAACCCCTCCGGTCAAAAGACTAAACACCTCCCGTTAAAACACCAAAACCCTTCGGTGACAAAACCAAACCCTCCGGTTAAAATATTAAAGCCGCCCGCTTAAAATAATGAACCCCTCTGGTACAAATTCTAAACCCCTCCGGTTAAAATACTAAACCCCTCCAAGTGCTGAACCCCTCTAGTTCAAATAATGTACCCCTCCGTTTAAATACTACTTCCCTCTACTTAGAATACCAAGCCCCTGTGGTTAAAATTAAACCTCTCCGCGGAAATTGGTAAACCCCTCCAGTTAAAACACTGGAATGTGGCGGATCAAATACTAAATCCTCCCGGTCAAAGGACTAAGCCCCTCTGATTAGAGTACTAGACCCCTCCGGTAAAAATGGGAAACGATCTCCGGCTAAAATACAAGCCTTCAGTTAAAACGCAAAACACATCCTGTTCCAATACTAAACCCCTCCGGTTAAAATTCTCTACCCCTCCATTTAAAATACTAAACACTACGTGTTAAGATAGAAAACTGCCTCGGTTTCAACACTAAACCCGTCCGGTGAAAACACTGAACCCGTCCAGTCAAATATGCAAAACCCCTGCTAGTGCCTCTGTCGCATTTTGGCTGGAGGATTTACTATTTTACCCGAAGTGTTTGCCTTGTGAAGTGGAGGGGTTTAGTGTTTTGACGGGAGGGGTTGATTATTTTTACCGTAGGGCTTGAGTAGCTTATCCGTATGGGTGTACTGTTTTTAACCCGAGGGGTTTGGTATTTTATCCTGAAGTGTTTGGGATTATACCGGAGGGGTTTGCTATTTTGACCAGAGGGTTCTGTTTTAATTGGAGGGGTGGAGAGTTTTAAGCGGTGGGTTTAGCATTTCATCCGGGGGTGTTTAGTATTTTGACGGGAGGGGTTGACCTTTTTTAACCAGTGCGGTTTTCATAGGCGTTAACCGGAGTGGTTTACTATTTTCACCGGAAGGGTTGGCTGTTCTTCAATGATGGGGTTTTGGTTTTTATCCGGAGGGGCTTAGCATTTCAATGGGAGGGGTTTATTTTCAACCGGACGGATTTACTATTTGGAATGGAGCGGTTTAGGATTTTAGCCGGTGTGGTCTGCTACGTTGACTGGAGGATTTTACTATTGTAACTGGAGGGGCATACTGATTTCGCTGGAGGGGTTTACTATTTTCACCAGCGGGGTTTATCATTTTAACCCGAGGAGTTTACTGTTTTAGCCAGATGGATGTTCTATTTTCACTGGTCGGGGTTTAGTACTTCAAGTGGGGGGGTTAGTATTTGAACCAGAGGCAATCACTGATTTAATTGCAAGGAGTTTAGTATTTTGAGCGGAGGAATTTAGTATTTTATCCCCAGGGGTTTACTATTTCAGCTGGAGGGATTTAGCATTTGATTAGAGGAGGAAAGTAATTTTACCACAGGAATTTATTCTTTTCACCTGAGGGTTTCACTATCTTCACTAGGGGCTGTGGGGGGTGTGACACGGCTGGCGACTGACAGTCTACCTTGACCGACAAACCACTCGCCCCCCTCCCCCCCTCCCTCCCTCCCACACCTGATGGCCCCAAAGACGTCGATTAACCAACCCAGGGCGCACAGACGGCAAAGCACGGAACACTGGTGCTACCACACGGTACCCAACCAGCCTCTAAGCCACAGCGCTCACCAACGAGGACGCGGCCCTACTGCTCCAACGCGAGGGAAGGCCCTGCCAGTAGAGCTGCCACCGTTGCAGCACGCTGCCTGTGGCGTGCACTCTGCTGCCTGTGCATACAGGCAGCACAATGGGTGGGAGCGGCTTCTCAGGAGGCCCAGGCAGATTTCCAACCCCGCAAGATTTGCCATCAATGAAGGAAACAACGTTTGCGGTTTGAGACTTGCAGACTCTCCTCATCTCTTGTGCTCACCATCAACGGTCAGGATGAGAGGTACCCAACGGTTTTGCAACTTGAGATGACCGTCCCAAGCGCACGCACAACCATGGGTGGACAAGCTGACAAGCCGAGTCGCAACTTGGACAGCTTTGAAAGGCGCGTGTGACTGGTCCAAAGCATGTTGACGTTGTTTAAGGCGCCTGCATTAACCGAATCCCAGAGCTGGTTTGGAGAGGTTGGTGATTTCATGCAGGTGGAATGTCACTTCTCATGACCACGGTTCACTCCTTAATCCCCAGTACATCCCCACGTTTGTACCAAATGTGCCTGAATCCTTGGTGCCCTCTCACATGCACAGAGAGGGGCGCCATGCGAGGTGCGGCACATGTGCCAGTCCACTCACACCTGAAACATCGCCGTCACCAGCCCAAAATACACCAAATTCACATTCGCCCAGTAGTGGTACAGGCGGGGGTGCTTCAGCTCGTGCCCGTCGAGCAGCGTCCTCTTAGCGATCTGAACGATGATGGCGCGGATACCGATGATGATGATCAGTTGGATGATGGTGCCCGAGAACGTGTTCCACACCCAGACCATGATGTGGGGGTTGGTGACGATTAGCAGGATGATGAAGAACACGAAGAACTGGATCAGATACCCCACGAGGAAGTGCATGACCTGGTGCGCAGGATACGTCTCGGAGTTGTTGTGGGACACCAGCGCTTTGAGCTCAGGGTCGCCCCGGCCCTTGCGCATCAGCAGCAGGTTGTTCTTGACATTGGCGATCAAGAGGTACCACGTCACAGCGCAGATCGCGATGGGGATTGTGGCGGCCAGGGCTCCGGCGTACGGGGCGCTGCTGTTCAAAGAGAAGGCAGCGTCGTGTACTTTCTCCCACAATCCAATGAAATCAATCCCTGAGACAAGACGGAGCCGGGGGATTGTCGGCACAACATGTGCACCATGTTGCCCCTGTCCACGGAACGCACTGCAGTGCGTCGTCCACAACACAGCTTTCTGCAACTAGCGCAGGGCACCACAGGCCCTTGGGCGTCGTAATTCCAGCCTGGACCAGCAAACAATAAACACTCGCACCGCCTCCACATCACACTCGTCATCACCAGCAAGCACCGCACCACCACGTGGATCAAACACCCTCTGGCTTCTTCCCTTGTGCTATGAAGAAGGTCAGATGGTGTGCACCATGTTGCACACCATTAAAACTTGACCGAATGAACGAAAAGGTGTTGCATACCACTGATATCATGCTGGCCCACACCACCCGATGCCTGTGCACACGAGTGACGCTCAAAATCACAAGCCCCCCCTCCCTGCCCCCTGCTCGACATCTGTCTGTATGTATGTCCCTGGGGCAGCAGGCCGGAGCGTTTTCGCTGTGATGCACCCATCAACTGTCGGTCAAAAATGGGGGGGGGGGTGACTTGGGTCACCCAAACCAGTAGCTGCCCCCACATTCAGACAGTATGAAATTGCGTGCACAGCGTCTGATATTGAGGGGTACAGGCAATGTGCACGTAATATCGAATTTTACCGCGCTTGCGCTGTAAAAAAAATGCCCCCAAAACGAACAATGGCCCGACACACATTGCCTCTCCATTCACTAAATCCATCCAAACCAGGGGTAAGAAAAGAACCCGCATACCAATTCAAGGTAAAAGGGCAGGGTGGAGACCAATGTTTGCCTAGTATAGTACGCTGTAAAACTCCACCTCCAAGACAGGGAAAGAAATACCAGAACCCCAAACCCCTTAAAAGAGAAGCAGGTTTCACCTCCAATCACCCAGTGTTTGTCGCTTCAGGCTTAAAATAGAGCATTTCAAGAATGTCAATGTATTGAATGGAGAAGGCAACTGTTTCTGGACAAAATAAAGACTTCACCACTGTTGACAGCCAACGATCCTCACAGTTTACAGCGGAAGTGCCGTAAAATTTTTACGGCGGAAGGGTTGTAAAATCTTTTGCTGGAAGCGCCGTAAATTTCCAAACAAAGCGCCAGAAATTGGACCATGGTCACACACAGGCCGTAACATAGGACACAAAAATATTGTTCACTATTTTACCATGCATAAAACGTAAAACCAACAAGGGCAGACGAGCGTGCATACCTGTCACATATCATGTCAACATACATCATGTAAGACATGGGGGTGAACTCAACAGCTTTCCACACAAGCCCAAAGGGATCCAGCTGTTAGGCTGCCTTGGGGGCTGTTAGGCTGTCTTGGGGGCTGTCTGAAACACGTTGTAACAGCCAGCAATTCTTCCAATTGGGGAGCCCCCAAGTCTTACTGCAATGCACCACATTCTTGAATCTCTTGTTTCTGGCGATTATCATGAAAATGGGGGTTTTGTGGCACTGCCCGTCACCAGTACCAAAAAGAAACGTGATCACCACCTCTATAGGTCACTTGTGAAGTCATTGCAATTTTGTAGGTGGGACCGAGCTGTGCAGCGGCCTTTGTACGACCATGAAAGTCCATAAAGACCACAAAATTGTTGCAAAAACTGCAACAGTTACAAAATGTGTGCTTGCATGGGGGTGCAATCATAATTCCGAGCTGCCAGCCCCCCACATGTTCATCTAGACTGCACACACACACACACACACACACACACACACACACACACACACACACACACACACACACACACACACACACACACACGCGCGCACACACACACCATTGCAGTGCACATGGGCCAGGGTGCACCCATTGCAGTGCACCCAAGGGCATGCCGGTCACATTTGTCATTGGTGCTGGTGACGAGCAGTGCCACAAAACCCCCATTGTGATGATAATCGCCAGAAACAAGAGATTAAGGAATGTGGTGCACTGCAGTGAGACCGGGGGGCTCCCCACTTGGAAGAATTTCTGGTTCTTACAGCTTGTTTCAAACCACCCCCGAAAAGACAGTCTAACAGTTTCAACTGTTGGATCCCATGAGGCTGGTGCGGAAATCTTTTGAGGCCACACCCAGATTTCATGACCCCTGCATATGGCTGCTTCGTACAGCCTGCAGTTGTAACATTTGTCACTCGTTGTAACATTTGTCGCTCTGTTTACACGCACCCGGACATGTTCTGGGTGGTGCTGGTGACAGGCAGTGCCAAAAACAACCCATTGTCATGATAATTGCTAGAAGCAAGAGATTCAGGAATGTGGTGCGCTGCAGTGAAACTAGGGGGGCTCACCGCTTGGAAGAATTTCTAGTTATTACAGCCTGTTTCAAACCACTACCAACACAGTGTAACAGCTGGATCTTGGTGGACTTGTGCGGAAAGCTTTTGAGTTTATCCCCATATCAGCATGATGCATGCTTACATGATACGTGACATGTATACATGCTCCTTTGTCTAGGTCCCTTGAGGTTTTACGGCTTATGCACGGCAAAATGTTGAACAACATTTTACGTTCTATTTTATGGCTTGCGTGTGAACATGGTCCTATTTTGGGCGCTTTGCCTGCAAAATTTTACGGTGCTTCGGCCGTAAAAATTTTAGGGCGCTTTGGCTGTAAAATTAGTTGTCCCCAAACCCCTATCTTTTTGAGGAAACCTGTTTCCACATTTCGAGAAAACCCACCCAACACCTCACTCGTGCACACCTTTTCTTTTCCAGTACTCAGTACTGTTATTCATCACCTTCGCTGCACTTGCTGCTGCACGTGCTCTTACGGCGCTTCTGCTGGAAAAATTCGGGCCAAAAATTAAGGGTATTGGTGGGATAGGGGGGTAGGGACCTTGGGGTGCAAAAAGGGGTGAAAATGTGCTCAGCGCGTGCACAGGACTCCCGGGAAGTATGCGAATAGTGCACCTCAAGGGGATATATAGCTCAATAAAGGGCCATGAGTCCGGCAACCCCTTGCCCCCGGGGCTTGAAATGTTGGTGTGATTAGGCCCATGCTTAAATTCTGCTGGAAGATTTTGCCGCCCCTCCCCCCCGTGTAGAATGAAAATGGTCAACATTTTATTAAAATCCCACAAATAGCATTAGAATGAAGAAATGGCCACTTCCCCTGCCAGACCCTAGCCAACCATGACACAATACATTATTGTACATTATTGATAGAACACGATTGAGCCACATTCTTCAAGTCCTTGTTTTCCCCATGACAAGCGATTTTACAATACAAATACTGTCAAAGTGATTAGAACTTCATGGATGTCTCAAATTATGCTGCTTTTGGCTGGGCTTTGGGCTAGGTGCCTGACCCGTAACTTCTGGGCAGCCCAAAAAGTTGGTGGAGGTGTCGGTGAATGGAGTACGCCTACACAACACCCATAGGATTGGAAGAACTCTTGGGCGCTACCAACTTAGAAACAACAGCGCAAAACTAGTCTTCCCACACACACAAATGTGTGCGCACACAAGCATGGAATCCTTGCACTACGCACTGCACTCTACATTTAAGACATACCATTCAAGAAAGTCTCCAAATTGACTTGTAGATGACCCTGCTAGACAAGCCCATGAGGAGTCTAGTTGTGCCTTGTTGTTCCCGACCTTACATGAACCAAAAGAACATGCAACATGGATGAGAGAAGAAGCATTATGTGCACACCGCTGATAACGTCTACATAGCACCTCAAATAATTTTTGCAAACGGTCTGAAAAATGCCACACTAATTTTCCAACCACTAGACCTCATCACACATGTGCGTATCGATACAATCACGACAAAATGATACCTCACAATTGTTGCAAGAGGACAATTTCTCAACATTTGTCTAACTGCAAAAAAAAAAAAGAAACAAACGGCACGGTCATCACCCGCAGTGTTGATATCAATGCTATGACTAGGTGCATGTGTTGACCATAAATGTGTGGATATGTGTTCCCTTGGGCCATTTGGAGGGAATCTTATTTGCGTATGAATCAGGAATTGTTGTCAATGCAAAAGGACGTGGGCGTGTACTCATGCAACAGTGTTCCGGTTCCCCTCCATATATTCCGCATAAAGCCCCAATACCAAAATCATGCAAATAAATGCTCAGTTCGTGCCACAACTGGCATATTGTTAGTGATGATGACATTTGAATCACGTCCGGATTTCCAGCACTTACAATTTGTCATCAACCATCAAGCCATGGCAATAGGGTTGGGTGATACAAACACGGCAACATGTACTAAGACTTTTGAGCTTAGATTCTTGCAATGGCCCACACACCACCCGCTGTGGAGTGATAGCCATCTTGCAATGCCACACAAGAGGTTTGTTGTCACAAGGTCACAAGCCAACACAACACACGTTTCGGGCCACTAAATCATGCCTCGCCAAGCTAGGCCACCCTAAATTGTGTGGTTGCAGTCGATGGATAGGAAGCTTTTCGATGTTGGGGATGCTTTCAAAGCGGGAAAGCGCTTCTTTGGCCAACCCCATCTCTCCGTGCAATTTATGTGATTGGTGGACGAGATGCCTTGTGAGATGTACAAATTTGTTGCATTTTGATATAGTTGTAGCTCGCACACATACTCTTGCCACATAAGAGGCACACACCTCAGTTGTCCTTGTGAGGCATATGGTTGGCCAACGACGGCATATGGGCAACATTGCTTCAAACTACAAATCCTTGGCTTGACCAAATAGCCAAATGGTGGTATTGCTCTGTTGTGCGCTTAAGCCCCCCCCCCCCCCCCCCTATCCTCCCGTGACACACGCAAAGCACACACACACGCACACACACTCTCCCTCTCCCTATCCCTTTGTGTGTGTGCGGCTAGGTGGACGCACCTAGCACAAGTTGCAAATTGTAGACGATCATAGCACGACCTCCTCCGTAGGTGAAATTTGTGGTCCGTCGCTAACGCTGCACGAATCTCAGGGCACGTCAGGGACGGGATCTGAACTGATGTCCACTGCAGCACATTGCCGCGTTTCACGACAGACCGAAAGACCTCTAGGGCAGCTCTGCTGTCGCTCAGGAGTTTTCTTTCACGCCGCTTTTCTTAGTCTGTTCTTGTTTTCGCGGTTCTCGTTATGTGTGTGTGTGTGTGTGTGTGTGTGTGTGTGTGTGTGTGTCTGTGTGTGTGCGTGCGTGCGTGTGTGCGTGCGTGCATGCGTGCGTGCATGCATGTGTGTGTGTGGGCGGGTTATAGTGTGGCACTGCGTGGCCTATCGCGTACACCGCGCGCATAGTGTTCTGTGCCGCCCACGGGGATGCCGAGTACACACGGCACACTCTTTTGTGCATCGCGCGCATTACAGCCATGCGCTTGTAGTCACAAGCAAGCGCCACCTGCACCAACGACAGAGCGGAAATGTTCTGTGCACTCCAGCTGTGGAGCCAGGGCTGTGCACTTATCAGTTTGGTCTAAATTCAGATCTGCCAACAAGCAAAAGCACATGCACACAGAAAACGATAAGTAGCGTCGGTATGCGAGTCTGGGGCGTGATGTCGCATAAGGCAGCCTGTGCCATAGATACTGTCCAGGGTGGGTGGGTGGGCCATCGACATACAAAATATAAAAGACAACTGAGCGGACAATCAGTGCAGACACATATACACTCAATCCTGCACAGACCAAACTTGGGTTTGCTTATGGCAAACCTCATTTTGGTCTAAATTCACATCTGCCAACAAGCAAAAGCACATGCACACAGAAAACGATAAGTAGCGTCGGTATGCGAGTCTGGGGCGCAAACACTCCCCTACACCGACATGATAGCAGGCTGAATCTGCCGTGAAAGAGCGCCTTGATCGGCCGCGCCGTGCAACACACGCACCCCGCGCAACACACGCCTACGCCGTGACACCCCCCCTCGCAGTCGCACTGCGTCAATTATAGCACTCTTGCCGCTGTAACCGGACGCCGTAACTTCTCATGGCCCCGACAGCCCCCTCACCCGGTTCGGCCAAAGGCTGACCGTTGTGTTTGGTTGCTGCACCGGGTGAGGGCACGTCAGAAGGCAGGGGCACGACGCCCAGGCACACTCAGCCACTCTCGGCCCGCAGCACGCTTGTCGCGTCAGCTGCACCGTCTCCCTACCACGCAGACACTTGCATGCTCAGAGCTATCGGGCGCCGTGCTCCCCGCTGGTCCCCGTCTGCACCCTTAGCCGGCTCGGCCAAAGGTTGACCGTTGTGTTTGTTTGTAGCACCGGGCAAGGGCGCGTCGGAGGACACCGGCACGACGCCCAGCTACTTGCAGCCAACGGCCCAAGGACCAAACGCAGGGCGTTACGGCGCGTCAGGCAGGCTTCCGGACCTTCATGCCCACATGACCCTGCAGCTGCTTTATCACCGGCAGCTCCAACGTCCATACATGCTGGACTAACACCGTGGGGCCGCCCATAGCCAACCTCAGCCGACGTGTGGCCTCCTCTTGTGCTGCGGCATAGTCCCCCCTCCACCCCGACTGGATACGGCTGAAAGGATCCGCCGGGTTGCATTCCCCTGGGACCAAGCACAGATACCACGACCTACGCGACCGCGTGCACGCGTATACCAGCCGTCGCAAAATTCTATTCTGCACTCGCAACCCCACACTCGCTTTTCCCGCCGCAAAACTTTGCAGTACCGAAAAGTTATCTCCACTGTCCCACCCCAATGCGGACACGAAATGCACTGCATACTCTAATGCCGCGAACTCTGCAATCTGCTGATTGCACAACACCTCATGTACGATCCCTGACCTTCCCCCCATTGTGTATCCCCACAGCGCCATCCTCCAGGTTCGCCCATCGCAGGCTCCATCAAAAAAAATGTACTCAGCCCAATCGCGCGGCTTCTTAAAAAAAACCAACGGCCTCCATGCCATCAGCCCCCACGGCAGCAAGCCCGCAAGGGTGTGCAACAAACGCAACGGGGCGTCAGCCAACCACTGAGGCTGCCACAGTATATGCGCCCACACCGGCGCCACGAACGGCAGCACTCCCCAATTTGGGCGCACAAACCACAGCAACCTGCCCAAAAAGCGTAGCAAACGGCGGCGTGTACAAGGGCCTACAGCTAGTTGCCACCAGCGCGCCACCAAAGCTTGCCAATTTCAGCGCGCCGTGGACACAGTGGCAGCCTAGAAATCGAAAAACTTTCCAATCCATGCCAAACCAACGGCGGCCTCCAAGGTGCTTTTTGGACTGACAATGGCCCCTTCCTCCCTCAGGCGTGAAGCAACAACACCCGCCTGCATACTAACCCACTTCCTGCCATACCCAATGATAAACACATCGTCCAGGTAGACAAGCACCAAGACCCCCTGCACCCTCGCGCTCTGCACCAGCCTGACCATCACGGCCTGGCAAATGGCTGGACTGTGGGTCCACCCGAGCGGGAGACAATCAAAACTATACAACACTCCATCCACTGAAACTCGAAAGGCGTCAGAAAATTCAACAGGGGTCTTCAGAGACCAAAAACAATTACTAAGATCGATATGACATGCACACAAAACAGGCTCCTCCCCCACACAGGGCGGGTCAGCTTTGAGCGACGCCATCTGGTGAAGAAGAAACATGACATTATCCCCCACCACCCCCGCACAACCGGTTGGAACGAAATCCAAATGTATATTCCAATGCACAATCTGTAAAAAAGCGACAAGCTCAACGCTTGGCAATCGCAAGGGGGGGCTGTCGCACCCCTGGGCCTTGTTGAAAAGGACCATGTTGCAAATACAGCTTGCCTTTTCGCTGCTTTTCGGGATAGCGAAAAGGGACCCATTGGGGCCCAAACCGTCCGCAAGACAGGGGCGCAGTACCCCTTGCTGTACCAATGCCCTGGCCAGGACCGCAGACTGGCCCGTTACAGGCGCCAGAGAAGAAAAGGACCGCCTGCTCACCTCGCCAAAGTTACCCGGCACCAATGCCTTCCAAATATCGGGGGGGATGCGGAGATTACCCACAGGTCCCACCCCCCTCTCTAAAATGGTCGTAGTTAATGGCACCACAATTAACTTTGGGGAAGTGGAATCTCGCAACCAGATCAGCCACGCGTCCCTCGTGAGCTGCACAAAAAACTGACCGATATGTACCCCAGGGTGCGGTATCCCTAACTCTGACGAATGCCTCCACATCCTGAGCACCAGCACCAGCAGTCGTCCCAGGATCCAGCCATCATCGCCTCCGCTGCTTGGCGGGAGGTCGATCACCTCCCGCAGCTTGCTGCACCACTCCCGAACCGCTCCGTCCCGTACTCGCTGCAGGATCCACTCGGCCAACTCGGGGCCCCAGGGCTGCCGATGCCACGGGGCTGGCACTGCCATGTCTACGCACCTTGACGGTGCGGCGCACCGGGACTCCAGGTCGCTGAGGCGTGTCATCATCCGACAGTACAATGCACGCTCGCTTGGACCCAACGTCAGGCTGCTGCTCCACAGTTTGCTGTCCGTCCCGAAATAACTCCGAAATCGCTGCAGGCCAGAAGTCGTGCCCTCGCGCCGTGCGCTTAACGAACTTGGAGGGTCCCTCTGGCCATGGTAGTCTGATGGAGGTCCAGATTTTATACTCTTCAGGTGGCTGTGCGTAGTCCTCCGCCACCCTCCGTGATTTCCATCGTCCCCACCATTGCCGGATCTCCGCAGGGAGGGCGAGGTACTTCTGCAGGGCACCACCCCCGCGTTTCCAACAATGCCACCTGTGATTGGTGTACTCTGTTCCCCGGAATCCGAATTCCAGGAATGACTCCAACCATGGCGATCCGGAAGGGCACATGATGGGCGACCTGCGACGACCTGTGGACCCATAGTCACGGAGCCACCTCGCCCATTTTGCGGAGTACGGGCCCAGTTCTCGCTGAACAACCTTGTCACCGTTCTTGTTGCATCTGAACAATATAGCCTCGTCCTCGATCCCTCGTCGTCGAACCCCGGCCGCCTCCCCCACCCGCCACAGACAGGTGAAGGAGAGGACGGCCAAGGCGAACCCGGACCACTGCTCCTTGGTTCGACAGGATTGGGCAAGTACGGACAGTGCCTCCAGTCCTCCATACGGTCGCTGCTCCTCCGTGTTGCGGATGGTGGACTTTGCCATGCGCCAATGCCTGGCCTGGACCACCCCAGCGATCCACCCCAAGTCCTCCAGGGCCCGTACCGCGCTGATAGCCCCTCGCATGTATGACCTCGACCTGCCCTTGGCGAAGAGGGCACGTAAGTATCGGTCCAGCAATTTTGACTTATCGACATCCGGCTGCGAGGCTGCGAGTGACCCCAATGCCCGGATGTGAACGGCATAGTTGCTTCTGGTGCCAACGCTCCATGACATGGCGACAAGCGCATCGGAATACTCTGCCGGGTCTTGTCGATTGAGTCGCTTCCACGCCGCCCACCACGATGACCAGTCTGCCGACTCTCCCAGTACTCCCTCCACCTCTCCCGACGGCGTCTCACCGACTGTCCCCCTCTCTCCCTGTTCTTCCCCCCCTTTTGGGTACCGTCACTCGTAGTATGGGCAGGCAAAAAACCAATGCTTCTTGCCCGGCGCTCCATGGCTCTTGCACGTGCGGCAACCCGTAGCCGGCGGATCCGTCATGTCGGTCCTCTGCTGATTATTGTTCTTCGGGATCCAAATCCTACGTCCGTTCTCGTACGAGAACCTGCTCCGCAGGCTAGCCAGACGGCGACGGACTTCCTTCACAGGGACCGTAGTGTCCCCAAAATTTTCTGGCGGCTCTCCCACTTCCTTTGGGGTCTCGCCCCCACGCCCACCTCCGGTGTGCTGATGGTATGATTCTCCGTACGTCCCCATCGCCGATACCAGCAGGATCCACAGCCCCTCCACGTAATTGGCCACCAAGGCCGGAATCGGGGGGGTTCCCCCACCGTCCGACCCATCCATGGGGGCGGTCACGGCCTCCAGCCAAGCATTGGAGGTCCAGACCTCTTTGCTCTGCGCCTTCTCCGGAGACATAACCAACTCTTCTTGGAGGTCAGACGATTTCCAGGCTGAGGTGCACTCCATCAGTTGGGGATCCACCTTTTGCCCGTCCAGGACGGCCTTAAAAAATACCAATAAACGGCATACCCACTGCGGTTTATGATCCATCTCCATCAAAATGGATAGCTCCTTGTGGCTCAACTTGGGGATCCTTCTGGAGGGCTCACTCTTCCCCAGCTGCACCTCTTCCAACCGCTGCTCCAACATCTCCAGCTTTTTCAGGACCTCGCTGATACCACTCTGCGACTGCTCATTGTTCTCCTCCACCGCCTTAGCGAAATTACCCGTATCCACGTCGAATCGCAGGTCCTCCAACAG